>ML682007.1:28467166-28820536 GCA_007922195.1 Podocnemis expansa
CCAGATGCGGTGGGGAGCAGGGGTTCAGGCTGCGGGAGGCGACATATACTACACTTGATCTTAGCCTTAATATGATCTAAGAACCTGTTTTAATAGCTGGCCATTCAGAAGTAGGGTACTTTGTCCTGTCATTTCTGCAGAGCACATCACACAGTCAAAGGCTACAATTACCAGCTATGTTCAGAACCTGCTTTCCCCAGTTCAGAGGAGTGGTTTTATTTCACAAAATATTTATTTCAGTGTTGATTTCTTAGCCAAGACAAAAACCTTGTTCTCCTAGGTCTCGAAGAAAAATGAGGATGGGTATGAGAGAAACACTGTCTCCCCCATTCGGCATTTCTGCCTAGCAGCCAGTTGCTATTTCCCACCAGTGTACAGCAACAAGAGCTGGTCTCCTATCACCCAGCATCCTCTTTACCCACGCATTTTCTCTATGTGGGCAGCCTGATCTGACTGTCAGTCTATGGTTTCCTCCTGGACAAGGTCCAGTAAGTGTCAGGAGGAATTCTGAAGTGAGTTAATTTCCATCTGGTTTTCCTTGTGGCATCTTTTTATAATGAGTTTAGCTCTTTGTGACAATTCATTTTAGTGCACTTAAATTTGTGATGTTGTTTTTCATAAAGGGTGACTCACTGTGTGGATTCGTATGTAGTTTCGTGTCTGAATGAGGTGACAGGAACAATTGTTCATTGATTTTGGAAAGCAACAACTTTATCTAGATCTAGAAATTCCCCTAGTGTTTCATTGTGTAAATCACATCTTGAAGAGATTGTTTCCTCCTACCCACCCCACCAGAGCATCCCAAAAGAAGATGCTTTCAGAGTATATAATATTACTAAGCTCCAAAGGGGTAGTCATGTTAGTCTAGTTCAATAAAACAAACAAGGAGTCCTGTGGCACTTTTAAAAACTAACAGATTTATTTTTCGCATGAGCTCATGCAAAAAAAAAAATTGTTAGTCTTAAGTGCCACAGGACTCCTTGTTTTAATAATACTAAATTATTGGTTTAGTTTTAACTGTCTTAAATGTCATAAATAGTTGCACCTCTCTGAAGAATGTGATCTCTTAATCTTTTAATCACACTTGTTTTGCTTTCCATTTCTTTTTCCACTCCAGTCTGTTCAATTCCTCTCTTGTACCACATATGTTTCTCTGCTGCTTGGTCCCCTTCTCATCTGAATCTATTTCCTTGGGACCTGGTCCTCATCTTCCCTGTTCTTCAAATGCTGTTCTGTGTCTTTTGACCAGCAGCTCCAGTCCCTACTGACAGCTCTTGTTTCCTTCTCTGGTAGGAAGAGCACTCACTCAGCAGTGGCAGCTAGCTTGGCTCCTCCTTGTTTCCACTGATGAGCATGGAGGCTTGTAGAAGCAGCTGGAAATAAGGTAGAGAGCCAGAACCACATAAGCAAGTAGTTCTTCATAGGTACCAGCACCAGCTGCTTGGCATCAGTTACTCAAGGACTCCAGTGACTGCTGTGTAATTGTTGGTGTGCATATTCCTTCTGCCGTGGTGTATGTGGGAAAGTTTCTGATCAGCGATGACCAATGTTGCTAGCACAGAGCAGTGCATCTCCTATGCAAGAAAGATCAATGCAGAGACATTGTTACACTGGTGCCTTGTGACTTGCACCAAAATTAAAATCCTGATATATGTAAAGCTTGGAATAAAATGAGATCTTTTTACCTCAAAAACCTCTGTGTGAAGAAGCTATTGTTACACGAGGTTCTAGAGACATTATGTTATCCTCTCTGCCCTGGAGCGCTGGTAGCTACAGTGAACTGTTATTTGCTGCTGTTTTGGAATTAGGTAATATTGAAGACAAACTCCCTGTACCTTAAAAAAAGCTGTATAATTCTTATGCTGTCCCAGGCCTTCTGGGACAGATAGGCAAGCTTAGTCCAGACTAATTTGGTCCAGGTCTACACTAGCCTTTGGCTAGTGTAAGGGAAATTGTATGTAATCTCTTCTGTAGGACAGTGAGAAAGATACATGACTTGCCAGGGAAACGACCCCACTACCATAGCAACCCACGGCTCCAACGAGGCCTACACTTCAGCACCTAAGTTTCTTTAACAAGCGGCCTAGAGTTGATAGTTAAAGTGTGTTATCTCCCCTTTCTCATGCTTTTTCTCCTGACCATCTGGACAAGGAATGGAAGCTAGACTGTCCCGTCTTTGTTCTAACTGAAAAGGGAGTATTACCTCCTATCTCCTGCTCACCCTTCTTGGCACCACAGCCTCACAAGAATGTAAGGTCAGCATCTCTAGGCAGAAATTAATGAGTTTGCAGGTACTGCGGCTGCCCAGTATAACGCAAATGATGTCAACAGTAAACAGAGGCGGGGATAATTATATGCATTCTTTAATCATTAATATGTATTTAATAATGTTAATGTAACCATATAAGGGTCTCTAAAACATTGTCAATCATGTAAGCATTATCATAGCATTATCATACTGTACTGGATAAAAGTGTTGTGATGCTGCCCCTCGGGGCTCTCTCTTGCACTTGAGTTGTTGGGGGGGCCTGCTCAGAGGGGCTAGCACTTCTTTGCTGCCCTCTGATGCAGTTCCTTTTGTTGTTCAGCTGAATAATAAATCCTAAACCACACCTCGTTCTCTGCTAATTTGAGTCTCAGCTGGGAACGGGCCTTCATCACTGGGGAGGATCGGTGGTCTCTCTTTCCAGGTTGAGAGCCCTGATTAATTTGTCCCCCACACTAGCTTGAACTAAATTTCTTTTTAGCTTGAACTAGGCAGTAAGTTTGAACTACCCACGTAGTTCAAATTCTAGTTCTAGCTAGTGCGATGTAGTTGTGCTAGTTCGAACTTAAAATTTCAAACTAAAAGACTAGTCTGAACTAGCTGCTTTTTCTAGTTCAAACTAACTTTTTAGTTTGAACTAAGCCACACAGCTAGTTCGAACTAAAATGCTGTGGTTAGTCTGTACTACCTTGAGGCTAGTTTGGACTAAACTAGCATTTATTTGGTTCAGGCTTGCAAGTCCAAACTAAATAAATAGAGGTAGACCTAGCCATACACTCCTCCAGAACAACACAGCATGAAGCAACCCAGAGTTATACTACCAAGTGGTAAGATCTATCTGTGGAACAACCTTCCAGAAGAGTGCAAGTCTGAATAATGGTAATTCCAAATAAAAACACCTTGTGAGCTAGCAAACATACCACTACACATCCCAGCCATTTAACAAACTGCTTTGTAAGCAGCAGCAGTGCAATAACACAATTTTTGTGTCAATTCCGATGTGCCAAAAGGGAGAAAGAGAGTGTCAAGGTCCTATTTCTAAAAATAGGACCAGTAAAAAGCAAAAATGATCCTATTTTAAGTTGTAAAGCAAACAAACAAAAATCTCCATTGCGTATTAATGGATTATGATCAGTCCCCAGATGAGAGTTGTTTAGTGATACAGACAAGGGCTGCAACAGTGTGTGTGCTTGTGTGTGTGCGGATGCCCTCGTGCATGTGCACATGTGCACAAAAATGCAGCATGGGAAACATATGAGTATTAACTGTCCAAATGCATTATCCCTGGTAGAAATGACTTTTTAATACTTCTGATTTTCAGGTGCACCCAGATTTGAATTTTATGAAATGTTCATTCAAAAGTTAGAAGAAAGCCAAAGTAACCTGTTGGGACAACATTCTGAAATTGCAGAAAAAAGTATAAATTTTCTCAAGCAAAGCCAGTTATTTCCCTTACTCTAAGACACCATCTGTGACCAGATAGGGCAACCAGTTAGTGAGTATGAAAATCAGGATGGGTGTGAGGTGTAATAGGCACCTATATGAGACAAAGCCTTGAATATTGATTGGGACCAACCTTATAAAATTAGGGCATCTGGTCAGCCTATCTGTGATTACCAAATTAATTCTTGTTCTGGCAGCTAACTGATAAGGCATTAACACTTTCTTTGCCTCCTTATCCTCATGTTAAATACAAACCTAACAATGCATATAATGTAGTGTAAAGCAATATTTTGTGCTGGCTCAAAGTCTGGAAAAAAAAAATCCCAGAAGGAAAAATCTGACACTCATAGGAGTTTGTTTCAGTAATATGCTGTTTTTAATATCCTAAGCATATGGGAATCTCTCTGTCTCATACATGCCCACTTTATGAGTTGCACAGAATTAGGCTGTCAGCAACTGCTTTTTCCATGCCTCTGACATGTCAGAAAGTGCATAGAGAGTGGCCGTGTTGAAATTTACTAACTGTTATCCACACCCTTGCAACTTGTTTCTTTTCCCTGGATCCTGCACCTAAGAAGACTTTAAGGGAATGTTATTTTCTACCTTTGTATAAGACAATATCAATCCTCAGGAATGTGCATTCCACACAGCGGGGACTTTGACAGTTAGTTCACTATCATTTTCCACTGAGCAGATTTTCATTCATGCATGATTGGTACTCAGCCCAGGTCCCTACCATCCCTCTGAGACCCTTACTATGCCTACAGAACAGTAGTTTAGTATGCACTGGAAGAGATGCATTGATGCTTTCTCTCTAGACCTACAGGCTGCTGGTTGGAGCCATAAGGGAGAGAGAGGAAGAATTAGCCTGTGTGTTTATGTGGCTGTGCTCCAGTAAATATTTTGATGCATCTGCTGCCAGTTCTGGTCTGAGGGAATCTATCTAGCATTTAAATTTTGATGGGGAGCTGTTTTGAATAATAACAGTGCAGCCGGCTGTGAGTCAGTGCATGTGTGTTGACTGAAAAAAAAAAAAAATCTCAAAGCTTACTGCTTGCTGAACGCTGAGCTGCAGTGCTTTGCTTTTACCCTCCTCCTTTCTTTTTTCTTTTCTCCCCCCCCCATAGATTGTGGTTCATTGGGGGTGGGGGCAGTAACAAAAAAACCTCAAAAAGACAAAAAACAAAAATCCCTCACAAGTAGCTGTTGCAATGGGTGCAGTAATGGGTACATTCTCTTCTCTACAAACCAAACAAAGACGACCCTCAAAAGGTAAGAATTTCCTCTTTGCTTTTTCTGCCTCTTTTTGTGTATTTGCTATCATCGGGTTTCACATTCGAGGGGTGAAAAAAGAAAACGTGCCACTTTCAACTAATTCATCACTGTTTATGTGAGGTGCAATGGATATAGATGAGGAGGAGAGTGGGCTGTGAAGGGGCTTGAGGAGTTATATGGGCAAGGTGGTATTTGCTCTAGGTGTTTTTCTTTGGGGTAGTGAGAATGATACACCTTCTGAAACATTGTAATCCTTCACACAGATGTGTGTAAGGAGGAGAAGTCAGCGGTTTCACATGCAGAGCACTTGCAGAAAAGACCTGTTTACTCCAAAATCCCATGCTTCTGTAAATCCACTTGGCAGGAAATCAAATGTACACATTTGGCAAATTCTTCCAGCTGTCTTGTAATTTCTTAAAAAGTATCATCAAAGGGACTGTTGCATTTTTAATAACCTAAATGCCTGTGAAACATTGCCACTGCATGTTTTATGTTAATTATTCGGAGGAAAAAATACAGGATTTCTTCATGAGAAGGGGAAGGAGAAGAGACTCAGAGCAAGGAAGAAAGCAAGCATCAATCCAGTGATTTTTAATCCTTAAATCCACATCTTGTGTCTAACATGCTGATTTTTTGGGAAGGCAGTAATAGTGAGAAGGTTGCTTATTTGCTTAGTCTGTGCTCCATTCTCTTCATGGGATTATTTCAAAAATTCCAGAGTGCTAGTAAGCAGAAAGTTGAAAGCACTATAGGGGGCGGGACAGAAAAATATCCAATGTGTATTGTTAAAAGCCCCACACTTTAGGTGCTGGTTTGAGTATTGGAAAATAGTTCAGAGCAAAACCACTGCAATTAACAGTCCATCAGCATTTCTAGGGTAAATCCTTACTTCCACTGGATTTATAGCTCAGCTGTAATATGTGTTTTGATTGGAAGTTGGCACTGAACTTCCTCGCTTTGATCATGAGGCAAAATAAAAAATACATCAGAAAAAATCACCTGGGTTTTCTCAGGCTCTCACGTAGCATATAAGGGGATGTAAGGGTGGGGTGGGGTACAGAGGGGTGTGGAGTGGATTGGGAAGGGAGATGCTCATGTTAAGTTAGCAACCAAATGTAAGGTTGTAGAACACTTTCTTGTACCAAGCAGCCAAATGGACTTGAACACTGTTGACTAGAGAGGGTCAAATACCACTTTTATAAATTGCCTGTACATGGATTATAATTCTTCTGTCTATGCTGTTTGTAATGAGTCCATTATAATTATAATATCGCATCTAGGTGTTGTCACACATCTAAACCTCTGTAGTCAATATATGTTTAGGTATAGCAAGGTACAGATATACTGAACATGCCAACTTCTAAGATAACGTGGGCCTTCTTAGCCATTTTCCAGGTATCTGAAAGCTGCAACAATTTGCATCTGAATCTTTCCTGCAACAGACATCACTCAGGGTACACACGAGGCTCGTCCACTCCTGTGTATCGTGCTGTTTGCCAGAGTGACTACCTTGCTGTATATTTCTACAACTTAAATTTTCCCTGAGAAACTGTGCCTGGTGTAATCACTCACGTCTCAATCAACAAGCTGCTTTTTTGTTTCTAGTCTATGCCCTTTGAATTGGCCAGCTTGGATAGCCCTACCAAGAATTCAAACTCCTGTCTGTATAGCTCTCTAATCACTAGGGCACAAAAGCAGTCCAATCACATCAAGGTGTAGTCCCCATGGAAGGAACTTGCATCTAAATTAATGTAATTTGTTACTGCATCTATATGCTCTTCATGACAGCTTGTGACTGACTTTTCAAGCGAATGGCTAGAAATTGCTGCTTGTTTGAGTGCATAAACAACAAAAATCTAGAATCTGGTTACACACTTTGTTTACAGTAGAAGGCAATCAGTAAGTGATCATTCAGTGATATGTATCAAAACATGCTTTTGTAGAGCCATTTCTGATTTACGCCAATGTGTTTTCCTCTTGTTTTCACTGATTAGTGGAGCAAGGATTTGTACAGAGCAGATCAGAAGTAATTCCTCTGATTTCCTTTACGATTTTCAAAGCCAGCATAGAAGTAGACAGCTTTCTGGGCACCACTGAGCTGCACATAAAGAACATTGCAGCCTGTGCAACTGCCAGTTGCAGCTGATCATATTTACCTGATGGACCAATCCATTTCAGACAGTCTTGTTAAACCTGCAGCTACAGGATCCCCCACTTCATTGAGGACTGTGTTAGGAACAAGTAGAACTGATAGGGCAGTGTTTATATTTCCCAGTGCTGTGCTAGCTGGTGCTTTAGGCTGACTGTGAACTCTGCTGAACACTTGAGCTCCATGGCAAAAAGATACATATGCTAGTTTTGGATACGTTTCCAATTCACTCTGCCAGGTTCTTAGCTGCTGTTAATTGGCTTAACTCCCTTAGCACCAGTGCAGCTATAGTTATATAGAGCAGTGGTTTTCAACCTTTTTTCTTGGGACCCAGTTGAAAAAAAATCATTTATGCCTGTGCCCCAACAATCACATCTTTGAGAAATGCATTCCAGTCTTTTGGCGGCAGCAGTAGGGGGTACCGGACCCAGTGTCTGAGGGTCCGTGACCCAGTACTGGGTCCCAGTCCTAAATCTGAAAACCATTGATATAGAGGATCTGGCCCAATGCATGTAAAATTTTCCCTAATCTCACATGGAAGAGTCATTTCAAACCTTGATCGGGGAGATCATCAGACATTGAATCTTGGGCTTTATGGAAAATAAGCCAATTTTAAAGCTTTTCTAGGGGACCACATGACAATGGACCAACCTTGGAATTAAAATGCTTGAGAGAACTCTCTCTGCCATCACTTGTGCATAAGTGTGCTCTGGCATGCTTTTCTTTCTTTCTTTCTTAATATGGAGATAGGAAGAAGTCAGATATAACTATCAAACACAGGAGCTGCCCAAAGAGATCAATGTAGCAGGAGGTCTCACAGATACTGATAAGCATGTATTGATCCTGGTACATGTGTGGTTTTTAAATTAAAGAGGCTGATGGACCAATTTGGTTGTCTTTCTGTCTAAAACATTGTGGTGTTATGCCCTGTAGGAATTTTATATTTTAAAATCCACGTCAAATATGCATTTAATGTTAAAGATTTTACTTAACATTTTCAACATCAGAAAATATGTAGTTAATGCTGGCACCCTGATCTAAACTGACCTCTGGTATAACTCCATCAGCTGCACAACAAGGATGAATTTTTACTGTGTGTTCTTAACTGAGCCTATTGTGACCCCCTTGCCTCACATGTTTTGCAGAGTAGGGAGCCCGAGTGAGCTGTGAATTAGCTGGATTTTTCCTGTAGGTGTTCATAATAGTGTTTACAAGTAGCAGATTTAATTCCTTTCTTTAATGAAAATGAAGAGACTGAATTAATTTAAAACTAGGTAGTAGCACAGAAATTGCATTAAAGACAAGATCAGCCACCAATCAAATAAGTATGTTTCCTAGTCTCTAAGAGTGGCCTGTATTACTTGTTGAAGAGGAAGATATTTTCTGCTTTGCTTTCTATCCCTTACTTCAAACACAAGCACCTGTAATTCTCCATCTTCAGACCTTTCTTTCTGACCTCAGCAAGCAGAGGTGTAGCCATGGGTGGGCCTGAGTGGTCTGAGGCCAAACCATTTGGAGATGAGGTTCAGCTGCTGCAGCGGCCAGCAGTGGCATGAACTTCACTGCCATGGCCGCAGGGCCTTCCACAGCAAGGCCACCCGGCATTGTGGTAGGGGGGACTCACTGTATTGCCTCTCCCCCTTCCTCCTCCTTCTACGGCACCACTTTCTACGTAACAAGTGAAACCTGAGCACTGGCACGTTGGTTCAACTTTTTACCTAACCACTGGAGCATCTCAGGCAGTTTCTGGTCATCTAATTGGAAGCTGTCCTTGGCCGGGCCCACCCTGCTGATTCAGGGACCCAGCCAGGAAACAGGGACTGGCTATGCCCCTGCAATCAAGTGATCAATCCCCTTCTTGCAGCATAAGGATTGATAAGTCTTAGGACCGGTCTAGGCTTAAAAAGGTACATCGGCACATGGTGGCAAATGTGCTGCCATCAGAGCGATTTATCCGCATCAAATGAGCAGACAATAAAGACATGCTCAATCAGTCTGGAAGTTAGTCTAATAAAACCATCTCTCAGGTGATGTAGTGCTATGCTGAGAGGGACACATTTCCTAGCAGTACAGTGCTGTAAAGACAGCACGTAGAAGCGAGTTTATGAAGTCAATGGGAATTACGCAAGCTGCTCTGAATAGCTTGCCTATCTCCCATCAACTGCCATGAAATTTTGCCACCAATGTAGACTGAGACAAAGTTAAGTCAACATAGATATGTTGATCAGGGGTATTAAAAAACCTACAACCTTGAGCATTGGAGTTATGCTGACCTAATGCCCAGTATGCAAATAGTTATGTCAATGGAAGAATGCCTCGGTTGGCGTATCTGCTGCTGCTTGCAGTGTTTGTTCCAACAGAAGAACCACTTCTATCAGTGCGCGTGTGCTGCTTTTACACCATTGGGTTATGCTGGCATAGCTCCAGGGAGCTAACTGTGCTGACAGTGACTGCATGGACATACTCTTGGATTTCTGTCTGTATTACTACAGCTGGTGAAGCATCTCCTGATCACATAACCAGTGAAACTCTTATGGCTGTTCCCTCAGTAACACCTGGTGGCAGTGAGTTGGTACATTTCATTTGAAATTGTTTCTTTGGATGGCTTCTATTTGCTGCTTTTTAATTGATTACTTGTCAGGGTTCTACATCATGGACATACGCAGGAAGCTTTAGGAACTCCCTGTAGGTGATTTACAGGGGCCTCCCAATCACGTTGCACAGATGTAAGCAGAAAATCAGAGGGACAGTTTCAGATTGATGGTGGGGGTGGCCTCTTTTGTCTATTTTATAATTCACTGATTTGAAAAATTGAGCAAAACAGCCAAAAAACCTTTAAAAGCCCTGAAGATTTAAGGGTTTTTCTGCCAATGGAGTGGTCTGGGTTGGAGCTGGGTAGGAGTACAAGACAGCTGGCAGTTCACAGAGTGCATAGTAAAATACACAGGGGGTGCATTGTGGTCACTCGTGAGCCTGAAATTGTGAAAAGGGATAACATACAGGTGAGTCTTCCTCGCCCGGCAGGACCCAATATGTGTTTCCTTACCTTGGTGCCACTATTTCCCAAATTTAATTATACCAGTTGCCTCTCTAAAAGACAGTATGCACACTTTACCAGTTTAAGGGGCCAAACTGAGATCTTTTGCTCTTGGGTGTGGCTGTATTACACCGGTAGGGTCCCCCGTGAAGCAGGTTTAGGGGGTGCTATTCACTACGGGGTGGCTATTTAGGTGAATAATGGCCATGGTTAGGACCTTAGCCCAACCCTTAAGGGACCCATCAGAGGTTAGTTTGTGTATTTGCTGTTTTAGTAAGCCATTAATCTGTTCCACTAGCCCTGAGGCCTGGGTGGTGGTAGGGAATATGTAAGAACCAATGTACCCCCATCTCCTGTGTCCATTGCTGTACTAGGTTTCCTGTAAAGTTGCTATGCTCATCTAATTAAATTTCAGGAAAAGTCATTTAACACATGTAATGCTTAGGATCTTGGGGCGGGGTGTGTGTGTGTGTTGCTTGTTTTCTTCCCCTCTAATTCCTCACTTCTGTACATATACCTGCCAGCTGCTCTTTGGCTTCAGCTGGTACGCAGGTGCCATTAGTAGTAAATTCTCTTGTAGAGCCTGAAGAAATGTACAGGTGACCTGCTCCCAAATCAGTAGGAGGATTTGTTGGTATGCTACTGAATGAGATTGGAAGCACAACTGTGGACTAACTCATTATATGCAGAGGGACTGAGTTTGCAGAGAGCTCACCTTGTCACATGCTGTGCTTTTTTAAAATTCTCATTACAAGTGGCACAGTGGGGAATTGGAGTGGGAATGCTGAGTCCTTCTGACACTGGTCCAGAATGCCAAAAGTAAAGGATCTCAAAGGAAAGAGAAATATGTGTAATCTTCCAGGTTAATTCCTGGAACATTACTTGTGATGATATTGTTTATATAGGAGCTGTCCAATTGCCTGTGTGCCTTTGTATCAGTCCCTTGAAGCAGTAGTTGTCAAACCTTTTTTCTCAGGACCCAGTGGAAAAAAATCATTTATGCCCAAGACCCAAGAATAACATCTTTCAGCAATGCATTCCTGTCTTTTGATGGCAGCATCAGGGGGCACCGTGACCCAGTACCTGAGGGTCTGTGACCCAGTACTGGGTCCCGACCCATAGTTTGAAAATCACTGCCTTAAGGCATTCAAAGAGAGAGAGAAGCAGAAACCAGTTTAAATAGAAAAAAAATATCCCTTAGATAAAGTACAGAACACCTAACATGAGCATATCTCCATATGGAGATGGAAAGGAAAGGTTATTTTTCCATCCTACAAATATAGAAATTTCAAGTTTTTCCTATCCTTAATTTAAAAAAAAAAAAAAAAAAGGCCTAAATCTCAAAAACTTTTGCATATAGGGGTGGAGAAGTCAATTCAAGTCATTTGAAGAATTTTGCTTAGCTAGCTTTTAAGTGCTTCATTTTGATTTTAATAATTTTTATTTTAACTAGCATCGTATTTCTAGACAAAATGTAATTTAAACCAGAAAAAATATTTTTCACTTAAAAATATCAAATCAGGACATTTTGATAATTTTTGAAACTTTTGAATACGTTTTCAGCTCTAACAATTTAAAATTGCCCTTATGCCCACAGAAAGTTTGGGTTGCCACAAATCAGTGTTTTGACAAAAATGATTTGTGAAAAAATTTCTGACCCCCTCGGTCTGTGTGTTTTGAACAGCTTTCACACAGCACACGGAGACTGATGAGACTCAACCTTTTCATTCTTCTCATGGTTCCAATAAACATAACTGATTGTGAAACTGGTGGTGAATTTTTCATTTTACTACCATGCCTCCTGATGCTATATGGCATTTTAGCGATGAGTCACTGTGCAATGTGCAACAGAAGTGTGGATGTTCCCATGTACAGGTGAAATTAGTTACATTACACCAGAAAGAGGTAGGAATGGGGTGCTTTCAGCCAAACAGTGTGCTAAATGTCCCTGTCCTGGAGTTTTCAGATGACACAAGTGAAATTCAAACTCAGTTTCTATAGCTTTCCTTTTCTCAGGCCTTGGATCTTCTTATTGGCCTTAACTGGATATAAGAACCTTGGTTCTAATCTCACTTGATGGTAGACGTGTGTAAAGTCACCGGGAGCTGACTTTAAAATCAATGAATGGGAATAACCAAGACATTGTATCAAAGGCATGTATTTTTCTCCAGCAAAAATGTTTTATTGAAATCATTTGGCATGGTTGTATTTCTGGATATGTATACGACATTGCAATCAAACAGTAACTCGTGTTAAACAAGCAGTCACAGAAAGCAAAAAGCCACTATTTCACAGCTAAGTCTTACTATGAATATGAAGTAAAACACTTTAAATTATTGAGTGGATGTAGTTCCTCCATATGAAGGGTCAAGTTTTTTTTCCCCCACTATAAGTAGGACTCATAAATTATTTAGATACGTCTTCATGGTGCCACATGGGAGCTGTAATTCAAGTGCCTTATGAACCCATTTTCCTCTCTGAACAGGGCTTCTCAAATGTGAGGCCATATGATTCCCCTGGTACATTGTCTCCCAACCCCAAAAGGCAAGACTAGGGTCATCATCAGGAGAGGCAATCCGACTAGAGGCCAACCTCTAGAAAAGAATGAGCACATGAGGCTCTTGAACTACAACTTTTGTAAGGTATTTCAGTGGCTTTTCTGAATGGAAATCCTATGAGTGTTTTACCAAATTAACTCAATCTTGATCTTTATTTTATTTTATTTTTTTTTTTAAATTTGGCTGGAAGTCAAAAATTTTCCCGGAAGGAGGTGGAGGGAATATTTTCCAACAAACTTTAATTATTACCATGATTTAAAAATAGCTACCTAACTGCTCCAAAACCTAAACTAAAGGCAAGTTTTCAGAACAGGGAGATGAGCCGAACATTCAAGATAGGTTGATCTAGAAATTCCAGATTTGAGATGTTTCGTTGGCATTGGGGAGAAACTATGTATTTTGGGTTGTGTTGGCAGGTGTTTTGAAAAGCTCAACATATATTTATGTCAATAAAATAATCAATTAAACTGTTACATAAAACATGATTATTTCATAATATAAGTGATCAGATTGAGTGTCTGCTTGATCTGCTGTGAAAATGTCACTGAAAAAAATGATAAAAGTAAACAACTTTAAAAAAATGTTGCTTTCTTTCCTACAAATTTCTGAGCCTCCTGGGGCAGATATAAAATGAGCAATGAATGGAGACAAGAGAAAGAGGGCATGGAGTTTGGCACAAGGATCTGAGGGCAGAAGATGGTTTTTGTGCACAGGTTCATTTGAGGACTGTAATTTTTTGGGTTGGTAGTGAGTGAGAAAGTCTTATATAAGTGTGGGTAATAGTGCTTATGTGTTAGCATTACAGGCCAGCCAGTGTTCTTTTATGGATCAATCCCCGCAGGAAGTTGTTGATCCTGCTGGGAAACATTTATTGTAATCTGCTGCCTCATAACAAATACAAGTGAGCTGCGAGTGACTCTCAGGCATGAGTAGATGTAGAGTGTGAGTTGAGCAGTCCAAAAGGAGGAGCCCTAGGAGCAGTCAAGCCTAGGTGGTAGGTTTTGCTGAACTTTCTTAACAAAGAAGCCACCATGATAATGAAGCCAAACAACAGGAAAGGGTGGAGTTGTTATCATATCATCATTATATCTACTAGGAATAGATATCTACTAAGTTTAGCTCCTTAGGGCTCTATATAACAATTGTAATTCTGTTGGTTTTCATAGTCACTTTCTTCAGCACTTGCTTTTCTTTATTGTGTTGTTTTCCAGTACCATGTGCTAAAGTTTCATATCTTTGGAACTAATCTGACATTGAACAGAGTTTCTATAGATGTGCACATGCACAGCCAAACAGATCTGTGCTCTGTAAAGGTCAAAATATAGCCACAGGACATTTTATTTCATGGTTGAAAACAGCTAATGGAGGAGATGATTATAATGATACAATTTGTTCTATTAAAGGAGGGTTTCCAGGAAATCTGAAAGATATCTGCATAATGCTACTGGAAGGTACTTAATGGAAATAAAGATAATGTCACCTTTCATAAGAGTGTGGGGGGGGGAAGAGATTGGTAGTGACTGTCAATTGCTTTTAGTGCTCTGATAAAATAATTTTTTCTGCTTATCAACTTTACATGCAGAGAGAGAGATTGATGTGATAAACAGCATGTGCAAAATTTGGGTATTTGTGTTCAGCGTATACAGTTTGACAAGTCCTATACACAGTGGACCACATTTTGCCTTTAGCTATGCACCTGCGGCTTCCATTTGTATCAGCTGGAATAGCACTTAAACTCCAAATGAGAGCCAAGTTTGGCCCTATATGTGCAAAAGCAAGGGTTTTTGTTCATTCTAATAACATCTACAGTGTTTATCACTAAGCCTTTCATTGCCCCGAGATTTTGATTATCACCACAAGCCCTAGGTAAAACTCCTAAACTTGTATTACTTAGTATGATATACTGTGGTTTGTTCTCTATGTGATCTGCACAAAGTGCTCCTAGGGATGGCAGCTGGTAACTGATTAAAAAATGTACTGAACCAATATGGGAGTAGAGGAGGATGGCAACTTTCCCATAGGGAACCTGACAGTCTCTTCCTTGCTGTGCACGTCAGTCTGGAATAGCAGAGAGCACTGGCCCTTGTATGCACTCTTCATCACTTCAGCTGAAGGGACTCGTTCATTACTACATGAAATAGAAGTAGCATATGACAGAGAGAAATTAAGCAAGAAAATATCTGCCAATCCTAAAAAACTCTTGAAACTGAATCTATACCTAATTTACATACTTCACCAATAGCCCTGACTAAAGTGTGGGTATCAGAGCCCCTAGGGATTTAGGGCTGGACAACTAGAACTTAATTTTGTTAACACCAGGTCCATCTCTATATTGTATTTTCATTTCTTCATTAACTTTATTTCCAGTGTTGTGCACATGGAATTACCACAACTGCTTGTAAATAGCCATTTTGATGGTAAACTGGAGGTTTGTGAGTGGGAATGTCTAGTTTGCATTCACAATTGTAAAAAAATGATACACATTTTTTATAAAAGAAAAACAGCCATGAGATGTTCAATTAGTGTTTGTACTGCAAGCAATCTGACCTGTATGCACAACAATTCTACTGCCAGGATGAGAAGCCAAGCAGAAATCAACCTTACAGGGAAGTGGTTTTTTTTCATTTCCACAGCTTTGGGGCATCAAAAGAGCTATTGCCACTAAGGGCAAGAGGTTAACCAATTTAGAACCATGTACTTGGAATGACTGAAGAAATTATAGCTGAACTGCTGTACCATCATTTCTAATCATTTCCACCATGGATCACTGCACTACACATGGCTCACAGCCCTCCAAGAAAGGAAGTTGGCAAACAAAGGGAATTTTTCTGATCAGGAAATCAGATCTGGAAGATGCCTTCAGCTATAATACTTAGTACAACTTCATTTGCATCTTTTCTCACTGAAGCTGCCTTTTTCACTCTCTCTGTCTGACTGTTGATGGATTTAATATACCTGCAGTTCAAAAGTTCATACCCTGTAGGAAATCTTCTAGGCACAAAGCTACTTTCCCTCCTAGACTGGTTTGTTTCTTTGTTTGTTTATATTGTTATGTTCAGAGATTGGCAAGGGAAGACCCTTATCATGGTTTTAAATGTCATGCATGACAGGGCTTGTTTTCACTGATGCCAGCAAATTTGCTGCTGTCAGATTGATCTCCCTGATTGACTGATCAGTTGATCAGGAATCCAGCACTGGAAGACCACCCTGCAGAAGGAGTAGCCCTGAGTCGGATTTCCATTTGGCTCAGGCTACTGAAGACAGTGCGCTAAGCAGAAAGTGGGCAATCAGAGGGAGATACACAAGCTATTGTAAGTATTTTGCATATCTCCCTTCGATTGCCATCGAAATTGTGAGGCAGTATAGACCAATGCTTAGTTTGTATCTAGTGTGACCTTTTGTTTGGAAAATGTCAATATTTTCTAAATGACCTTTTAGCTTAAAGTTTAACTTGCTACAAAGTCAAAGCCTACCACTGGTTGTGAGGCAGAACCTGTAGTAACGCCAAGTGAGAAGAAACTGACCACTGATGGAGCAGTGTAAATCAAATCTAACCCCTCAAATTAATATAAAAATCTCTTGCTAGGTCTGATTCTCAGAGAATAACACATTTGTTAACTGAATAGATATGTGTCAATGAGAGAGCCTCACATTTGATTTGTATTTCACTGTCCATGTAAATCTGGAAAGGCTGCCAAATATGCCCCTCACTCCTCTGATGCATGCTTTCATCCTCGACATTCTAGAAGATTGAGCAAAATGTTTTCACCTTTTGTTTTTATTTTCATGTAAATACATTTATGTGGCACATACTAAGAGAGGAGGCAGGCAGAGAGCTAGTGTTTGCATTCTTTGGAAGGATCAAGTAATTTAAAAGTCCCAGGTCCTAAAAACTAATAAGGATCTACAAGGAATTAAAGGCTGTAAGTAAGTTTGGTCTCAGCATCATTCACTTACTTCTTGATTAAAAAGATGTTTGTTGGACTGAAAGAGAAAATGGAGCTGTCTGCAGAATGCAAATACTCACAATTATTGTATCTCCTATTTCCACAGAGAATAAAGCTAAAAAGAACCATTAGATCATTTTGTCCCACCTCCTGTGCAACACAAATCCTTAAATTTTACTCAGTTGCCCATATACTGAGTCCAGTAATGTGTGTTTGACTGAAGTGTAACTTCTAAAAAGTTATGATCTTTGAGCATCTGATGAAGTGGGATTTTCCCCCCACAAAAGCTCATGCGATAAATAATTCTTTTAGTCTTTTAAGTGCCACCAGACTCCTTGTTTAACTTCCAAAAAGACATCTGGCCTTGATTTGAAGACACAAATGCACCAAAAATCCTCCACTTTCCGTAGGAATTTGTTCAAATGGTTAATTACCCTCACTGTTAAAAATGGGTGCCTTATTTCCAGTTTGAATTTCTGTGCATTAAACAAACAGTCTTATGTACATGCCATATATATTGTGTGCAGATTACTCTAGAGAGTGTCACATCAGAAGTGAGGAAGCATCTGTACACAATTTTGAGTGTAATACCAGCTAAGGTATTAAATTTACGAGACCTATATAAATAAACATTAAATTGATTGCTTGTGGCTGTTGAAGACGTGAATGTTTATGAACAAATGTGCATCCAAGGAAAATGAAGTGCGGTATTTTCAAGGGCATTGGGTGGTTAGGCTGTATGTCTATATGAATTGTAGGTTTCTTTACTTTTGTAATACTCTAGCTTATTGCCCCCCAGCTCAACACAAACAAAACTTCAATATTTGACAATCCAGCCCAGAAAATCTCTTTGCTTTGTAACTGAAGTATGTGCAATTTTGCTGACGTGCCATCCCTCAGAAATCCAATAAGATTTGGTCTTTTCTTTGAGCCCAAGCTCATGGAGTCAGGCAAATACCAGAAAATCTCAGCTTTCATTTAGATAATAATTTTCCAGTCCTTTTGTTTGTGGAGAAAATTTTTAAAGCTTGAATCCTAACAGCTCAAAAAAAAATGGCAAGAAATAACAAGAGCCCACATTTTTTTTACAGTTTGAAGATCTCGAATTTCAGGGAGGCCTGACAGCCAGCTTTTGAAAGCTGGGAGATGGCAGCACAATTTATGCCTCTCCCTACCATGACGTTCTTTCTGACCATTCTATTTATTTTAGTTCCAAAGGAGTCACCATGCTAGTCTAGTTCAGCAAAACAAACACGGAGTCCTGCGGCACTTTTAAAGACAAGCACATTTATTTATTTATTCTAATAATTTTACACTGCTATGTCCAAGGAAGAGAGAAGACAGGTTAATTTGCTAATTTAAGACATTTTTCCTCCTCTAGGTGACAATAACCTACTTGGTTCCAAATCATCTAAGTGGGTTTACACTCCAACAGCTTCCTACTATCCTTTCTGTTGTGGTGTGGAGAAATTTTCATCTCTTCCTCCTTCCCAAAATATCAGCATATTTAGTCTCAATGGCCTGTAGAGCTTCCAGAGGGCAGGTGCTTCCACTTAGACATTGCTTGCTTGTTTGTCCCCCTCCCTGCAGCTGTTTATCAGCATACATCTGGATGGAGCTGCTCCAGCTGATACTCTGTCCTAAAACTCCCCTAGAAGGGGACTGGCTCTGTAAGACAAAATGGGAAAGCCACTGTGAAGCTGTCTGGATTTAAGGGCTCATTTATGATTGTTTTTCACATGAACAATATTTTATTTTTCAATTAATTCATATGCAATAAGCCATGTTCAGTTCCAACAGAAAGGTTGTAATCTGCTAGGGATGATTCTATGGTTTATAAGTAGGTGTCATATCTGTATTAGAAGTTAGGAATATGTTTGTTCTCTTTGTGTTTCAAGTTATTGGTTTTTGGGACACTCCAAATGCAATGTCTGCAAGCATTATCTTCCTAATGGCCCATTAAGGAAGCTCTCAGGTATAGTGGGCCCAGGGAGAAGCTGGTGGAGCCACTAGGACTTGCCTGTGTGACTAAACACCATTTTGAGCTGCAAAAACTCCATACAGCATGAGGAAGACAAGAGGTGATAAAAGGCAGCAGCACGGACTCTATTTTGTATTCAGTCTCTAATCTACAACCCACAGCCAACTCTGGAACTACTCCCCTTGCAACTGGACATAGGACTAAGGTCCATCCAGGTGCTTAGTGTCTACCAGAGAAATTGGACTAATCTGCAAACCCCGAATTCTTCCATGGACTTGCTTTATAAGGACTCTAAATCATTTGTATGGATGTGATTCACTTTAACCCTTTAACATCTCTCATATTTTGATTCTTTTCTTTCTATATTAAACCTTTAGTTTTAATTACTAAAAGATTGGCTAGCAGTGTGGTATTTTGGGTTAAGATTCAAAGCTATATTGTTTTGTGTAATGTGGCTGACCCTTTGTGGTCAGGAGAACCTGTTTCTTTAAGAGACCTAATGGCTAGGTGGGGACCAGAGGAGCTGATGTGCAATAAAGGGGGCTGTTTCTATTTTGTTATGCTTTGTGATGGCTGGCATGAGGAATCAGAAGTATGTTTTGTGATTGATTGGGAGACTGGTTTAAGTACTGCCCATCAGTGTTTGGACAGTTTGGCTCTCAGTTTTGCAGCTTGTCCTGATTTTTGCATATTCAGAAGGTTATCCCTGGAGGCCCAGGTCACAGACACATCAGTAGTAGCCCTGCACACAAGGTTTTCTGGAACAAGGCACTTCTGCATCACTGCAATAGCTATGTTAAGAGATATGCATGTTAGGAAACCCTCAGCACTGCTTTAAACTCCACTGTAGATCACACCTCCCTGGAAGCTCTGAAAGGGGGAGTCAGAGATACCCAGAAAGTAGAGATTTAGGGTTTTGATTTCTTCTTTCCTCCCATTCTTTCCTATTTTCTACCCATTCAGTTTTCCATGGAAAAAAAGAATGTAGATAGATAAGGGAACACCCACCAACATGTCATTTCAAATAGAATCCACTGTTCATTCTGATGAAGAGTTTCAAACAATATAAATCTTTTCTTCAAAAGTTACTATGCAGTTCAAAAAATCATTTTTCATCCACAAAGATTGACACAAAACTTTGAACAGCTTGACTTGAATGTACTTAGATGGTAAATAATATTGTATAGTGAAGGATTATCAGCAAGCCTGCTCAGTGATCTGGAATCCCGTGAGCCCTAAACACAGTTGGTTGGGAGATGAATATACTTTCCTCCTTAAATATCATCTTTCTACAGCCGTAGGCACACATCAGATCTTTGGTTATTTTAATGGAGTTTCTGTATCTTCAAAGTACATATGCTGTACAGGGTCATTTCAGTGACTGCAGGGACCAGCTCTCCACTGAGTTCCATCTCTACTGTGATTTATATTTTCTATTGGACGTTTATGTGTAATGGTCCTCTCTTATTGAAAAGAACCACAAAATGTCATATTCTAAATTAATCACTGAAAATATTGTAGCAGCTATATTGTCAGATGCAGTGTTTTGCATCTTTGCTGCAGAGTGGTGGAAGTGAGCCAACCTGGCAAGTAATTAATGTATAATTGGAAGCCAAACTTAGGTTCAAAGCCATCAAATCCATTTGGAGTAAATATTTAGGGCAAGGTTACCTGTTGCCTGGCTAATTGGTAAAAAAAAAATATCTATGCCTTCTACAAAAGGGAGTTGATAATTTGCAGTTGCTCCTCCAGGAGGACCCGAGGACTTGATCGCCAAACCCTGCAGATCCACTGAGACCCTTGTAGATCTTGGGGGTTGTGCTGAATGGCACATTTCATCAAAGCCTCTGGAGCTACACCATCAGGGCTGCTTTTACCACTGACTCTAGTCTGGAGCATGCTACAAAAGGGAGACTATTTCATTGGGTGGGGTGACCTTTCCTTTTCTTTAGAAGTTCCACTGAATACTGGACAATCCCCTCCTCAAGACGACTCTTGAACGCTCAGCGCTAGAGGGTGCTCTCCACAGCTCTTGGTGGTGGAATGTGCCTTTCTCTACCTCTGCCCAGGTTGTTATGTGGCACTTTTAAAGAGTGTCTGAGGCTGTTGCATGGTCTGTAGCTGTATGCTGGTTGGAGTGTCCCATGGGCTGTGGTTTGAGAACCACTGATTTAGGATAAAAACATTTCAGATAAAATAGATCTCAAAACAATAAGCACTCTATAAGCATTTCTAGCTCATGCAGTGTCTAACCATCTCATGCATGGGGCCCCTGGTAGGTCTAATTTACTACAGAATTTTCATCAGAATCTTTTTTTTTTCTCTCAGAGTTTCTCTCTTAACTCACAGGCCATGTCTTTTATCACCATCTCCCCAAGAATCAGTTGCTCTTTAACTATAACCCTTTGGTCTGTTAACTAGCAGATGAAGCAGAACAAAGCTTGCAGCTTGTTGGAGCCTGGAGGTAGGATCCTTAAAGCTAATAGTGTTCCCTCATTGTCTTTCAAGTGTGTGCAAGCTTGTCCTTATCTTAGCTATTGTGTTGCTTTCCTACACAGCCCATTAATGCCAGAATAAACTATATCATCTGTCTCAATAAATATTTTGCATTTCAGTAATCACAAATGATTACATAGTAGATCCATGCCCATCACAGTATAGAAGATCATTTAAAATAGCCCAATATATTTATTCACAAGTCACTCCCTCGCCCAATCCCTTGTCAAGTTACAGTGCATCACCATAGTTGAATTCTTACCAGTAGAAATGGGCCAGCTGTGCCTTAGGTGAGCAGCTGTGTACCATCCTTTTACTGACTACAAGATATACCCAGAATACTGGGATGAGATTAGTTGTCTAAACTAATCGGCAAGGGTTTTTGGCAAGACTATGTATGTGCCAGATACCTGAGTTATCTAGTTATGTACTTATTACAAGATGTATAAAATATGCTTACTTCATTTAGCTTAAGGCCATAAGTTATAGATTGTCATTTATTGAGCTAGTGGTATTAATTTGTCCATAAGTCATCACTGGTTTCCATCTGAAGATCTTAAAACATTATGACATTAATTAATTGAAATTCTCTACTGATGTAGGTATTGTTGCATGTGCTTTCTGAAAGGGTAGCTGTTGAGTGGGTTGTGAGGCCTGTATCAATGTATACTTCCCAAAAAATGCCAATAATGGAAATGATGTGGAATTTAAGAAAATGCTTATCTGACTATTTGAAACGCCACTCTAAAGACTGACTCAGGTGGTGACATGCCAGCTGGTCAGCAAGGTGTGTTATCTAAGTTAAAGCATTGGGAAAACAGCTATTAATTGCCATCTTTGCATTCTCAGTTGGCAAGTTCCTAGAAGAAGCAGAAAGCCCAAAACCTGCTGTGTGTGTAGGTAACTGGATAAAATTGGTTTAAGAAGTGGGAGTAGCTGTCACAGATCAAGAGTGGCATACAAAGCTTGTTGCATTTCTTTAGGAACAGACTGATGAAACAATGCCAGAGCAAAGACTCCTTTTTAGTCAGATAAGATAGCGCGCTCTCTCCCCTCTATTACACGCACATACACACACATGGATAAGACTGCCTTATGCAGATCCAAACTTCTCTCAAGCTTGGCTGGATATAGTAATCTTTTTTATAAATTAAACTTGTTCATAAATGTTACCATTAAGTGGATAATTTCATGCAGACATCCCTAAAGAAAGATGTGTTAGGGTTTACTGTAGGAGAGGTGCTGAACGGGAAAAAATTCTATAAGCTGTTCCCTCCCCACCAGTTTTGGTCCTGTGGACTTGGATGGAGGATATGTGTTGCCATTAAGCTGTAGTTGTCAAACAGAAGGAGGGAAGCTGAAAGACCAAGCAGTAGTCAAGAGTTGAGGAGGTAATTGATCAGAGTATGCCAAGGAACTGGGTTACTTGACCCTCCAAAGCTCATAAAGCAAGCATGGTAGAGCTGGGAAAAAAACTGCAGAGTTCTGGCTCTCACAACCTTCTAAATTGGGCAAGCTTTTGAAAATGACACATAACACTTCTAGCAGTGTGGTCTGCACCAGTGGTTCCCAGCCTGTGGCCTGGGGACCCTTGGGGATCTGCGGAGTTATTGCAAGGGGTCTGTGAATACATCCGGCCCCAGTCACTGCCAGCCAGGCCCAATCTGGCCCCAGGTGCTGCCAGCCAAATCCATGTTGGAGAGTGCTCTAAATGAACTGTGTTTCCCTGCTTTGAGCAGCCACACCCTGGGTGTGTCCCAACCCCTTAGGAGCAGTCAGTCCCTGATAATGACTATTACCATTTGGGGGTGCACACATTTTTTTGCTTTAAAAAGAGGTTCTCATGCTCAAAGAGGTTGGGAACCACTGGTATACACAATAAAAACTAGGAACGCACTGTCCCATGGTGCAGACAGGAAACTGGACAAGACACTAAACCAGTCTCTAGGTTCACAGGCAATGTCAAAATGTAGTGAGAAATGAGAATTTTGGAATCCATTCCTTTGAACAGCTGGGCACTACTAGTATTGTAGAGAAAAATTAAAGCCACCTTGAAATAAGGCACCTGAACTTTCCATTGATTTCATTATGAGTTTCTATCTCCAGAAAAACAAGCAAGGAGTCCTGTGGTACTTAAACTAATAAATTTATTTATCGCATGAGCTTTTGTGGGGGAAAAATACAACTTCGTCAGATAGGGGAACTTACATCTTCAAAGCATCTGACATAGTGGAGTTTTCTCCCATGAAAGCTCATGCGATAAATAAATTTGTTAGTCTTTAAGTGCCACAAGACTTCTTGCTTGTTTTGCTGATCTAGAGTAACATGGATACCTCTTTGGAATTTGGCAGTGTCTCCAGAAAGGTATTTGGGCTTCAATCCTGCATTGCTTCTCCATCCAGATGTAAGTCATTGGGAAAATCCAGGTGAACAAATATTCAGGATCAGGTCACTTGTTTTTAATGCACTAAGGCTTCAGTTCAGTAAAGCACTTGCTTCACATTAAGCATGTGCTCATGTGTTTCCATTGTACTCAAAGAATATTTTCATCTGTTTCAGTGAGCTTTGGATCAGGCCTTAACAGATCTTTTTTACTAAAAGGATCCCACTAAAGTTAAAAACTTAGTAGCAGTGGTCTTCTCCTTGTCATTCATATATTGTTCTACTGAGAAGAGCTGCATGTCACATATGAAAAAGAGGAATTCCATAATCTAAGTGAATGGAAACGCAGTTCCAGGCATAGATTAAACTACTGAATCTGAGCTTCCTTATGTATCCTAATTCAAACTGCTTCCCATTTATTCTTGGTATGAGAGTAGCCCATAGGCACCCCATTCAAGGATCAGGGCCTCGCTGTAGTTTGCAGAATACACATGTACTAGATAGTCTTTGTCCTAAAGACCTGCCAATCTGTTATCTGATGCAATACAACTAATGGGAATAGGAAGCAGTGGGGAACTCTCATTAGTGTAATAAGCAGTTGTCTTCTGCTGTAGCTTACTCTACCTCTCATGACTTGATGATTTACTGCAGCAATTAGCGATGGGGAAAGGCCATTAAAACAGGTCACCTAGTCAGTCCCCATCCAGGGCTGCATTATTCCCTACAGTTTTAAACCAGTCGGCTATGGGTCATTGGTAGTCAGTGGAGGATAGGCTAGTCACATGGTACTGGTGCCGCTTATTCTTGGCAATTATATTGACTTAAAAGGCAGAAAAGTGGATATTAATTGCTATTGTTGCTGCTGGGCTGTTTATTCACCTGAGGGAGAGGAGATTTCTGTGGCTGGCAATTGTGAATAGAAGAAAAGGTTGCCCATGGTATGAATCTCTGCCCTACACCATGCACATGCTTGGTTTATGCAGCCTCATTTGAAAAGACTGAAGCAATAAGGCTTTTCTTCAGGAGTTAGTGCAACTCCTTTGTCTGCTTCCCTTGATAAGAAATGACTCCTGATAAAATATTCCTTTGCTTGGTTACAAAATCACATTTTCACGATGTGGTTAAGCAACACTTTTTTTTTTCCAGTCCCACTAAGGAATAGTCAGTGTTACGTGCTGCCTGGCTCTACCGGGAAGCAAAAAATATAAATCTCAACCTAAGCTTCCCCCGTCTTAATGCTTCCTAAGGCTTCCATGAAGATAGCTCTTGTCCTGCACCTGTTTCCTCTTCCCACAGAAGCACATCCCTTCCCTTCCAGCAGGTCCGGATTAGTGAGCAGGTTACCACAAAAGCAAGAGCCACACAAAAATGTGTGGCTTTTCAGAGTCCCTCAAATTTCTTCCACTCACCTTGCACCTCACTGATTTTTATGGGGGTTTTTGGGGAGGCCAAGGGGAAGGGTGTTGCTGCTGCTTGCCTGACAGTGGCTTCAACCAAAACTAAAAGTTCAAAATCAACCATGTTAATTGCTGACTGTGGCTGCAGATCAGCTGACTCAACTATGTCTGTGTGAGGCACTGGGGTGTATGCATGCTTTGGCAGTCACAGCAGCTAGCCAGCCTGGCGATGGCATAGATGTGCTGCTTTGATCGACAGAGTGGGCTGGGTTGCTGTTGCTGTTCTCTGACCTTGTTGAAGTTGTTGAAGTCACTTAGTTGATAATGTGTTGTTGACACCACTTGCCACAACAATCCTACACAACTGATACACTCCCTTCCCACTCCACCCTCCTCTTGTAGTCACTAAGCAACTCAGTTTCTCTGAATTTTCTCGTGAGGGATTCTAGATTGGCAATTTACTTGCGGGAGGATGGGGCCCCAGCTGATTAGATCACTTGTGGTGAGCCTCTATTGACTCAGTTTGATTTTTTTTCTGCTTTTGGATAAGGCTACAGAGAAGATCTCCCCTTGTGTGTGTGTTGCAGCCTCAGTACTTCAGAAATCAAAACAGAGACCAGGAATATAAGGTTTAAACCATGGCTCTGTTTACATGGTAGGATGGTACCTGCAGACTAAGCACACAGACCGTTAGTGCCTGCATCAGGTGGGAGACCCTTCACTGAGTGGCCACTCATCTGGTTTTGAACTGAAGAGCCCTTCCTTAATAATGTACATCCCTCATCTAAGAGCGAGACAAAGTCAAATGTGGTTTTGTCTAGTGTCAGCTAAGGGATGTTATAATGGAGAGAGCACTGCTCCATCTCTGCCAGTGTGACCTCACACACATGTGAAAATGGTGCCTCTGTGCAGTGTGTCCTCACTTCACGAAGGCAGAGGTGGTGTCACACTATGGCCAGGAAGTACCAGTATGTCTGCTGTTCTTGGGAATGTGCCCATGGCCACCCTAATCCTCACTCTGGAGGACTCCCTAAGGACTCCACATGACGAATTTTCATGAAACTGTACCACTGGATGCCGTGCCTATGGCATGTCAGTGAAAATTGATCTGAGGTTCTGACAGGGTGGGACAGCATGCAAGCCCTGCCACCACCCGTGGTTTCTTATTGGTTTGTTTAGTCCTTTTACTGGACAGACACCATTGCCCTTCTTTGTGCTGTACTTGCTGTGTGGTGATGAGTGTAGTTAAACAATTCCTGCTCTAAGTCCTTTACTCCAAAACAGCTGGAAGCAAAAGCACCTGCAGCCTCACTCCCTCCGCCCCCTCATCCTCCAGGCCATGAATGGAACAGAAACTAACACTTCCTGACGGATGCTAACCGAGTGCTTGAGCTTAGGCTGCCATATGAGTCACTAGAGCCCACATATTTCCCCATAACAATAAAAATAATCAAAGGAGACATTCTCTGCAGAGATTCCTGGGGCAGATTGTGCTGCTCCCTCAGACAAAATGTGGACATGCACTGGACAGGGGTCACTGACCAACTAAAGCAGCAACCGAAGTAGTCAAATCCTGCCTTTGCTGTGGTTAGTGTCCAGAGCCACAGCTCACAAAAGCTAGATTTTACTCAGCAGGGCATGGTCGCAGGCTAATAAATTGAGTATCTGCTTGGGAGATGAGTAAATTGCTCAGAGCAGCCTCCTCACAGGGCAACTCCAGAGCACCTAAGCTGTAGCCGGTGAAAGATGTTGGAACTGTGGGGACTCCTCATGGAGATTCCCCCATATATCAGTGTGTTTTCCTGCTTCCAAGCCCTGGGCTGGCCTCCAGGCGTTTCGGTACTATGTCTTTTAACTGCCCCACCTTACCACATCTTTATTTTTCTTGCTTTCCATGTATCCTCTGCTCCTGTCGCTTCAATCTCTGTCCTTGTTACTTTGATCTTCTCTCTTTCCCCTTAAAGACCCTTTGCTAATTTTGCAGAACAGTTTTTTGGACTCTTCTAGATATTCAGAATCCCTGATGCCAATGGGCAGGGAATAGATTTTCCTGGGAGCATTTGGTTGAATTCTAGAAAGGTAAAAACAAACCTCAGAACCACTCGCCCCTCGGCTACCTTCATCCGCCCACCTGTTGCTTTCCTGCTTCACACCTATCTTCTAAAGTGCTCCTGCAAAACTTCTCTTTCTGATGGTGTCTTGGTTGAAGATTTTTCATGGACTACTATGCATTAGCTAGTATTCATGAAGTACTTTGAATTGGGAATGTGGTTTAAAAGGCCAAGCACTGTATAATTGCCTTCCATGTCAAGTGAAGGCTTCTTGTCTCCAATAACAAGGCTTTGTACAACTCTGTTTCTACCAATGTCTCAGTCCTTGTTTCTTCCTCCTCTCCCCATTTCTTACACCTATGGTGCTGTCTGAATCTCATGGCTAAATCTCTTTGTTTCATATTCTTCTTCCACTCTCATCTTCATGCCAACTTCTGTGCTGACTCTGATGCTTGGAACTGTCTCCCCCTTTTGTGCAACAGCTACCTACACTCCTTTCAGATTTGCATTCTTCCACACTGTAGGAAGAATGCAATAAAAACAGTAACACATTCAAATCTCCCATGAAAACTCATTTCTTCCATAAAACTTCTCTGTGGCCCCATCAAAAGAGGTTTGTCCTTAAAATTTAAATGCAAAAAAACCCCAAATTGATATCTGCAGTGGGTGAATTTTTAGCATATTTTGGTCAGACAGGGTGGAATTCCCCACATGCAGAGTGTACCACTTAGACCTTAAATAGGGCTCCTAGGGACTTGAGGTATATAAATAAAAACTTTGAGCTTTGACCTTCTGCTTAGAGTAGATTACACCCCCTTTGTATTGTGTCTTAACTATTTTGCCTTTTTAACTTTGACTGAACCTTGTGTTCTTGTTTGTACAGCACAAAGTGTGAACACACTGTCCTTAATACAGTTTAATGGCCTTCCTTCTGGGCTTTTCCCATCTTGCTGAATTTCCCCTTAAATGTACAATCTCTTTAATAGCCAATGGAACATTTTAAATATCCCTTCAGGCTTTTTGACTTTTTTTTAATCAAATGGATTTGCGATGTTCTAAGATGAGGGTTAGACCAAGAATGACATGCAGGCTGCGTCCAATTTAAATGAAGTGCAGACATTGATGAGTACCACAACTCATGAAAACTTCAAGGACACAACAATACGCTGCACATTTTACTGCTCTCACATTGTTCAGCTGAAGATTTATTATGATAAAATGAAACTGCATGTTTTTCTGAGGAACTAGGCTGTAATGTTTTCTATAAAAAAGCGCTTTGTGTTTGATTACTCAGGTGTGCCTTAAATATTAGTGAGGGGCAAACTTCAACTGGTTTGGGGAGCAGCTTTGGAGGAACACATAAATATTTGGCTCTGTTGAGGTTGCAAATTTTGGGTCTAAATCTTACAAGCACAGCTAGGGGTTTTGCATATCTGGAATGATGACCTCAGAAGGGGTCTCATTTCTTCAGGGCCACTTTAGACTTGCTGTGTAAGCTTCCTAAGCTAGTCAATGAGCAGTCCTTCGTTTATACTGCAGTAGCTTCTAGAACAGTGGTGTCCAACCTTTTTGAGTGAGGGCCACACTGCAATTCATTTCTCAGTCAGGGGGCTGGTGAGAAAATTTTTGATAGATAAGAAATATAAATTGATCTTATTAATAAACTTTAATAAAATAATTACACTGTGATATTTGGCATTGCTTTTGCTTGCACTTTGTACAGAGGACAAGGGGTGGCAAAGATGCCTGGGTGAAGGGGCAAGGTAGAGTCTGATGAGAAATTGTCAAGGGCCCTGGCCAGCCCCAGCTCCCAGGCTCTTGTGGCAGCACTCTGCAGGCCGGGTGAAAGCCCTTGGTGGGCTGGAGTCTGGCCCCCCGGGCTGCAGGTTGGATAAGCCTGTTCCAGAATCTCCAATCATGGACCAGAATCCCATTGTCCTAGGTGTTGTAAAAACATACCAAAATGATTGGCCTTGCCCCAGAGAGCTTGCAATCTACCTCATAATGGGCTTGGAGCAAAATACCTGCTGATTCATCTAAAAGGGTAGAAAATGGATCAAATTCTATGTGGTGGTTAACACAAGAAACTACCGGTAGCTTGTTCACAGCAGGAAGGCCTGGGAAGAAGGTATGGGGAAGTTATGACTTAGGTCATCTGTATAAGAAATGACTGAGTAATTCTGTCTGGGGCCCTTTGATGAACAGACTACAGGTGTGGGCATATGCATGGCAATGGCACCTATGCACATAACCATGTATTTATGTTTCTGTACAGAGGGGCTTCCTGGCAGCCAAAGCCATTGCCAAGGTGTAGACACTCCACACCGTTACCTAGAGATCTGCAGACAGTCAAGCTATCTGTGAAATTTGGGATTCAGCTACAGTCTTCTCCTTGGGGTGGCAAAGCAACTCTCAGACAGACATGGTAAATAATGCTCAGAACTAGCAGTGGGTTGAGATACTGAGATATTCAGGTTGTCTGGTGGGAGAATTGGCCTGGGGTAGAGAAGGCAGTCTGGAATCTATTTAATTCTTCTTTACCCCAAGAACTTAGATCAATGACACTGATAAAAGTTTATAGCCCTCAGCACCAAGAAGAGGGCCATGGTTGCACCCCTTTAGCTGCAGACATTTTCAAAGACCATTATTCTATTGGTGCTATTCCTGTCATATAACAAGACCATCTCTTCTCCTGCTCCTTTGACTCCTCCCAGGAACAAAAGTTACTCTAATCAGAATTTTTTTAATGCTTCTTTCATAAAAGAATTATAATTATTCTCACTGCAAGAGATTTAAAGGTTGCAACAAGTCCATGCTAGGCACACAATGGAAACTTGAATGCATATTATAAATGGAAATTTGTAGGAGGTATGGCTGAAAAAGTAAGCTATGTAAAGCACTTTACAGCAATCAGTACATTGGTCGTGAATTCCCTTGCCAATATTTTCAAGGCACTTTTTTAGTCAAAGCCTTTTGACTTAGTACATAAGTGTTCCTACATTTCTGTGGTGCTCTGCACTGGAGTAGGAACTTTGATGGCTCAAGCTTGTAGAGCTTTCGCTGAAGTGATTTTTCTCTCCAAGTTTTTCGAGTCTGTGGGTTATAAAGAAACAGGCTCAAAATGGCTTTATGTAACCAGGCAACAGAAACCCTTAGCTTTGGTTACAAGCCAGACCTATAACATGACTGGGCCTGAGCTAAACTCTATTGGAATGATTCTCACTGATTTCACTGACTTTGGATCTGGTCCCAGGTGTGGAATTCTGCCAGCTGAAAGGATTTTCCCACTTCTGGCTACTAAGTGACTATCTACATAGGATTTCCTTTATACCTGCAAGAACCTAGCTGGGCCATGAGTCCCCAGGCCTGCATCATTTTCATGTCTTCTACACCTGAATGAGACTTGAACATGGATTTAACTGTGTGCTTGCCATAAAACCACCAGGGACACATTATTCCAGCACAAACATTTTTTGTCCCAGAGGATATGCACAGCATTGGTACTGTGCACCAAATCTCCACTTTGTCTGTTCTCCTCTTTCCCAGGGGACTCTGTTTAACTGCATGCTTTAGTCTTCTACAAAGGAATTGTTTCAGCCACTGCTGAAGTAGAAGATAAAGTCACCTTTGCAGGTGGAGCACTCAACTCTGCAGCTATATACAGGTGGACAATGGCATGGCCCCTTTAGATAGAGGAAACATAGGTATGAAGAATGTAATTCTGCTTATTGGAGCCCGTCTGTAACTGTGCAATTCGAGGATTAAACTCTCTAGCCCACTGAGAATTTTCAGGATGAGGGACTCCATTACAGGATGGCTAGTACTTCAGATTTCCATTATCTTTCAAAGCACACCATCCTCCAAGCACTCATAGATATTACACTGAATATTCACAAACCATGTTAACTGTTTAACAAGCTAGCAAGGGAGAGCCTCAAGTGTTGAATGCCTTGAATGTTGCCAAGATCCAATGGGGCAGCTGTGTTAATCTAGTTCAGTAAAACAAACAAACAAGGAGCCCTGTGGCACTTAAAGACTAACACATTTATTTTCTGCATGAGCTTTCATGGGAGAAAATCCCACTTTGTCAGATGCTCCCACAAAAGCTCATGCAAAAAATAAATGTGTTGGTCTTTAAGTGCCACAGGACTTGTTTGTTTCTTGTATATAATGTGGTTTGTATGGGAAATAATCTTTCCTACATAGACCCTGCTGGTTCTGTTTGTTCTTTATACCATCCTAGGTGGAGAATGGAAGGTGAAACTTGGCCCTTCTCAGAGCTGAAGACTCTGCCAGCAGCAAAAGCTGGTACGACGGCCAGTATTGCTCAAGCCTGCTCAGGCAGTACTTTCTTTGAGTATCACAGAATTCGTGATGATGGCCATAGTCTAAGGTGGAATAACATCAACACCTGTGAATTCACAGTTCCACAGAATCCCAGCAACCATTCTTCCCTTCCTACAAGTTGCAGATCTACAGTAGCAGCTATGAAGCGGCTTTGCTGGCTTAATAGGCAAGCCAGACTGCTTCCTTATACTCCTCACATCCAGCCACCCACCCACACATTTATGCATAGTCTGGTTAATCAAGTTGTGCCTTACACAGCACATGTCCCTGAGTGATCACCATGAGCCAGAAATTGCTTAAGCACAGCTGACTGTATTCTAAAGCATCTCTAATTCTAGCTGTTCTCTTCATGGGTTCTCAAATCTCTTAATCCCAAATACCCCTCACAGAATGACACAATTCAAGCACTAAAATTATACAACCAGGAAAGTAAATGAGAATGAGAATAATAAATCAATCATCTTGGAAACTCAGAAGCTAATTCTATTTTATTTATCCATGCTTAGCTGTTTTATTGATAGTAGCAGTGTATGTTTATTTTATGTAATAGAAAATTAGACTTCATAAAACCACTTCTTATAGCAGTAAATGCAGTTATTTATTCTGAAAATCCTACCATGTTTTAATGCTGTTCCCTAAGCATCATATTAACATATTAGTCAGTTCAATCAATACAGCAAAAGCTTATTATGGGCTAAAAACATGGGCAACTCTTTTCCATGAACCAAAAGGCATTTCTGTGTCCATAATTTCCTCTGCATCCTTTATAATTACATCCAAGATTTAATCTCAGGCTAGTATTCATGGATTTCTTTGTTATATTGGGCTCACATAGTGCAGAAAAAGGCAATGTTGACAATGAAATGCACAGTTCATTATTTGAAAGCTCACAGTCTCTCATCCCTCTTTTTAACTGTGCATGTGTTGGAGTGTGGAATGAAGAGTATTTAGCTGTATACTGCGTGTATAGAATTATAATAGTGCTTCTCCGTATTTCAATAATCTATTCATGTTTTCTGCACATTAAGTCACAGGAATTGGCAAACAATCCCTCTGTGGTGTCACAGTTTTCCGTTAAATCAAAATGATCCCGTCTTTTGCAATTAGTTCCAAGGTTGTAGCGTCACACTGATCAATTGAAGGTTAAAACTTTATTCTAGTGGTTGCATTCCAAGTAGTCATTAAAAAGTCACCATATAATCACCAACATCGGGGCAAGTATGTGCATGCAGTTTCTTTCTATCTGTAGGAGGAAGCCAAGGAGTTAAACTGAAACATTTGCATGACATAGGGGTAGCAATGTTAGTCCATATATGCAAAACCAACAAAAGTCCTGTGGCAAACAAATTTCTTTGGGCATAAACTTTTGTGGGCAGCAACCCACTTTGTCAGTTGCAGATTGATGTGATTACTTGTTGTCAGACTTTCGGTAGACATGGAGGACAATTGATCACAGACCTCTTTATAATATTTATTAACATATTTGAAGAATATTTTTTGCAGGGTTGTTTTAGCCATGTTGGTCCAGGATCTGAGAGAGACAAGTTACATGAGGAAATGTCTTCTAGAATCTAGTGAACCAGCTCCTGTGGGTGGAAGTTACAAGCTTTCAAGTCACACTGTCTCTTCCTCAGATCTGTGGAAGAAAACAGATTTTTTGAGCTAAATACAGATTGGACCAGATTATCACTACTAGTTCACAATGAATGTTGGAGGTAGACTCTTGAAATGAAGTGGGAAATTGAGCATTGGATTATTATTCATAAAGGGTATGAAGTGAGCAGTTTAGGATAGCAGGTAGTCTGGTGTATTAGTAATTGTTGTAATGAGCCATAAAACTTGTGTCCCTGTTAAATCTGCGGGTTTTGGTGTCTAGCAGAGTTATGGATTTAAATTCCCAGACTCATCTTTTGAAAGCATTTGTCTGATTTCACCACCTGGATATCATTGGGACAGCACATGTTATGATAATCATGTGTAGGACTCAGGAATCTTGAAAGGTGAATGGGGGTATAGGAGGTTACTGGGTCAGTGATAGTAAATGTAGTGAATGGTGGGTTTCTTGCATATAAAGATTTTTAGAGTTTGATTGTTTAAGATAATTGTGGTGTCCAGGAAGTTGATGCTTCTATGGAAATATTCTAGAGAGAATTTACTTGGTGGTGGCTGCTAAAGTTGAAGTGGAAATCTATGAGGGAGTTTTTGTTTTTTTGTTCTCCTTAATAGTTTGTGTTTTCCTTTTTTACCCAGTTGGAATTAAATAAATAAATGAATAAAAACAAGAAAAAGAGAAATATCTTTAGCAATGTTAGCTTCTAAAATAAAAAAAAAAAGTTTGAGAAGTGCAAATTGTTTTGTTTTGGTTTTTTTTTTTTTTTTTTTTTTTTTTTCCTAAAAAATTATAATGCAAAAACAAGTGGCTGATTTTTTATGGGGATAATGAAAGGCATGTCATGGTCAAAAAGTTCCTGCTTTGAAGCATGTGGACACTAGAGTTTCCAATAACAGGTCAGCATATGTTTTTAATATTGGGAAAAGAATATGTTATTTTCCCAGTCTCACTTTCAGAAATGGCTGAAATTTTTGGCTGATTTAAAAAAAAAAAAAAAAAATTAGGGGCAGACACCAAGCATGACAAACTTGAGTATTAACTATGATTGGCAAAATTATAAGCAAATGAAAAGACGGCCTTATAATGGAAAATATCAGGTAACCTTAATAGGTGGTACTACGAGCCCTGCATATGTTACGGACAGAAGTTAAGAACGCTTATTTGTGGCTCTTAGCATTTTGCGAGGCCTGTCTGTCATGCTGTTTGGAGTGGCTCATGGCTGTGTGTGCCTATACCATGGCAAACTGTCAAGAAAGGTGCAGACACCCCAAGCTGATGGTATGTTCTATGACTAGATTTCACTGGTCCATTAACAAATATGAACTCCTTGGTCACTATAACATTTTAGCCATGAAGTCATAGAACGCCCCTTAAGCTCTCTGGTTTGTCTTGCCACCTGAGCAAGCTGGACTGGATGATAAATGGTCATTTATGAAAAAAATCACAAAATATTCTGTAAAATAAACAAGAACTCCTGTGGCACTTAAATACAGACAAATTTATTTATTGCATGAGCTTTTGTGGGAGAAAATCCTACTTCGTCATTCGCTTTGAAGATGGGGGATCTTACAGAATGGAAGAAAATAAATGCGTGGAAGTGTAAGTCATGGAATCAGGTCATGCTGCAACAGCCAGTCAAAGCTGTTGTTAAGAGGCAAACACTGGGGAACAACCTACAGAGGAAGATGAGGTCAAATCAACTCTTGTAATGAGAAAAAAATCCAAAGTCCCTATTTAGCGCAGAAGCAATACAGTCTGATATGCAAATAAATTTGAGGTCCACAGCTTCTCTTTGAAGCTTCGATCTGGTATTCATCTGTCTGAGCACAGCAATTAATAGATTGTCAATAGAGTGATCAGGAAGATTGAAATACTCACCCACAGATTTTAGAATGTTGTGATCGGTGGGTTACTTGCCAGTAACCATTCTTCTTCGAGATGGGCTGCTCGGATTCATTCAGAAATAGGTGTCTCCGTGCAGGAGTGCCTGATTGGTCGGAACTTTTTGCCCTAGCCTGTCAGAAGAGGGCAGGTGGCCACCACCCCCCATGCCACCCCGTGGCTATATATCTGGCCGCCGTCCAGCCCCTCTCCGGTTCCTAGGAGTCGCAAACTCAAAGATGCGGGGACAGGGGGAGGGACCTGAATGAATCCGAGCAGCCCATCTCGAAGAAGGATGGTTCTTGGTAAGTAACTCACCGTTCTTCTTCGAGCGCTGCTTGGATACATTCAGAAATAGGTGACTGCTAGTCGTGCTGATGGATGGTGAGTGGAGTTGGCTGTTCTGCTTTCAGTACAGCATATCTCCAACTTGGGTAGTTGCCCAACGAACAAGGTCCTTTAGGTCTAAGGGATAGACCAAAGGACTGTCGTCCAGGCAAGGGTAACCTGGGATTGCAGGGCCTAACCCAGTGGAGAGAAGTAGGCCCAATTTGTTCGAGCACCAATTGTCGCGATTATGCAGGAGGGCCTGAGGTCACCATATGCATAAACTTGATATCAGTGCATCGTGGCTATAGCTGAGGAATACGCCTCTAACTGCTCTGCCTAAGAGCGTATTGACAGAGGCATGAAAGTGCCAGAGGGGTTAGTGTTCTGGCAGCAACACGAGTAAACGTACCCCCTATAGGGAAAATAGGGGACCGTAGGGTTATTGGGCTGAGAGTGGTAGGTACCGACACTGCAATAAGATAGACCATGTTTCCCTCAGTCAGGTAGTGTAGATTACTTGCAGCCCATGAGCCCGATGGGAACGTGAATCTGGCGCAGCTGGCATCTGAAGAAGGGATGGACTACCAGAAGCAGTTAGTGGCTAGAAGAGTTACTTCGCCCTAGATAGAAAGAGGGAAGTGAGGCTAGCCAGAGGCGGCAGCCGACAACCTGATACAGTACATTTTGGAATGAAGCACCTGGATCGGTATGGGGAAGGGAAGGTGTCTAACCCTCCCAAGGGCCTTATATGGGCAGACCAGGAAGTAACTTTCGTGAACCTGATGAATATATTCTAGGCCTGCGTGAGCATACCGATGATGTTGTGGCGGTCCTTATTGAAGAGCACTGTCAGTATTGATAGCCTTGTGAAGACACAAGGGAGTGATATCATCATCTCCCCCTTTCCTTCCTGAGTTCATTGGGTTGCACACGTCTGGAGGAGTATAAGGACGAAGAGCTAGTTGCAATGAAGCGGCACCTAAGAGTAGGTTCAACAGGGCGGTAAACCTGAGTGCCAGATCTCCATGGCCTACGGGATTAGGCTTGCATTGGCTTATGTCACCTCGTACCACCTGAGAGAGCCCAACCAGTGTGGCACCGACCTTAGGCTTGGCGACGCAGAGGTGTAAGTCAGGACTGGGGCTCCTGAAGGAAGGGCCCCTTGGGGGAAAACAGTATATGGAGGAGGGAGCAGTTTCCTCTGTGGGAACGGTGCGAAGGTCAGCCACCTGAAGGCACACATCCTTCCATCTCTTCAAGAAACTTCCGATTTACCTGAAGTGTCTAGTCTGAGTGTGATTCTGTTGTCATTAGATCTTACCCTGAGGGTCAATTCCATCAGTTGATGGCTAGCTCCCGAATTTCCATTGCCTGGATGGAATCCCAGGACGGGCATCATATGAGGTCTGTCTAGTGAGGAAGATCCCTAGAAGTCGCCCAGGATGGGAGCATAAAACAAGCAGTGATTACTAGGCCTAGAGGACCTTTGGAACGTGGTGAGGGAGAGGAAGTTGTACCCCTGGGAGACCCGAATAGGGTTGTCCTGGAGCTGGGTTGGGGTGACCACCATGCTATGGTTATCTGCAGGGGAGGAGCTACGAGAGGGGCCCCGCTGGTTAGATAAGGCAATGACAGGAACCAGACTAGTACCCCGCCTTCGGGAGTGGTCTGCAGACCATACTGGTGGGCCCAGGCAGGGGTGCTCTTCACAGGTCTTGGACCCTTGACTCTGAGGTTCAAGACATCTAGTCAGCCCACTGAACTGACCGGGCAGCTTTGACTGCGAGATTGGAGAGGGGGGCAGAGGAATAAGGGTGTTCAGCTCTGACTGAGTGACAAGCGGTGGGAGAGGAACATTGGAATTATTACCTCATCATCTCAGATAGCCGTGGCCCAAAAGCCCTCAATTAACAGAGGGAATGGGCATATTAAGTTAGGGAGAACGAGGAGGGAAAGGTAACACTGGTCTCCTCATCAAAAAGAACTCCATGTATGGACGTACAGTCTTCACGGCTGGAACAGGGGGAAGGATCTTGGGACCCACGGGCTGGTAGAAGGGATGGCAGGGTGATAGGCTGCCGCGGGGACAGCTCCACGGTACCAGGACCCAAGGGGATGATGGGCTATGGAGCTTCAGAGCCCAGGGCTTGTGGTGGGGAAGAAGAGCGGTGCCACTTGTGTTGGGCCCATGCCTTCAACATGAAGGCCGGCTTGCCCCTTCTAACCAGCACCGGCAAGGGAGGTGTAGGCAGCAGGAGGAGCACCCTGGAAACCTTCACTGCCTCCGGGGTCATCGCAATCGGTACTGACCCCGACTGGTCCCAACTGGTCCTAGGGAGAGCCCCGTGTCAAAGGTGTAGGGCTATGCTGGCACCACAGTACCAGGGTCAAGCCCGACCAGTCCCGGAGAGAGCCCTGTGCTGAGAATACAGTGCTATGATGACGCTGCAGTACCAGGATCGAGGGCGACCAGTCGCGGGAAGAGCCCCGTGTCGGAGATGCGGGACTGTGTTGGTGCTGTGGTATCGAAGTCGGTACTGAGCTTGTTCTGCAGTCCCTGTCGGCATGGTGCCTGGCGGGTTCAGGTGCTGAACCGGCACATGGTGCTGCAGGAGGCCCTGAAGCCTCGGGGGACTAGTGCCAAGCCTGCTCGGAGGCCAGGGCATGGCACCTTTGCTCCCTGTTCTTGATTGTCCTCAGTTTGAAGGACAGACAGATGGATCATGTGGTGACCATGTGGCTTTTGCCCAGGCACTGGAGGCACTTCTCCTGGGGGTCGTCCTGCAGGAAGGCCTTGCTGCATTCAGTGCAGGGTTTGAACCCTGGCATGGCGGATGACAGAGTAACACGATGTTCGAGCCTAAAGGGGAGACCTTCTTTGGTGGAACTAAGTCCACAATTAGGTGCTCCCAGTTGGGTGAAAAGCTCATAAAACGATGAAAGGACAGGCAGCTTGCAAAGTGCAAGGAACGGGCAGTTCCACAACCGACACGAAGGTGGAAAAATGAAACTGGGGAGAGGCTGGGCGGCGGCCACATATATAGCCACGGGGTGGCATGGGGGGCGGTGGCTGCCTGCCCTCTTCTGACAGGCTAGCGCAAAAAGTTCTGACCAATCAGGTGCTCCTGCACGGAGACACTTATTTCTGAATGTATCCAAGCAGCGCTGGAAGAAGAATTCTGATTTCCCAGCGGCAGCCGTGTTAGTCTAATCCAGAAAAACAAAAAACCACAAGGAGTGCCCATTTAGTCACTTATCCCGGATCAATTTATACCGTAGCTTTCACATCAAAGGCAACGCCTGTAGCCAGTCCTGTAACAAACTGAAGATTATTATTATTATTATTATTTTTTTTTTTTTACCAGAGAAAAGAATTCAGTATGTTATTTACAGGTTAAAGCAAGCAAGCAATGCACACAAATGAGTTCCTATCCATGTTCATAAGTGTGACAGAGATGTAGTAATCTGTCAATTCAAAATTTCTTTCTGGGTGGACTTAGACCAGGTGTCTTAAACTCATGGTCCATGGCCTACATGCAGCCCCTAAAGTTATTTCCTATGGCCCTCAGTGACAATGCTGTGATCAATATTTGCAATATTGTTGTAGGAAAAGGTTTCAGTGGTGTGGCCCTTGGGCTAAGGTACTAGTCCTCATGCAGCCTTCAAGGTGATCTGAGTTTGAGACCCCCAACTTAGAGTCTTAGAGCTACCTCTGTGGATCTCTGCCTTAGTTTATTATATGTTGCCCAATTCCAAACGGACAGCTGTGTTAGGCTACTTCAGTAAAACAAACAGGGAGTCCTGTGGCACTTAAAGATGAAAGCCAGGCAATAAATAAATTTGTTAGTGTTTAAGTGCCAGAGGAATCCTTGTTTGTTTTGCCTTAGTTTGGTGTCTCTGGCTTTGTGAGAGTTCAAACAGCAAAGAGATGAAAAGCTGTCTTATGATCTTGTTATATCTTTTACATTTAGCCTTCCAGTCTATGAGAGGAGTTCCCTTCTGTGTCGTATTCCCAAGGTGTGTAGGGCCATTCACCAATCCTTTGCATCATAATGTTCCTTAATGTCCCTTTTAATCTTGATAAGCCTCCTTAATGGGGGGTGGAAAGGGGAGAGAACCATTCCTGAACTTGGGTTCACAAATTCAGAGCAAACATTTTCCAGGTTATAAAGCAAATGTACATATTTCCTTATAACATGGAATATAGATGTTAAATGAGATTAGTGTATCCTACAATCTACAAGCATTTCATAGCATCTAAACACATTTTTATAGGACAAATGCCTATTTTGAACAAAACTTGCACAGAAGTGAACTGGTTTGGTATCCAGCTAGGAGTCTGTCATTTCCTAGCTAATGTCCACAGCTTGGGTCAGAGAGATAATTGATTTAAAGTACTACAGTGTCTCCAATTTCTGTTGAACTCAGTGGGAGCTGAGGATCAGCAACAGTTGGCAGGATTAGCAGTGCACAGCAGTGGGTAGGTTTATAAAAAGAAGCTCTTCTTCAAGCGCTGCTCGCATCATTCAGTTCTAGGTGTCTATGTGCTGCACCGCATGATTGGCTGGAAACTTTTTGCCCTAGACTGTCAGAGCAGGATTGGTGGCAAATGCCCCCTCTAGCAGCTCCCATGGCTATATATGTGACCCCAACCTTGGTCCTTTTTCTACCCTCAGCGACGGTTGTGGAATAGCCTGCTCCTTGCATTGGTGCAAATGCCTGTCTATTCTGCTCAGTTTATGAGCCATTCATTCACGCTAGAAGACCTGTTCATGGTGTGACAGGGGCAAACTAGATGGGTATAGGAGAGTAGTGCAAGGGCTGTATATTTGCCCCAGGCTTAGTAAAGCCTTGTTTCCTGGGCTAGGTTAGCAAGGACTATGCCAGGATAATTGGTCCCTGGTGTCTCAATTAACAAACCTGCTGCACTGCTTAAAAGCCTCCTTCTCAGGCAGGGCAGGTCAGCTGAAGGGAGTCCAGAGGGGAATATAGCTGCTGGAGGAGTAGTTGGAGAAGTTTTTGTTTGCCATTTTGCCATAACATCCAAAAGGTACAGAAGGAGTGGGAGAACTCTTAAAAGCTAGGCTGTTAGGCCCTGCAACTTGAAAGAGGACTTGATTTGCTGCAAGATCTGAAGAAGGGAGTGGAGGTGGGGAAACCCCAACCCAAACAAGGAGAGGACCACAGAGATTGAGGCTTCAAATCAGGAGGTTGTGAGTTCTTCTCAGCCCTAGAGGGTGGTACAGGAACCATGGGGCCATACTTTGGTGACCCAGGGAAGACAGTAGCCTCCTGGACTCAATTTGAAGGCTGCTGCTCAGAGGGTCCTTGGGTTGGGGCCTGGGGTAGAGGGCGGGATCGCCCTCCCCCTTCTTCCCAGTGAGTCCCACTAAAGGGATGTGGAACAGGAAAGAAGCCCCAGTGAGAGGAACCAACCGGACTTTGCCAGTGCATAATTTAAATGCACAGGACCTCCAGGAGGCAGACTAGGCCTTACTCCACCACAGTGGACATCATCCTGCTGAGACCTGGTGCTCTCACCGAGTCCTTGCAGCTAGAGCCTGAACACCACACCTATCCACCGCTTGTCATGCCTGGGTTCGAGCCCTGCATGAATTGTGGCAAGGCCTTCCCAAGGGACAACCCCAAAGAGAAGTGCCTAAAATGCCTGGGTGAATCTCACCAGGCAAACAAACAAACAATCTGTCGGTTCTTCAGACCAAGGACCTGGAAGAACAGAACGCAGAGGCGCCGTCCTCTGGCTATGGAGGAAGCAGTGCAGCCTACCCCCAGTACATCGGGGACTTCTGTAGAGCCATCGGCACTGGGGCCCTCTTGCCACCACTCCCCAGCAGAGTACAGGAAACCACGCTCAGCGTCAACCTTGGCACTGAAGTGCCAGTGCCGTTCCAGCTCTCCCTGGCCAATCCCTGCTCGGGGACAAAGCCCAGAGCTCATCCTGGTGCCGACTACACTGGGGGCGGGGCCTCTGGGTCCAGCAGAGAGCCTCCCTCCCCCTCCCCTCTCCTATTTCGAAATAGTATGTCACACTGGACATGCTATTTCGATTCCCTCCTTTTCCCTTATTTTCAAAACACTTTTTTAAAAAATTTAGAAATAAGGTGTTTCGAAATAAGGCTTTATTTTGAAACAGCTTGTTTTGAAACATCTTGTTGAGAAACAAGCACTTGGTGCGTGAACATAGCCTTAGTCTTTTAAGTGCCACCAGACTCCTTGTTCGTTTTGCTGAACTAGATTAACATGGCTACCCCTCTAGAACTTTAAATATGTAGTGATTTGTAGTCCTTAATGGTGTAAACGTCAATATATTTTTATGAGTTGACAGACTGGTGGCCCTTCAGGGTTGCAAAAATGATATTTGTGGCCCTCAAGCCAAAAATGTTGGGAGCCATTAGCTTGCTCATGTACCTGTTGCATGCTTTCTGATATCCGACAGCCGTCTGACACAAGGCTGGTTTAATGCCACAAGGTAGCCCTTAACATTTATTTTATAAATAAAACTGGTATGAAGATAATTGCAAAATGTTTTTCAAGTTCCAATTCATCCTTCTTGATTATGTTCACATATAGCTCTATTTGTTAGGGTGCAGTGTGTCTATGCTAGTTCAGGATTGCTTTGTTGACATTCAGGTCTGATAGAATAATTCTGATTCCTTTGACCTTTCTATGCACTGAAGGATAAAAAGGGCGACCCTTCTGAATTTTCTTTGCTCTGTGAACCACAGTCTTTTTCCCCAGTAACATAACAACTTAATAGAGAAGCAGTACAATGATTGCTATAATCATAGTCTATCCCAGGCCTGGGAAATTTTACAATTTCACTACAGCGCAGATAACTTTGAAAAATGAAGCAAAGGGTGGTCCTTCATAGGAAGTCAGCTGTTACTGAAAGACAAACAGGTAAAATAATCTGCACAATCACCAAAAATGAGCTCAGAGTGTGGCTACACAGACAGTGGCACCGCCGATGTATCATCGATTGTATGAGTTTGGCTGAGCATCGGCAGTGTAGTGTAGTGTTGAGTTGAAGGGAGCGCATTTTCTGTTGACTCAGCACAGTGGTGACATTGTGGTAAGTAGGCATTAGGAAGCAGAGCCATAACACTGTTTCAGTGCCCAGGGTGCATTCTGATATGAACATGCCCCTTGCAATTAGCAGTGCTTGGGGCCAGCGGCACGAAACATGCCCTTTAATGGAGTGGCTCAATGGAGCCACTCCAGCACGCATGGGGCAAAGGGGGCTTTGCCCCACCGTAGTTATGGCTCTGTTAGGAAGTCAAAGATATGTAGCTGAAATCCACCGCAGGTGTAGACCAGGGCTCAGTCCGGCACAGTCTTGTATAAAAGCCATTCTGACAGCATTATGTGCCATATCAACTGTTATATTCAAAATGTCCTGCCTCCCACTCCTGGGGATTTGAGTATTCTCAACTTCCACCCCCATAAAACAAAAATGTTATGTAAATGTATTATGTGGTGGGCATCATCCAAAACCCATTGATGGAAATACTCCCATTGCCTAAATTTTTTTTCCCCAGGCTAAGCTATTATATTCCTCACGATCATAGTTTCCAGAGTTCTAATCCTTTTTCTAAGAGTAGTAACAGTTACTATGAGAACACACCCATTTAGTGAATAGTCATCGAGGATCTTAAAATATAAATAAATACAAATAAGCACATTTTGTTGTGATAATCCTGATCCAGTTTAAACCAAGAGGGGCAGAATAGGACCCCTGTGTTATTACACTATAAAGTTCTATACAACAGGACCACCCATGGTTTGGTCTACTCTGATTTGCCATTAGCCCTGTTCCCTTAAGCGTTGAGCAGTTTGGCACTTAAATGGGGTTATATAGAAAGTTAATTTATTTAATTGTGTGCTCCCATTGCATTATTGCGTATGTCAGGGTTTGTTCTGTGTCTTGGGAAGTGGCCTAAGGTTTTGAGTGCACTTTCTTACACATGGCCCATGTCTTTCCCTCTAATTTATTTTGGTGTGTTTTATTTCTTCTAAGAGCAATATCATGTTAGCATCCAGGTTCTGAAATCACTGCCAGTGAAGCAGTGAGGCTATGTGGTGCCCATGGACTAAGTTACATTTGCTACAGCTTCACTGCTGGCCACCGCAGTGCTGAACGGGTCCTCTCCAGAGCCTGAGGGCAATGCGGCCTCTGTCCAGTGTTGGGGGGCTGGAGTTGAAGTGACCCAAACTCTGCTGAGCAGGTCTACTCCAGGGCCCCACACCCAAAAGCGGCAGCCACATACTGGTTGCTCTCCACTTGCTGGGGAGGGGTGGCCTGCCAGGAATGCTGCTCCATGTTGGACTTGGGAGTAAAGAGAGGGTGGCACAGCCTCTGGCCCCATCCCTCCCAGTGCTAGGGGCTGCAGCATGACTGTCCTGCTGCCTCTGGCCCATATGGTGTGAGGCTTCGAGAGGCACTGGCAGGCCCCAAACGCAGGTAGCCTGGGCTGAAATGAGTCCCCCTTCAATCTGGCCCTGGTATGGGGCTGCCCTGGTGCACCCTGCAGGCTGGTGCCTAGGTACTTGGTCCCCCTCCCACAGATCCCTGACTCTGTACACCACTGATCACTGCATTTAGATGGCCATGTTCATGCCTAGTTCAAGTATGCTAAAATCACTAGATTTCCATTTGGGATTAATTTGGCCCTTCTAGAAACAGATGCAATAATCTCTGGTAGATGCCACTAATGGGTTTTAAGATTTCATTCAGTGTTGCGGTATGTGCACTTTCCTTTTTTCACTCTTAAATAATTGCATACAGATTAAGAAAAGGGAAAATGTGAGGTGCTGACACATTGTACAGCTGTAATAAAATGTGTATGTGTACATCTCTTGTGGGTAGGTATTATATACAAACAGTCCCCATTCTCTACTGGCTCTCAAGTCCATGCATGTAGGTGATAGCACTGCTTGGCTCTATGCAAGCTAAAGCAGCAGGCGGTCTACTCTAAATTCTGTTGTGGGCATAAAGTTCATAAACAAGCTTATGTCAGTAGTGATCAGCTCCCTTAAACTTTGTCCCAGCTGCTTCCTCCTGAGCCACAATCTGTGTGTGGAGGGGTGGTGTATTGAGAATGCAGCTATATCATTTTCCCCACCTTAAGTCCTGTGGGGAATCTCCCTATTTGGAGGGAATTCTCAAGGGGGAATATCTAGCCAGTTCAGGTTCACATGTTGTACCATGTATCCAGTCCGTGGTGTTTCATTAACACTTGCCACTGGGTGTTGATACTTCACAGAGTTATTCTTAGATCTGCCACTGACTTGCTGTAGTATATTGTACCAGTTCAGCTCACTGTTTCTCAGTTTACCCAGTTGTGAAGTGGGAATAATTTTTGGTAACATCTTACTGCTATTAATTAAATGTGTTTAAAGAAACTTGAGAAGATTTGATAGAAAACAGACTGTGGTTTATGTACACTATTATGTTATTTTAAAAACATATTATTACATTTATATAGTATATAAATACACACAAAGATATATTATATATGCATGCAAGATCAGTGGTTTCATTTTAAAACAACAGTCTCATGGTTTCCAACAACTGAGGGAAAAATCACACCCTTTCTTTTTTTAGTCCATGTTTTTCATTGCATTGAATATTGGTCCCGTGTCATTTTAAAGAATATCATGCTGATGTTGAAATGAATTTTACACTGGCCATAGCCTTAGGAGGAATTATAATTACACTTGAATACTTGGGGCTACCAAATAACTTGATTAGCATGGACACTGTATGCTTTAAGTTGATAATTTCTTCATGGTATTATAAAAAGGCACATGAGAGCTTGAGAAACATGCCATGCTAGACACATGATCTTGAATGTGTTTAAAATCTTGAACATTTCCAAGCTTGCAAACCTGGTGAAAGAATCTACAAAGTATTTTAAAAGGATTCCAGAGTGAGGAATAAATACTTTTGCAGGAAGCAATAATCGACTTCAATAAATTAAATCATTTAGACTGTCTGTCATGTACCAATGGACATTGTAGCTGAAAGGCATGTCTAACAGCATGCCTTGGGTAAGGAAAATATCATGTGGGAAACACAGGGAGACAACTAGGGATAGCAGGGGTCAGCTTGCTAACAGCCCAACATAGCACTGAGATAAACAGGGATTGTTTGTCAGGTGCTGCTGCTTGATCTCACTGGTGGGAATTGCTGAAGTGTTTCACTGTCCCCACCCACCTCTGTGTTTAACTGCTGCTGAGCATTGCAGGTGCACCTACTTATCTGCTTAATGTTTCACTTACCCTTTGACTATGCACCTGCTGTGCACTAATATGCTCAGGATAAACTAGTTGGACACACCTGCCTTGCAGTTAACATTCAAAGTACAGCCCCAGTAGAATATGCTGCTAAACTTCAGTTACATCTACCTGGAATGCACCAGCTGTGCTGCTGAACGGACCAGGTATGGCCAGCTTGAATATCTCACTGTGCTATTTAACTCATGGGCACAGTCGCATCAAAAGTGCCTGCTTTCTGTTACCATGGACTAGAATATTCACACATACAACAGCTACACCTTCACTGAATGGACCTGCTTTTCAGCTTGAGTTCTACGTACCTTCTTTGAAGATGCATATGCTTTGCTGCTGGATGATCAGTCATGGAAGGGGTGTTTCCAGAAAGCGGGTAGAGATCCAGGCAGGTGGATGTCCCAACACTCCATTCAATAAATCAATGTAAATGGAGAAGGCCAACCAAACATGGCAGAGGTGAAAGGACTTATGTGGAAAGAAGTAAAGAATGGGAGACAATGGAGAAGTTCTTCAAGCATCTGACAAAGTGGGATTCTCTCCCACAAAAGCTCATGTGATAACTAAATTAGTTAGTCTTTGAAGTGCCACCAGCTTCCTTGTTTGTTTTGCAGGACTAGATTAATACGGCTACCCCTTGCCTGGGGGTGGGTTGAAGAGGTCGGGCAGTATGGAAGAACCTCTGTTGGTGAGGACATCTGTTGGACTTTAGTTATCCCTAAAAGGGAACTGAACTCTGAGAATGACTCAGCCAAATGAGTTTGTGACATGAATCCCCAGGAGAAGCAGAAAACACTGGTGAGAGGAAACTGAGGTAGGGCTGTTACAGAGCCATTCCAAGTCACAAGGGGGAGGACAGAAGGCAGTAAGAGTGCAGCTGAGAACAGTGGAACAGATAAACTACACTGCATCCATATGACCCAGTCTTGATTATGTGAAATACTGACAGATGTCCATAGTGCAGTGGTTCCCAACCTTTTTGAATACAGGGCTACAGATATCATTTTTACATCCTGGAGAGTCACCAGTCTCTGACAGCAACCTCTCCCCACCCTAATTGCAGTCAGATGGAAGAAGTTCAGTGAAGAGTCTGCCACGCCAGTCCTGTAACCCTATACACTCCACCTGGGTCATAGGTAGTGACTCCCCTCTATACCCAGGGACAGTGGCTCCCTTCTGCACCCATCTGGCTCCAGCAGAGACTCTAGCACCTAGGAACACAGACAGAGTGTGTTGGCATGCTCCCTTTTACAGCCACGGCAGTGTGCTCCACCAGGGTCCTTAGGCAGCAGTTCCCTGTGCAGCCAGCTGGAAGGAAGTGGCAGGTCACTTTGAAAGCCCCTGAAGGCCACAGGTTGGGAACCACTGCCATGAGGTGCCTCCTAAAAAGACATCTCCACCTACAAGCTTTCTGGTTCAGTCCCCAAGCAGGTATAGGACTCTATTTAACCCCATCAAACAGCACTCTGGATTACTAGTAAAGCACATCTACAGAAGGAGTATGATCAAATTGCCCACTGTTCTCTTCACGGGTATCAGTCCTGCTCCAATTGCTGTCGATGAGAGTTTTACATTGGGAATGGCTACATTAACACAAACTAAAAGGTACCTGGTTTGTGTTAATGTGGTTCTGTCTGAAAGAGCACTGTCTTACAATGAACTTCTAGATCACACCAGCAGCATCCACAGAGGAGAGTGAGATAACAGTACTTTCATACGCTCTGCAAGTCAGTGTCAATAGCCTGCAATTTCCATGTTTATTTGTTCCTAAGGGCATCCACGGACATGGTACCTATTTAGTACATAATCTCAACTGAATTTATTACAAGAAAAATCTTCTGCAAAGTGGATTGCTTGGCCTTCCTTTCTTTCTCTTTTTGAAGTGGATGAAGAGTGTATTTCTTTTGGACTGCAGAATGAGAGGAAAGATTGTTTTATGGTAAAGTTAGTGGATTGGAGCTTTGGAGATGTGAGTTCAGTAACTAACCTCTGCCACAGACTTTCCTGTATGAGCTCAGGTAAATCAGCAGCTCTGTGCCTAAGGTTCCCAAATGTATAGTTGGACAATACATCTTTTCTCTGACTCATACACTTACATTATGAATTCTTCTAATGCTAAGGCTTTGTATGCTTATACCTAGTATAACAGGGAACACACCTTGGTTTTGGCTGTTGTATAATAAATCACAATAAAGCATATGGACCTGCATGGATAACTGTTTCATTATTTAATGAAGTGACATGGAGATATCTAAGCAGACTCCATCAGCCAGGTCTAACTCCTCCATTTCTGTCATAAATAGTCTTTACATAAGATTCTTCTGTAGCTATGATCTTCTGGCACTGTAGAGGTTCCATGGCTCCTGAATCCCATCCTGGGAGAGACAAGCAAGGAGAGAAGCAGGTTAGTTGGTGGGTTTGTGATATTTTTGATCCATTGGTCATGGCCTGCCATACTCCCACTCTCTTTTCTTCCATTATCACCAATTCACTCCTCACTTCCTTGCTATGACATAGGCCACATGATGCAAGGTCAGTCGTTAAGGCTGTGTCCACACTGATGGAATACTACTATGGAGTCATATTCTTCTTGGGGACAGACTGCTGAGGCTCTGCTCTGACTAGCGTTTCCAGGCTAATGCCTCATGATGGGTTTACTCTGCTGCCAGCTTTACATGGGATTGTTCTGCAGAGTTACTAATCTGTTACTGGTGTTCTTTGCTGAAACTACAGTAAGATATTTTACAGGAAAAGTGTAAATCCTCTTTCATACCAAATGCCACGGAAATTTCCACTAACTGTGGTCAGGCAAAGGTATCTCAAAGCACCTAGCTCCCTTGCAGACACACAGAACCACCACATTGGCACTGGCTGTTGGGATTTGGTTGCAACTCAGTATATGTATCTTAAGAAGGGTGAAGTATGCTAATACATGACAGCAACCATCTCAGCCAGTTCTGGTCACAGATCAGACAACCACCATACCTGTGAGCATGCCCCACAAGAGATTGAGCTCCAGAGCTGTGGCACAGGTACTAATATCTGCAGGGCCTGGGTCAAAGACAGAAGTTGAGACTAGTTGCCAGGTCACATCAGGAAATGGATACCAAAGTTGAAGGCAGGAGTCCAGAGCAAGATCAGGCAAAAGATGGGGTGTGTACTAGGAGCCAACAGGAGTCTACACTGTTGTTCAGACAACTCTACTGGGGAACTTCCTGTTTTAAATGGTTGTCATGAACGAATCAGGCAACTTCAAGATTCTTTTGCTTTGTCATCTTTGGTCAGCACTTCCTGTAATGCGTAATGCTCTAGTAATTGTTGGGGCAACTGAAGTAGTAATGTTGCAGTGTCGGTCACCAGGGCCGTGCAACCCCAGTCTCTAGATCCATGGATCCTACCTTGGGCTTTCTAGCTCAAAGCTGAGAGGTCTATAGCTCTGGGGCAGGCAGACAATGTGTAACACACTCAAGTGTAGGCGATGCCTGGATTTCAGAAAAGGGTTACTGCCCAGTGGGAGACTATTGACCTTTATAATTTCAGTGATCCTGAAGAGTAAGGTAAGGTGTTGGGGGGGGGTTGTTTGTTTTAATAGGTGACGAATTGATTCAATTTCTTGACTTGTTCACAGCCATTCATTTCACCCAAATTCAGTTATTTCCAGTAGACATGATTTTTACTAGCCTTATGTATCCTAAGACACCTGCTTCTAGAAATCTTACACTCTTTTGTGCATTATGATATTCAGTAGTCTGAAAATCCAAGTGCAGTAGTGTATATTATGGAGTCTGATAAGAATGAGCATTTTGTTCACTTGCATTGCAAACAATTTAAAAAAAAAACTTACCCTATCTTTTTAACTGGTCCCCATCTTATTTATATAGATAAAGCTATATCAAACCACTTTTATTTTTTTAATTAACAGTAGTGTTGGTGACAAGTGGCAGACTGACTCTCTGGACATTCACGTTTTCTTAATTCACTGAACAGTTATGTCAGGAGTAGGATGAAAAAAGTTTTGCCACACTGTCCCACTGCTATGTTTCAGCTCTGACCTCCAGGAACCCCTTCTCATGATTAAAGAGGAATCCATCTGCCTCTCTTGAAATATTACAGGCAGTAATGCAATCTTCCATCCTATACCTGGTTGGTAGTTAGAAGCCTTTACGATTCAGACCTGTCAATCTTATTTTTCAAAGTCACATGAAAAAATTAAAAATCAAGAATGGATCTCTGAATAATTCCCAGGGTGTGGTGAATAATTCATTGTAGCCTTTTATGAAGTTCTCCAAAGAGCAGCTTTCTTGACCCTCCTATATGTGCTTTTAAATTTCAGAGAAGTGTTTGACTTACCGTATTGAATGTTATGGCAGTAGTGCCCACAGGGATTGCATTAACAGTTCAACTACTGACAGTGTTATATATAATTATTAACTGTATTAGTGGATTAGTCATCTATATGATCAAGTTTGACCAGGCATGATAGGCTAGTCTGATACCCTCTCAGCAATATGGAGTGCTCTGGTGTGGGTTTTTGGATCCCAAGAAGGTTCAACCTTCATTGTATTTGGTTTGATTTAGCAGTGTAAACAGCCATCCCTTTTCTACTAGGGTTGTTTTTTCACGCTTCACTTTTCTTATGTGGCACAAGATTTTTCTCTGGTTTATGAAATATTTTTAATATAGTAAATGCTGAGAGGCATTAAGCCTCAGACTTTACACTCGAATGAGAAAAAAGAAAAAACAGTGATTTGACAGTGAAAATAAAAAGGAGTCACCATTCTAAATAATGCTATAATGCTCAGGATCTGAATGAAGTATTTTTAACTTTGCAAGGCTGAGCTTTTAGCCATTCAGTTATAAAGCTTTTGGCTAGCACAGAAGCACCTGCCAATTTTTCAAAGCTGTTGAGTTCAAATCATCTTGGGGTTTGGATCATCATGGACAAATCTTCATACTTTTTATTGTCAATGTCAAATGAGCCAGTACACTTCCTTCTCTTATTTTTCTTTTTCCTTCATTTCAAAAACACTTGGCAGTCAACTGAGACGTTTAAACAACTTGCTTTGGGGAGAAATTAAGTATAGAACCTCATTCTCACTGATTGTACCCCATTAACCTTAGCTGAGTTGCTCTTGTCTTACTCTGCCTTAAACAAGATTGGAATTAGGGCTGCAGTTTGCAGTTTGTAGTAGCTATGGGCATTAAAATCTGGTTTGGTCTTAGGGCTTAAGATAAAATCAGGACTAGAATTTGGATCTGATAGTGCTGAGTACTCATGAGATTTCAGACACTTATGTTGGATATCCTACAGATAGGAAATGAACTTGTCAAACTCAAGTAATTTAATGGTAGATTTTGCCAAGGACCATAATATAAATTAATAGGCAAAGATTGTCATGAAAAAGGAAGAGTTCAATTCATTGTGTAGTTTGTGAGAAAGTTTACAGAACAAACAGGTTAAATTTTGGGTTATGAAACCCAACATGATTCACTTTGTTGTTCTACCCACAGTAACCTCCCCCTTTCCATTTCTGTTAATCTGCCACACAATCACCTAGTTAAGATCCTTGGTTCCTATGACAGCCGATTCTTATGCCTATGCTTTAATTCTCTACAACACACCATTACACATAGTTTGTTTTTTGGCTCACTCTCATTTTCCCTTCTCCTGTAACCTTCATGTCTTCAGCAATAGCTGCCCCTTTACTTTTGGTTGATATAAAATTTGGCTACAACAGATATAGTTTAAGAAGGTGATAGGAAGGAATTTCCTATATATGATTGCAGGCTATCTATATCTATATATCTATATCTATATGGTAGGCAGAAAAGTTGGCAGTGTTTTAAGCATGACAGGCAAGAAATTAGATGAGATGAGCAGATGGTCTGATCTAATCAAGCATATCCTCAGTTCCCATGTTCTCTTGCACTCTAGGATGTCTTACCTGGATTGAACTAATGACAATATTTGGCTCAGCATTGGATAGAAAACACAGGACTTGTGTCTAGAATTCTCTTTCAAGACAGCATAATTTCCCTAAAGAGACTATTAACACCTTCTACTAGCTTGAACACTTTATCATGATTCATTAGAAATTGTGCTCCAATTTTTCTAATTTGGATACCCCAAGGGCTACAGCATCTTCCCCTTCCAGGGTGAACGGGAAAAGATGAAAGCAAGTATTTCCTTCCACTCTTGTTTCTATGGAGAGTGAACCATTATCTGATAAGGGGTGTGTATTCTGGAAGTGTAGCTCAAGCCGTGACCCTCCCCTATTACTGTACTCTAGAGAATGCTTGCAAGAGGATGTGGGTGCCGAATACATGTATAGCAAGGACATGTTTCAGCTCATTCCCACCACCATCCTGGAAGCATTATGTTTTCCAGTGAACTCCAAACACCTGTGCTGAGGTTGTGTGTGTCTTCCCTCACTCTGGTGTGGCTCAGCATTGCAGGAAGCTTAAATGAGCTGCGGATCAAAGCCTTAACAAGGATAATGTTACTGTCTAGTTTTATCACCTGTGTAGATTTGAGAAATAAAGTTTAAAGGCCATATTCCCCAAAAAGATGCCCAGGCTGTTCTCTGAATTTGGAGATTGTGCCAACAGGAAAGTCATTTCATTGTCTTTGGGTGTGTGCATGCAAAATCTGTTTCCATGTGTCCAGAAAGATTTTACACAATGCACATGTGCAAATTTTGCAAACAAAATGCAGAGGCCCAGCTTTAAAAAACACATCCTAAAGTACATGACAGCTTCCAAGAGAAATGAATGTATTTGGCCTAGTGTCTTTTGCTTGATTTATAATAAACTAATCTGGATATGACAACTGCAACAGATTGTAATCCCAGGAAAATGGACCTCGATGTCACAAAAAGGGCAACATTTGTCAGAATTTGCTGGTGAAGGCTGCAGTTTGTTTTCTGGAGCTAGGAAATAAAAGAAGCAGATTAACGCCCATTTCAGAGTTGACTGTCTAAAAACCTTTTTGCGTACAAATACCCACTGGTTCTCTGTTTAGGCTCTGGCTACACTCCTAATGCTTGTCACGGTAGTTGCACAAGCGGGCCCACCTGCTTTACTTTTTCTTACATCTACCTATTTTCTGAGAAGAGTTAATGTCAGTTATACAGTGGAGCATACCTGGAGTACTTTTTGGAGTCAGACTGTGGTGCAAACACTGAATGCATCTTGAAGTTGCTCTGATATGTGGTGCTCTTGTCTAAGCCAGAGAGCATAGGTGAGAGTTTTATATCATCTCCCACCAATTCCCATATATGTATACTTTCTCTGCACCACTGACACAGAGGACTATCAAAACACACAGTCAGGTGCACCTGAAGTCAATGTTATTCTGTCAGGGGTGAATATGATCCATTGTGTCTGAATTAAACTGTGCTCTTGCAGGTTAAGAAAGATGGTCTCAAGTGGATAGGATGGCTGGACTCAGTTCCTTGACCAGCTACAGAGCTCTTAAATGACCTTGGGCAAATCACATGAGATCAGATGTACAAAGATATTTACGCACATAGAGATGTGGATAGGTGCAGCTATCTGGACACTGGAGCTAGGGGCACATTTTATTCTTTCAGTTTCAAAAATCTGGTCTTTCATTTACTGAGTCAGTTCCCCATCTGTAAAATCTGGAGAACTGCGTCCTAGAGGTTCTGTGAGAATAAAATCTGTTCAAAATTGTGAAGAGTTCATATAGTATTGTGATGTGGTCTAGGTTAAAAAAAACTTATACATAAAAACAGCTACAGTTTCACTACATGGATAGGTGTTGAGTAATCTCTATGGAAGCAGTTTGCCATTGTTTTCAATGGGTATTGGAGCAGACTTCATGTGACAATCACTTGGTTACAGTGCATTTGCCTGAAGTTACATCTTCTCTGATAAATATTATTCTTGGAGTTAAAACAGCAAACAAACTGGAGCCAGTGTAAATTGGGGGAACTGAGAAAGACATTTACCCAATTCAGAGAATATCTGCATGACAGCCTTGTCTAAAAGCAAGTATAAGAAAAGGACTGATTAGTAGGATGTGGAAGAAGTTGTCCTTCATGTTTACCATTCAGTAATCCTCAGAATGTGACCTTGGAGAATTGCTGTTCTATGTATCATCCAAGGCTTTTCTGATGGTGGCAATCAAAAGCAAGTCAACTTAATATGGTGTTGCAAAAATCTGCCTTCAGCCTCTGGAAACTATTCAGATACTCCCACACTTGTACATTTCAAGAGAAAACATGAATTCTGTCTTAGTTTAGCTTTGCCAAACCTATACATTTTGTATAACACTCTTGGCATTAGCTTTATCTTAATGAAAACGGCAAGGAACAGTAAAATTATTCAAATTCTGCTACCTATAATCCATATTAATAAATCTTTTGACGGCAAAAGCAATCTCCAGTTATTCAAGAATAGCCTGAAAACATTAAAAAGTGATGCATAACCAAAAAAAAGCCATATATATTTCAAAAGTACTTTTAACCTGCAGTGCGGTAAAATAAAAAGATGACCTTGGTGAAAAACTTTATTTATTGACTAACTAAAGGAAAAGCAAAAGTTGGGGGGACCTGCCAATGATACAATCATGCAAGTTGATGCAGGTGGAAATAGAGGGTTTAAGAATGTGCTCTACTGACATACGTCAGTGGGGTGTTTTCGCAAGGTTAACATTGGTCCTTTAAGGGGGACCAGGGCCAGTGCACCTGTGACTTGTTAGCTGTCCCCAATTTGGCTTTTAAGAGATGGTACCTGAGCCACAGAGGATGGAGGGGAACCTCGTGAGCCAAAGCTACCGGGGTCAGATGGGAAAGGGACAGGTGAGAACTTCCTGGAAGCAGGAGACTGGAGGAAGTCTCTGGAAGAAGCTGTAGCTGTAGGAAGGCTGAAGGCAGGGGAGCAACAATCAGACTTCGTTGACTGGTTTCCCCAAGCCAGAGAGCCAGGGCTGGAGCGGGCTAAAGGCTAGAGACCAGGTGTCTGCTGAGTGCTAAGCTAGAGGACTGGGAAGGGCTGAAGGTAGAGGGGCAATGGAGGGGCTTACATGCTGATGTCTCTGTCCTGGAGAGCTGCACCCAGGAGAACAGTGAAAGAGACTGGGGCAGTGAGGGATGCTCCCTGGTAGGGATCATCTCCCAGCAGACAGGCTGTGGGGATTTCCATTGGGAAGAATGGGTTGCACTCCAGCTAGGAGGGCTGGGCTGGCTCCTGGCAGAAGGGCAGGAAAGGACTGAAAAGAGCTCAGGTATGGCAAAAGACACAACAGTGGGTTATGTGAAGCATTAATTGACTATGATGACCTGGCATTTTAAGGACTATATGCACTACAGGTGATATATAGACCATGCTGAGACTTGTACTGGTTACATTTTGCACTGTTTTTTATAATACGCAGGCCCTAAAGAAGGATATTATTGAAGTAAAAGAGACTCATTTGGCATTACTGGGGACTCTGAAGGAGGGAAACTGAGCCAGTATAAGAATTGGGCTGTGACCTGTCACACCAGGAAGAGACTTCCGTCTCACAGGTGTCTCAGTAGGATGCTGAACATGGGTCTCATTGGTGCTGAGAACACTCATTTCCAGTGAAGTCAGTGAGACTTTGTGTGCAGAATACTTTGCTGGAGTTTCTCCACATTTTACAATATCATGCCGCACTTTTATGCATCATGAAAAACTTCCGTAGCTTCCTTTAGAAACTCCTGTCATGTGTCACAGATGTACAACCATATACCACTAGATTAAGCTCTGTGTGCAACTTTCCTGTTCACTTTCACAATATAATGGTATGCCTTGATGCCAGTACACTATGCAAGGTTCCTTTATGAATGATCATAACATATTCTACATGATTACTATGATATCTTGTTTCCTGCAGCATCATGTCTGTGTATAGATGTGTAAAGCATGCTACATAGCAGAGACCCTCAGGACTCTGTCTAGCACAGAGGCTGGAGAATTACATGACAAAGGCTATGCAATGCAATTCAAATGCCTTACTTGGCTCACGTAGAAGTAAAGAGAATCACACAGCAGCACAGAAAGGGGAAGAGGGGATCAAGGGGGACTGGAAATAGAGTTATTTTGAATGGCTTGAGGCTTTTTGCTTGGAAACTCCATCTTGAAATATCTACAGGAAGAATTTGTCCCTGCCTTGGAAGAGGCAAAAATGGCTGCAAATCATCAGAGTCAGACTTGAAGGTCAGATGAGCATATTTCTAGTAGTGTATAGGGAACAAGCATGTTTTATCTTTTAATTTCTCATGGCAACCACTGACTGCTTTATTAAAGCGATTGTGCATTGATTTTTTATATACTCATTTAAAATTGTATCCTAATCAATAAACTAGTGTTTGTTTTATCTAAAGTTGTGTGGACTTTAGAGGGTATGTGTGAGGTAGGCTGGGCATGATCCATTTCAGTGTTAAATGGATGGACATGAGGGTATGGTGATTGAAGATGGATCCCAATCCCTGTAAGACAGAAGTTCTCACTGTGGTATCTTGGGCTGAGTGTGCTCACTAGGGGATCATTGCCTGAGTGGCCGGAGGGAGTGCACTCGGTGCCTGGGACCAATCATGTGCAAGAGGCTGGTGTGGACTGACTCAGGAGTGAGTAGTCACCTGGCAAAGCAGCGTAAATCAGCTTTCAGGAGTGGAGATCTGCGGGGTCGCAGTAGCACATTGGATTGGATTTGGGGAGCAACCTGTCACGCCATGATATAGAGGTAACCAAACATGGTGGTTACACTCTATAATTATCAGTGCTGTGGGTATTCAGAAAAGTAATGTGAATGAATTATTTGAAGTGAGATTTAGAATTCTTTTCCAGCTAATTTGTGACACAGTTCCCACTGTCTGTGTTGTGCCTTCCTAAGGCTATGTCTGTACTGATGGCAGCAATTTTGCAGCCGTCAGTTCGCCCTTCCAGGAGCAGATCATGGTGAGTATGAACTTGCCACAGCACTCCCAGAAGTCAACCCGAGAAGTCTTGGGGATCAGGGGGTGTAGGGGAAAGCTGACCACAAGCGATTTGCAGTCAGCTTTTCCCTGATGTATACTGGTGGCTTAGAAAGTGGCCACTGGTTATGCAAGGAATTTTATGTTCCTTGCGTAACTGGTTGTCGACACCTGCTGAAAAGTCCCCAAATGCAGACTAGGGCTAAGACTCCTATTTGGTCATGTTGCCCACTCCAAAACCCTCCAGTATAGCTGTTATATTTTTGAGTGCTTTCTCTAGTCTAACTTTAATTATTCTACTAATATAGTGTCCCCTACTTTCCTTGGAAAAACTTCTCTAGCCTAATACAATTCTGATTAGAAGAGCCACCTGAAATCGCTATGAAAATCTGTGTTCCATGAAGATGCTATTTACTACTCGGTTGGTGGCTGGTGTGGAACAAGAGCCACTGAATACATTCATCTAACGCTTTCCCTTTTACAAAATCCTGAGTTCAGAACCTGGCATCTGTCAAAAGTGACCAGGAGACCAGCAATTTCACTTTTCCTTCCTCTTGTATTGCTAGGATTATAGGCACTGCATCTAGCTACGCTATCCTGAGATAATTCAGTTCCACTAACCACAGATTTTAGTGAACATTAAAATTCAACTGACCTTCAGACTTAATGCACATAGTTAACATTTGTTAATTTTAAAGCGTAATTTCTGTGGTTGTTTTGTACCTGATGACTCATGAAGTCAGAAGGACACTGTGGATGTAATTCAAGATACAGCTTGCCTTCTAATTTGTAAGTAGCATCACGGAAACATTTCTTTTAATCATTTCCAAGATTTTAGAAAGCCCTGACCTGTGCCTTTTCCCATAGTCACGTCACAGTTTCTGGTGTGTTTTCCATTAGTCAGTCTGAATATCTTCATCAGAACTTAACATTCTCTCTTTCTATCATTGGAGCTTTTTTTAAAGGATTTACACTTAAAAAACTAAAAGCCATTAAACTCAGCCCTTCGTGGCTTTGATGGCTGACAGTGTGTGTGAATATTAAGCCAACAGTGCTTTATGATGAGACTGAAATGATCATGATAAATATAGGCCCTTTGGGTCAGTCATAGCATGTGACATTTAAAATCTTGGACCCTGATTCAGCAAAGCACTTAACGATGGGCATGAGTGCAATGCTGAATAAAGGTCTAAGTGAAAGTAGCCCATAATTTTGGGTCCTGAATACTTTCATTCCAACCTGTTGGTGCTTAGTAAAAGTATTTGGAAGTTATTTTATATGTTGATTTAGGAAGCAAGCCTGATATCAAAAGAATATTTAATTAAAATCTGTATATGACAATAGAAGAACATTTTATTATGTCCATATAGCCAGACTTCCTGTTTTTCTAGTGACAGAATGGTACTAACATTAGTCTAGCCTCTTCTATCCAAAGATCTCAAAATACTATCCAATTACTTTTAAGCTAAGCTTCACAGCATATGGGTTTTCATCGTACATCAATAAAAACTTTCTAGCCCCCATCTACTTACTCCTGCACCATTCCTGGAAAAGCAAACTTTTTTTTTTTTTTGTTAAGCAAGTTTCTGCAGGTTTGACCAGTTTTAAAGAATCATGGCAGCACTGGTCCAGAGGTGGAAAACAATCTGGCAGAGGAGGTGGCACTATCTGAGTTATGCTAATTGGGTATGTCCACATGTCTCTTTTATTTCAAAATAACACTGATTATTTCGAAATAAAAAAGATTGGGTCCACACGATGTTTTCTTATTTTGAAATGATGGGCTCTGTCATTTCAAAGTAAGAACCATCATTTTGAAACAGCTTAAACCCCGTTCATTTTGAAACAGCTGTTATTTTGAAGTGGTTATTTTGAAATAAGGCCGTTTGGACATGTTGTTTTGAAACAACATATCCAAACGGCCTTATTTCAAAATAACCATTTTGAAATAACTGTTTCGATAGCAGGCTTTCCCTTAATTCGAATTAACATTTTCTTAATTTGAATTAACTTATTTCAAAATAAGGACTTTATTTCAAAATAACTCATTTCAAAATACTTATTTTGAAATAACGATGTGTGTGTGGACATAGCCATTGTGTTTTATACAGTAATCGTTGCCTTCCACTCAGGAATTAAAGTAAGGCAGAATGCAGTGGAATGCTATTCCTGGACCCGCTATTTTTAGGGGCTCAGTGTTCCGGGGACCCTAAAAATAGAAAATGGAGTTGGAACTGTTGTAGGCATGTGTACCTGAGATTTAAGAAATGTTCCCATGCTCACAGCAGGTTTTCAAGATCTATTTGAAGCCCTGAGCCTTGTCTAGATGCTATTTCTTATGCCACTGCTGACCTAAATGTAGTTGCACCTTAGCTGGAAAATGGACACACAGATTCCTAATATGGACAGGTCTAAAAAGAGGAATCCGTGGCCAGTGGGAAAATGAACCACTCATGCATGCTTGGGAAACTCAGACTGTTAAGAGTATCAGATGTATACTCTGTGAATGCAATCCCATGAATGGCACCAGCAACAGACCAAGGTTATGTTCCTGTTACTAACTTTAATGCTAGGTCTAGGCAATGATTAAATATGCCCTTAAGTTAAAAATATGAAATCTCAGTCACTATTCACAATACTTTTTTGCTTGCTTTCCTCAAATCTAGTATGAGTTTTCCAGAAGAAAATTTCTATAAAACAACACTGAAACAAATATCACAGAATATTTATGCAAGCACTCTGAATTCATATATGCATCATCCACACTAAAACCTTATCCTAACAGTTATGTTTAACTAATAAAGGAAAAAAATGTTCCCTATGACTTATGCCTCTAATCAAACAGCTTGAACTTTTTATGTTAAATACTCTCCGAAACTACTAAGGATCAAAAATCATTTGAAAACATATGATTAACTGAATGTTTTGAGTTGACAAATCTGCAATCTGTTCCTGCATAGTTTTGAGCCACCCCACATCCACCTAAAACCACAGCTAGCATCACCAAATAAATGTTTGCTGTTCACTGTCTCAGATAAAGATTCATTTGTGAAGATAGCCTTCTAGAATAGCATAACTTGCACTAGTGAGCAATGTATGTACAAAGTGTTTATTCTTGTTTCCGCAGAGGGGCACATTTTAAATCTCCTGCTTTTCATTTGCTTGCATGGATTAGATTGTCCCCTCATCACTACTTAGAAATCAGTGATACTTCTCAGTAAATCTGAGTGATTCTTTTTTTGTGACAGATAATTTATTTGATGGAAAATGTATTTCAATCAGTTCAAAACCCTTCAAAGATAGGACACAAAAAGTTTTGGCTGGTCATCAAAATGTTTTGAGTTCAAGCCTGGGGTGCGGCCTTTCCCTCTTTATAAACTTTAGTTCAGTGGTTAGAGGGCTCACCTTGGATATGGGAGATCAAGTTCAAATCTTCATACAATAACAGACCCAAAATGGACTTTTTTGATTCACCACAAATTTGGGGAAAGTTCAGTTTGTTTGACTCTAACCATTTCCTCACCCAGTTTTTGAGACCTGCTGGTGACCTGAAAAAACAATTGTTAGCTCAGCTGTGCTCACAGTGGGTACATCTACACTGGAGCCTTAGGTCAACTTAAGGAAGCTTAAGTTGATCTACAGACCCCTGTGGCCACACTGGGCTTTTATTAAGTCGACTTAAGTGCTTCCTTAAGTCAACTTAATAACACCACCTCTTAAGGGAGACTTAACACTTAAGTTGACCTTATTAAGTTGACTTAAGCCAGTGTAGATGGGGCATAGCACTTCAGTCTATTTAATTGGCCTTCATGCCCCCTCCCAGAGTTCCTGGCTACCAGGAAGGGTTCACCTAGCACCTGCCAATGTGGAGGCAGGCAGTTGACAGGAGTTTTCAGTGTGGATGTTCGAAGTCGGCGTAACAAGGTCAACTTTAAGTTGACTTAAAGTCAACCTTGTTAAGTTGACCTAACAGAGCCTCCAGTGTAGATACACCGAATGAGTCCGTCTCTAAATTAGGCAATGCTGAGTGTGACTGAGGGAGCAACACTTAGGCCCTTGGGTTGTTAGTAGGCTGCTTTCTTTTAAATGACTGTCTGTCCTGTTTTGGCATCGGGCTATAAGTAAACCCTGTCCTGCTTTGTCATCCTCTAATATTGCAATATCCCTTTTCTGATTCCGTCTTTTTCTATCATTACCATATTGGGGTAAAAAGAAGGTCAGGGAGTAATAATGAGCTCTTGTCTTTGAAACTGCTGCATCAACAAGGAGAATGAGGTTAGTTGTGAATGCTTCATATTTTATGTACTGTCAGGCAAGATCCAAAGCGGCAGCTGTGTTAGTCAAGTAAAGCAAAAAAAGTAAGGAGTCTTGTGGCACTTAACGACTAACGGATTTATTTATCACATTAGCTTTCAAGGGAGAAAATCCCATTTCCATTTTCCTCCCATGAAAGCTCATGCGATAAATAAATGTTAGTCTTTAAGTGCCACAAGACTCCTTGCTTTTTTTTTTGTCAGTCAAGAAAGTATCTTGGGAATGGCAGAATGAACTTAGCATGAGCACTGAGCAGGCACATGACTCTTGTTTAATGCTATGTGACATACAGTCATACTTCCCTTAGCCTGCAACACTGTCACTGGCAGCCAGGATACAGTCCAAAACTGACAGCCGTGTTTCTGAAACCCTCCATAGTCTTGCTCCAGGCTCCTTTTCTCTTGGCTTATCTCTCTTTCCTCAAATAGTACTGGCTTCCTCCTTCTGCCTTCTCTCTATTATTGGCACTAGAGCAATTTCCTTTTCACTTCCCGCCATCTGGACAGGCATCATCTCTATGGCCTTCTGCTTTTCTTACTATCCATCTCATCTTGTTTCAGATTCGCTGCCTTATACCTCTTAATTTATACCTCTTAATTTCTCTCTCTCTCTGCTATTTATTCTTGATATGTATTATTTGATTAACTGGATCTTTTAGTTGTCCATCATTCTGGGATACAGGGATTTTTTGTTTTGTTTTGTTGATGATATTAACAAAAATAAGGTTGTATTGAGTTTTGCAAGAAGGCACAGACCACTAACCAGGCAAATATATGGAGAATCCACACACACACACACACACACACACACACACACACACACACACACACGTACGTCTCTTTGTAGATAATTCACCAGGAGAAAAAGAACTAATTCCATGAGATCAGTCAATCATTTGCAGCACTCAAGAACAGTTACAAGATACAGTCAGCATCAGTAACTCACATGGCTTCAATAGCGGCTTTCTGGTTATGGACATAATGCTACATTAGCGTGAGAAAGAAATCATGTTTGAGAGGGCATTCACATATGGAAAAAGACCGTTAATTAATTTTACTTACATCAGTAGTATTTAATATTACTTATATACCTTTGTTTTCTCACCTCTTAGCAGCTTTAAAAGTGTATCCAGGAACTTTATAGAAACTTACCCACTGAAGGTAGTTAATCATCAGAAGGACTGTATACAAGCTGATGACACAAGGAGATACTTTGAATATCACCTCAGGAACCAAGGTTCAGAAAAAATATTTTCAGATTGCATTTACTAAGGCGTTCATTAAGAAGAAAATTGGAAACAAAAGATTGAACTCTTGATGAAGATGTAAGCAAACAGCATGCAAAATCTTTGAGGCAGGTTTCCCTAAATCTCATAATGGAGACATAAAGTGGATCAAAACTGGAAGCATTTGTTTATTCACCAAAAAAAGTGATGACTTGGGACTCCTGAAAGAGAAGTTAATGTAAGGGATCCAGCAGCATTCTGTTATCTACCATCTATCAACAATCTCAGTATAAGTCCTAAGTGAATCTTATTCTGTGTCACTGACACAGAATAAGACTATTTTGCAATTACAACATGAAGGGAAACTTTCATTTCTTCTTTACTGAAAGTGTGGAGCTGTTACTACAGTCACAATACTCTGCGGAAAAGGTTTGTTACAGGAAGCAGTCATCTTTCTGAAAAGCTATGAGAGCCCTTCTTTGTAACCTTGGTCAGTGAAAGCGAATCAAAAATATACAAGTGATTCAGAAAAATATTGATCTTTAGTTGATATTTTCAAGGGCACTTAGGGGATTTGGGTGACCAAATAATTTTAAAGGGGCACACACATAACCTTGTCACAAGCTGATTGGGTGACTCAGCCTTGCCTGTGGTATCTGCTGCCCACCCAACTGCCCCTCATCAGCTGGAGATCTGGTGGCACTGGGTAACGACTGGATCTAGCTGAGAGCGTGTTAGTACGAAGGGCTCAAAGAGCTAAATAAGGTGCCGTGTTGCACTTGGAGGGAGGCTTGGGCCCAATTTAAGATGAATCTCAGTTGGGAGAGGGAGCTCTAAAAAGGAAAGCCAGAGGAGGGTAAGGGCTGCAGGAAGAGCAGGATCTACACAGTCCCTTGGCAGTAGAAAGTAGATCCCAGAGAGATCAAGAGAATTTTCCAGCATGGAGCAAGCACCAGTGGTGAATCCCAATAAAGGGTCTGGACCCAGATTTCCAGGGAAGAATAGAGGGAGGCATTTAATGGAGAAGGAACTATGGTAGGGAATCTCCATCACTGTAAGTTTTTAAGAACAAGTTAGACAAGCACCTCTCAGGGACAGTTTAAGAGGGTACTTGGTTCTGCCATGACCTCTCATGGTCCATATCGGTTTCTATGATTCTATGAGAATAAACATAGCACATTTATGCTTCTTTTTAAATTTTCCCGGAAATTCAAGCAGCACATAACATTATTCTCTTCTTGGCCAGTGGCTATAATAAGCTTTACGTTATCTGCAACAGAAGACCATGGTAACATTTTGATTCCTTGAGGCAATGGGTGTTTTTTTTGGTTTTTGTTTTCTTTTAAACTATATAGATTTGGCACAGGATTAATCCTGAGACATTACACCAAATGTCACCCTTTCCAGGGCAAATAAAAAGCCTGGGTTGCTTTAGTTGAAGAGTAGCTCACATGCATGATGAAGGGAAGTGAGTATAGTACATATACTTGTATGTGTCTATAGACAGTTATTTGACTGAACACAAAGCCTGGTACAAAGCACTGAATCCCACACAGTCAGGTAGGGCCAAGAGAGAAGACCCTCTCCAGATCTGAATACATCAAAATGGGAAAATTGGGCCCTACCGCTTCAGCGGTTCAAATCAAGACCCTGGATCTTAATGTCACTGAATTATGGAAGCTGGTTGATTGCTTGTGTAGATTTCTAGTCCTATATGGATTCACAAGGCATACCATAATCTTGACTCCTGTACTGCTGCAAGAAGCAGAGCAGATTGTCAACAACTGAATTATCCCTTTCAAAAAGCATGCTGAAGTGCAGCATGCTGGCTTGAATTGCCCATCATGGGTTGGTGCAGGGCAGAGTGCACCTGCAATAAAGACCTTTGAGCTGTGTCTATTCCTATTGCTACTGAAGCATCAGACCTCCCTTAGAATCTAATACAGTGTAATACTAGCCCACCATGCAGGGAGGCTGCTTTGTATGTGTATACCAACAATCAGAGAATCTAATAGACTGTGCCCGAGAGCTTCATCAATTTTTCAGCATTCTGGTTTTACAAAGCATTTTCCTCTCAGATTCATCCCATGTTCATTTTCCAGCAAACCTAACAAATAAAACAACAACAGCAACAAAAAACCTACCTGCTTCAAAGGGGAACTTGTACACAGAGTAAAAAGAAATAGAGGAAAGAGAGCCTTGGATACCACTTGTTCAGCTCAGTGAGAAGAGCCCTAGCCAGTGAGTGGATGGAGCAGCTACCAGAAGATTAGTTACTGAAGCTACAGTATGTGCCATACAGAAATAAATAGGAAAATGTGTTATGTTCAATCTTAAGGGCCATGAAATCACACATCCTATTAAGAGAGGTCTAAAAAATATTGTCTTCATTGATATTTACTGTTCTCAGCCATGACCCTCTCTGATACAGGAAGCCCTTGGAAGCAATTGCATTTTTCTGATTCAAAGTTGGGGTTTTGGTTTTCCATGGAAAAGCCTAAGGCCCTAAAAAGGGCTGTCAATTAGTCACATTTAACTCAAATGGTTTATTTGGTTTGAGTTAACAAAATTAATTGTGATTAATTGCTGTTTTAATCACACTGTTAAACAATAAAATAACAGCAATTTAAATTTATTCTAAATATTTTAAAATGCTTTTCTATATTTTCAAGTATATTGATTTCAATTACAACACAATACACAGTGCACAATGCTTACTTTGTATTGTTTTATTACAAATATTTGCGCTGTAAAAGGAACAAAAGAAATTGTGTTTTTCAATTTACCTCATACTAATACTGTAGTGTAATCTCATTTCATGAAAGGGGAACTTAGAAATGTAGGGGTTTTTGTTACAGAACTGCTCTCAAAACCAAAACAATATAAATCTTTCGAGTCCACATGTCCACTCAGTTCTACTTCTTGCTCAGCCAAATAATAAAATAAGTTTATTTACATTTACAGGAGATAATACTGCCCACTTCTTATTTACAATGTCACCTGAAACTGAGAGCAGGCGTTCACATGGCACTGCTATAACCAGTGTTGCAAGGTGTTTATGCACTACATGTGCTACGCATTTATATGCCCCTTTATGTATTGGCCACTTGCCATAGGACATGCTTCTATGCTATGACACTTGTTAAAAAAAATTTCCCTTAATTATGTTTGTGACAGTACTTGTTGGGGGAGAATTGTCTGTTTCTTGTTCTGTGGTTTTACCTGCATTCTACCAAATATTTCATGCTATGGCAGATGCAGATCATAGGGTTGGAAGGGAACTCATGAGTTCATCTAGTCCAACCCCCTGCTAAAAGCAGGATCACTCTCACTAAATCATCCCAGCCAGGGTACTATCTAACTGGACATTAAATATCTCCAAAGATGGCAATTCCACGGTCTCCCTAGGCAACCCATTCCAACACATCACCACTCTCCTAGTGAGAGAGTTTTTCTTTAATATCCAGCCTTGACCTCCTGAGCTGTAACTTGAAATCATTGCTCCTTGCTCTGGCCTCTGTTACTGCTGAGAACAGCCTAGCTCCCTCCTTCTCTGGAGCACCCCTTCAAGTAGTTAAAGATTGCTATCAAATCCCCCCTCGGTCTTCTCTTCTGCAAGCTAAATAAGGCTAGTTCTTTCAGTCTCTCCTCATAAGTCATGTACCCCAGTCCCCTAATCATTTTCGTTGCCTTCTGCTGGATTCCTTCTAATTTGTGCATATCCTTTTTGTAGTGGTGAGCCCAAAACTGGACACAGTATTCCAGATATAGCCTCACCAGTGCCGAATAGAGGGGAATAATCATATCCCTTGATCTTCTGGCAGTGCTCCTACTAATACAGCCCAATATACCATTAGCCTTTTTGGCTACAAGAGCACACTGTTGACTCACATCTAGCTTCCTGTCCACCATAACCCCAAGGCCCTTTTCTACAGTACTGCTGCTTAGCCGATCAGTCCCCAGTGCCTTGAGGTTTTTCCCTCCTAACTGCTGGACTTTGCGCTTGGCCTTGTTGAATCTCATGGGATTTCTTTTGGCCCATGCTCCAATTTGTCTAAGTCTCCTTGAATCCTGTCCCTGCCCTCCAGTGTATCCACAATTCCTTCCAGCTTGGTGTCATCCACGAACTTACTGAGCATGCAATCTATCCCATCATCAAGACCATTAATGAAGATGTTGAATAGAACGGCCCCCAGGACTGACCCTTGGGCACTCCAGTCATTACTAGATGCCAACTAGACATGGAGCCATTGATTCCTACCCACTGAGCCCATTGATCTAGGCAATTTTCTTTCATCTTATGGTCCACTCATATAACCCTTACTTCCTTAACTTGCCGATGAGAATGCTCGAGGAAAACGTATCATAAGCCTTGCTAAAGTCAAGATATATCACATCAACAACTATTCTTGCATCCAGAAATCCAGTCACCTGATCACAGAAGGCACTCAGGTTGGTCAGGCACAATTTGCCCTCAGAGAATCGATGCTGACCGCTCCTGATCACTCTATTTTCCTCCAAGTGTTTCAGGATGGATTCTTTGAGGACCTGCTCCATGAGTTTTCCAGGGAATGAGGTGAGACTGACTGGTCTGTAGTTACCCGAATCCTCCTTTTTCCCTTTCTTGAAGAAAGGTACCATATTTGCTTTTTTCAGTCCTCCCTGGTTCACCACGAGTTTTCAAAGATAATGGCTAGTGGTTGTGCAGTCACATTGGCCATCTCCTTCAGCACCCTCAGATGCAGTTCAACTGCCCCATAGATTTGTGCACATTTAACTTCTTTAAGTAGCCCCTAACCTGACCTTCCATCACCATGAGCCACTCTCCTTCTCTCTATTCTGCATTACCCAGTGTAGTAGCCTGGGAGCTGACCTGGCCTGTGAAGGCTGAAGTAAAAAAAAATAGCATTGAGTACTTCAGCCTTTTCCGGATCATCCACCACAAGGACACCTGACCCATTCAGTAAGGGACATACACCATCTCTGATCCTCTTCTTTTTGCTGACATATTTGTAGAACCCCTTCCTGATATCCTTCACATCCCTTGCTAGTTTCAACTCCAATTGTCCTTTGGCCTTTTTGATTTTATCCCTGCAGGCCCAAGCAATATCTTTGTGTCTCCCCAGTCATCTGTCCAAGCTTCCTTTTTATGTTTCAGCTCACTGCAGAGTTTTCTGCTAAGTCATGCTGGATGCCTTCCACACTTGCTGTTCTTTCTGCACATTGGTATGGTATTTTCCTGTGTTCTTAGCAGGTTTTCTTTAAAATACAGCCAACTCTCTTGGACTCCTTTCCCCTTCAGATCAGCCTCCCAGGGAATCCTACCCATCAATTCCCTGAGGGAGACTAAATCTGCTTTTCTGAAATCCAGGGCTTGCGTTTTGCTTCTTTCCTTTCTTCCTTTGATCAGGATTCTGAACTCTACCATCTCATGGTCACAGCTGCCCAGGTTGCCATTCACTCTTATTTCCCTGATCAGTTCTTCTCTGCTTGCGAGCAGCAGGTTGAGAGGTGCAAGGCCCCTGGTTGTATCCTCCAGCAATTGTACCAGGAAGTTGTCTTCAACAATCTCCAAAAACTTCCTGGATTGCCTGTGCACTGCTGTATTGCCTTCCCAGCAGATGTCAGAATAATTGAAGTCCCCCATGAGAACCAGGGCTCATGATCTGGAAACTTCTGCTAGTTGTCCATAAAATGCCTCATCCACCTCCACTTTCTGGTCTGGCAGTCTGTAGCAGACACCCACCATGACATCCCTTTTCTGGCACTCCCCTCTGAACTCAACTCACAGACTTTCAACAGGCTTGTCTCCACTTTCATAATGGAATTCCAAGCAGCCATAGAGCTCTTTTACTTATAGCACTACTCCTCCACCTCTTCTTCCCGGCCTGTCCTTCCTGAACAATTTATATCTGTCCATGGCAGTGTTCCAGTTATGTAAGCTATCCCACCATGTCTCTGTTATTCCAATCACATCATAGTTCCCTGTCTTTGCCAGTACTACCAGTTCTTTTTGCTTATTTCCCAGGCTCCTTGCATTTGTGTACAGGCTAATTGCCCTACTTTTCTTTGTTGATTATCTCCCCTGTTGTATCTTCTTCCTTGCATTTTCTCCTGGTGTCCTCCTTCCTCACTCACTTTAGGTATTCGAGCACTTAAGACAATGATTTGATTCCCCCATCCCGCCCCCCCAGTCCTGATTACTCTCTCTTTTGTCCTTGCTGTTACAGTCCCCGCACACCCCAAGTTCCATCCCTTCCCCCAGGTCTTCCTCATTGTGACTTACCTGTGGGCTTTGGTTGCCTTCCCCCTTCAAACAGAGTTTAAAGCCCTCCTCACTAGGCTACCAGTTGACATCCAAATATGGTTTTCCCTTTCCTCAACAGGTGGAGTCCATCTCTGCCTAAAAGTCCTTCTTCCTAGAACAGCACTCCATGGTCAAGGAAGCCAAAGCCCTCCTGATGACCCCATCTTTGCAGCCAGGCATTCACCTCCAGGATGCATCTGTGTCTGCTCAGGCCCCTACCCGTGACTGGAAGGATCAAGGAGAACACCACCTGCTCACCAAACTCCTTCACCTGTGCTCCCAGAGCCCTGTAGTCACCTTTGATCCATTGAGGATCACCTCTTACGGTATCATTGGTTCCCACATGGATGAGTAACATGGGGTAGCAGTTAGAGGGGTGGATGATTTTCAACAATCCATCCTTAATATCTTGGATATGGGCCCCTGGCAGGCAGCATACCTCCTGAGAGGCCTTGTCAGGGTGACAGACAGGTGCTTCCATCCCCCTTAGAAGTGAGTGTCCAACTACCACAACCCTACTTTTCCTCCTGGGTGTGGTGGATGTGATCCTCCCACCCTTGGGTGTGCATGGCTTCTCCTCTTCCACCTCATCCCTAGTGCTGCATAACAGTTCTCCACCACAACGAAGGGTGCAGTGGGCGCAGGGGTGGAGCACTGTCAGCTGCCAGAAGTAACCAGCTGCCAGCATCCTCCCTGTGCCAGAGCCATCTCTTCCTCCTCTGGTGGTGTGGCAGCAGTCCTCTGCCCCTGGATAGATTCCTGAGCCTTGCATGCCTTCTCATGGACGCTATCAAGGAATTTTTCCTGAGCCTAGACACCTCCTCCTGTAACTCTCCCACCTGCCTCCTGAGAGATTCCACCAGAAGACACCTATCACACTGAATGATCTCTCCAGCCTGTTTGTCTGCAAGTGGGAAATGCATGCCACAGTGCCTGCAAGTCCACACCAGGATCTGGGTAGAGATATCCATGGTCAGAAAGACTGTCTGGATACAGGCACAGGAGGAGGAGACAGAGGGGGTGCTGGCACAAGCCATGCGGCTCCTCTTCACCATAGCGACCTCACCAACTCTTTCCAAACTCCCTCTCAAAATCCCCTGTTTGCAGTCCCCTGGGTGCTCAGTCAGTGGCTTTTAAGACCTTCTCTGCCTAGGTCAGCCCTCGCCCATTGTTAAGCACACAGGGGAAGGGTGATGATGAGGTTGATCAAAGGGAAGCAGGGAACAATGGTAGAAACAATCACAATCCCAAGTTACACAGTAACTGAAAGCAGAAATCACCTGTAGGAAAGACACACCCACACACAGTTAGCAATTTCCTCACTCCAAGGTTTGCTCTCTCCCTTGCTGCTTCAGCAAGGGGATCACTTTTGTCTCCTCAGGGCTTCACCTACTCCTTCCCTCTTAAACTCCCCTGTTTGTAAGTCCATTTTGAAAATCCCACTTCGTCAGATGCTTTGAAGATGGGGAACTAGTGCCTGATGAAATGGGATTTTCTCCCATGAAATCTCATGCAATAAATCAGTTTATTAGTCTTAAAAGTGCTACAGGACACTTTGTTTGTTTTGCTAAAGTGGAATAACACAGCCACCCCTTTGGAACTTCTCCAAACTTGATATCTATAAAATTTAAATTAGGTCAGCTGCTACTATGAATTATATAGAGGTACCTGAGAAGCAGCCATTGTCTCTCCTGGCCCAAGTTACCCAGGAGATTCTGCTCTACCAGCTGTTTTTCTGTCCTTCCTGGTTTCCTGTTAGTGCACAGCATTTGCCAAGCCTTGTTGAAGCTGTGATGCTTCGAATTGAACAGGTATTAGTCAGGCAAACTCTTGATGTGTGGGATTTTTCATCCTGCCTATCTCTGCATTATCTTGTATTCATTCATTTCCTCAAGCACAGTGTTCCCATAGCTGTCTATGCTTTACATATACATACTGATCAAAATATTATTGTGCCAGAGTGATTTATTTGCTAGAAGCCTGGAGAGGTAATATTTCACCAGGAATGCAAGTTAAAACAAGCCTTTTATTTAAAGAAGCAAACCAAAAGAACAGCTGATGAGGGTCAAGAAGGACAAGTGTAGACTCCTGCACTTAGGATGGAAGAATCCCATATATTGCTACACGCTGGGGACCAACTGGCTAGGCAGCAGTTTTGCAGAAAAGAACCTGCAGGTTACAATGGACAAGAAACTGGATATGAATCAACAGTGAGCCCTTTTTTCCAAGAAGAATAACTGCATAGTGGACTGCATTAGTAGGAACACTGCCAGAAGATCAAGGGAAATGATTATTCCCCTCTGTTTGGCACTGGTGAGGCTACATTTGGGCTACTGTGTCCAACTTTGGAAGGATGTGGACAAATTGGAGGGAGTCCAGCAGAGGACCACAAAAATGATTAGGGGGCTGGAGCACATGATGTATGTGGAGAGGCTGAGGGAACTAGTCTTGTTTAGTCTACAGAAGAGATAAATGAGAAGGGATTTGATAGCAGCCTTTAACTACCTAAGGGGAAGGGGTTCCAGGGGGGATGGAGCTAGGCTGTTGTCAGTGATAGTAGATGACAGAAATAGGAGTAGTAGTCTGAAGTTGCAGTGGGGGGAGGAGAGGGGGAGGAGGTCTAGGCTGCATATTAGGAGAATTTTTTTTCACTAGGAGGATGGTGAAGCACTGGAATGGGTTACCTAGAGGGGTATCGAAATCTCCATCCTTAGAGGTTTTAAGGTGTGGCTTGACAAAGCCCTGGCGGGAAGGATTTAGTTGGAGTGTGTCCTGCTTTGAGCAGGAGGTTGGACTAGATGACATCCTGAGGTCCCTTCCACTCAGTCTTCTTCTAAAGTAGTAGTAGGATCCTCAAGAGAACTCAGGGCCCCATTGTTCTAATAACTGTACAAATACACAGTATGAGATTAAACTCTTTGGGGTGCAGAATATTTGATAGATAGATAAAGAGTGGGTGGAGAAATGGGCTTAGAGAGTAATGGAGTGAATAGACTTGTCTAAAAGACATGAACCTGGTCTCTGGCAGAGCTGGGAGTAGAATTCTGGTCTGGTGACCTATACATAGATCACACTTCTCCTGGTGATGTAGGTAGAAGACAGATAGGATGAAGGTATGCAACTAACACTGAGATTCGTAGACTCAGTAATTCTTTTGCTGTCCTCTGAAGTGTCTCTAGCACATCCTACCATTTGAAGTTCCTGTTGGTTGAACTGTGACATTGTAAAGACAATGTTTCTATTCATTGAAGAACTCTTTGTTCATGCCTGTAAAATAGGTTGCTTTTGGTATAGAAAGGAGCAGTGTTACTGACAGTATACAGAGCTTTCTGGTAGTAGTGGGCTTAACAAGTGCGAATTCACTAGTGATGTGGGCCTTCTCCTCCCTGGACAAGAATATGGTAGATGAAATAAGCAGTGCAATAACATGTGCAGGACTTGCTTGTTCCTAGATTCAGCCCTGTGCAAAACTTGTTTGCTGGTAATTAGGTGTCTAAAAGATATCTGTAGAGGACAGGAAGCAAAAGGTGAGTAAAAAGGAAGATGAAGAGTTGACTATGCCAGTGGTGAAAGACAAGTGCACACAAATTACTTAAGATGAAGAAGCAAATAATAAGCAGAAGACAGAAAATTTTGAAGGGCTGTACAACATGCAGAACACAGTAGATGAAACAGTCTGGGAGAAACCATCAAGCACAAATGAGAGAGAGCAGATGCTGGAATGCTTAGCTGTAAAGATCCTGATAAAAGGTTTAAAAAAGAAAAGGTTCTGGGAAGTGACAACATTACTGCAGAGCTGCTGCAAGAAGGCAAGCAAAACACTGGTAAAAGAGATGCACGCACTATGTGACAAGATTTACAAACAACAGCAACTGCTAGTGAATGGGGAAAAGCAATAATAGTTTTGATCTATAAAAAAAAAAGAGCTAAGAGTGACTGCAAGAAGTACGGAGAAGTTAACTTAGTGAACATGTTGTGAAAAGCATCCACCTAGCATTGCAGAGGAGAATGAGCAAATTTGTGGAAGTGGCACTTGGAGAGGAAAAGGCCAGGAGGAAACAGAATTGAGCGGTTATTTGTGATGAGAAAGAAATAAGGCAAGTACACAACTGAACTTGGTACAGCAACTTGACAGACTTCAGACAGGGTTTGGATAGAATTTGAAGAAAGGGTTATGGCAAGTTATGAGAGTGTATAGCCTCCCACAAAATGGATCACACCCACCGAAAATGTTTAGAGATGGTTGATGATTGCAGTGAGAGTTGACAGGAAGCTGATGGAATGGTTCAGGTGACAGTAGGAGGTTTAAGGATGAACAGAGCCATGAAGCTGATACAAGATAAAAGTGATGGAAAGATTTCCTTTGGCCCCCTTGTTGCTGTGGCGCTGATGAAGGGAATCAAACTATGTGATAGGATAGTGTATAATGAGAGACTCACAGAGTATTTTGATTTTTCAGCGATGACCAAGGAGGGTTTGCAGAGAATAACTGACAAGGTAGATTCAGACAGCAGAAAATGCACATTGAAGATCAATATAGAGAAGAAGAGAAATATGGCAATTAAAAGACAAGAGAAGGAGTTTAAGATAAAACTTGGAGAGAGAGAACTAAAAGAATAGCATTGGAAAAAATGCATTTGGAAAATTTCACAGGATGTGGAAGGCTAAAGACGTTTAGATTAAAAACTAAATTCAGCAAATATGAGACAACTATTGTGCTAATATTGCTGTATGGGTTGGAACTGAGAAAAGCCAATGAATGAAAGATTTTGACTGCACAAATAACTGATGGAGGCAAATACTGAGAGTTCCAAGAAAATAAACAAAAGAAGAGATAAAACAGCTAGGGCAAGAACCAGTGCTGGCCTAGCAGATTCAAGAAGGATGACTGTGATGGTTTAGTGAAAAAACAACAAGGAGTTGTGTGGCACTTGAAGACTAACATTTATTTTTTGCATGAGCTTTCGTGGGAGAAGATCCCACTTCCTCAGATGCTTCAAAGATGGGTGAACTTACAGAAAGGAATGAAACTAAATGCAAGGGGGTGTAAAACATAGGATCAGGTCATAAAGTAACAGCAAATCAGAGCAGTTTACAGGCTCAAACCATGGGAAGCCTGAAGTCAAATTACCCTTTGAAAAGAACCCATAGTCTCGATTGAGTCCTGCTTTCACAGAATTTAGCTTGCATATTAATTCGAGTTCAGCTGTCTCTCTTTTGAAGTCTTGATGTCCCAGGTACAGCTCTAACGACAGTCGTTAACAAATCCATGATCGAGTGATTAGGAAGATGGAAGTGCTCAGCAACTGGTTTCTCTGTTCTTTGATTTCTGATATCAGCCCAAGAAAGAAAGCAACAGAACACCACTAGTCACCACATACAATCCTCAAGTCAGACCTCTGCAAAAGATCATTAAGGACCTACAGCCTATTCTAAAAGATGATCCCTTTCTCTCTCAAGCATTAGGAGACAGACCACTCCTTGCTTATAGGCAGCCCCCTAATCTTAAACAGATACTCACCAGCAACTACAGATCTAACAACAAGAACATTGAAGCAGGCACACACCCCTGCAAAAAACCACGCTGCCAAGTCTGCCCACATATCTACACAACAGACACCATCATAGGTCCTAATCAAGCCTGCTACTCCATCAAAGGCTCATTTACCTGCTCATCTACTAATGTGGTCTATGCCATCATGTGCAAGAAATGCCCCAACACCTTATATATTGGACAAACAGGACGATCGCTCCGTAAGAGACTGAATGAGCACAGAGCTGATATCAGAAATCAAAGAACAAAGAAACCAGCACTTCCATCTTCCTAATCACTCGATCATGGATTTGTTAACGACTGTGGTTAGAGCTGTACCTGGGACATCAAGACTTCAAAGAGAGACAGCTGAACTCGAATTAATATGCAAACTAAATTCTGTGAAAGCAGGACTCAATCGAGACTATGGGTTCTTTTCCCATTACAAAGGGTAATTTGACTTCAGGCTTCCCATGGTTTGAGCCTGTAAACTGCTCTGATTTGCTTTTACTTTATGACCTGATCCTATGTTTTACACCCCCTTGCATTTAGTTTCATTCCTTTCTGTAAGTTCACCCATCTTCGAAGCATCTGAGGAAGTGGGATCTTCTCCCATGAAAGCTCATGCAAAAAATAAATCTGTTAGTCTTCAAGTGCCACACAACTCTTTGTTGTTTTTTTACTGGACTAGACTAACACGGCTATCCATTTTAAAATTGATGTGATGGTTTAGACAACCTTGGAAAGATCCAAAGGGGTAACCGTGTTAGTCTAGTTCAGTAAAACAAACAAGGAGTCCTGTGGCACTTTTAAAGACTAACAGATTTATTTATTACCTGAGCTTTCATGAGAACTTCAAAGTGTCTGACGAAGTGGGATTTTCTCCCACGAAAGCTCATCCAACCTTGGAAAGAATAGCATACATGGTGTTACATACAGAGGGCACTGAGCTACAAACAGAGGCAAACTGTGAATAGACGTGGTGGCAAATGACAGATTTAAAAATGAACAAACCATGAAGCTATTACAGTATAAAAGCAGGGGAAAGACTTACTTTGGCCTCATCATTGCTGTGTCGTCATGTCCAAAGATTTCAAGACCTTCCTCCCCCCTGAGTTGAAGAACCCATCTTTCTCAGATTGGAAGAGCTTTCTTTATCTTATACCTCTCTAGGGATGGATGCCAAAGATGACTTCTACCTCTGCTTATATCTGTCAAAGTTCATCATTTTATTCTCAGTTTTGTGCATGGGAAACTGAGGCACAAAGGTGCGGGGCCTGGAATCATACAGGAGTTCATGATGTAATTAAAGCTAGAATGCAAGCTGCTCAGTTTGTTGGAATAACTCTGGCATGCATTTATGGTGGTGTCACTGAAGAGACATGATTTGATTTACAGATGTGTGGGGGAAGGATAAAAAAAACCCCTCTGTTTATGGGTTAAAGATTTTCTTCTGCAGTCCCAATTACACCAGATATTCTGTGGAGTTAATCACATTTGAGAAGAGATGCTAGGCAAAAGTTGCTATTTTCCAACCTCTAATCAGTAAGCAAGAAATAATTACCATGTAAAAACTGCTTCATTATACAATGGGTCTGATTTACTGCTACTCTTTTTAAGTTTGCCTTTAAAATAAATAACACGTTGTCAGTTTCAAAGTACCTTGGATTCTAGTGTTTGAAAGACTCCAAATGCACAGAAGCTGTGTGTCACAATACATGCTACATATATGAATCTACGTCTCCACAGCAGGTGGGAACGTCTGCACTGTAGAATATATACTCTACGCAACCTGTCTGGCATGGGCATGAACAGAACTATAACAGGGAGGCACTGCTCAAGCAGGAAGAGTAAGAACATGCTTGAACCCTGTGCATATGTTCCCTACATGGGTCTCTACACACTCAAGCAGTGCTTCCCCTGTATGCTCTGCTGTTTCATGATATCACAATACCATTTTGTGGCCACAGAAGTGATTTTGAAGAAAATTTAGATTCCAGAAGGAAGGAAACAGAGGTGGTAGTGAGCACCAAAAGATATGTAGTCTAGTGAATTATGCACGAGAGTCAAGATGTTTGGTTCCCACCTCTGCAGCAACAGTGCAGTGTCCCACTGCTTTCCTGCTGCCAGAGCCTTTCACCACTTTAAAGAAAGACTTCAGCAATGGGGAAAGGCTCTGGCAGAGAGGAGACAGCAGGGAAAGACTCTGGAAGTTCCCCATTGCTGGAACCTTTCCCCACTGCAGTGAAAGACTGGCTGGGGTAACGCAGATTTATACAGATTTAAGACCCAGATTGCACCACCTTTACTCACCTCAAATGATATTTTACTCAGTTAATCTTTACTAACATGGCCTCTTCAGAGACGTGTGTATTTCATCGTGTTTTCTGCGCCTGTACCTTCCTACAACATCCTCTTTCTTCTAATTACTTCTTAGACTGCATTCCTAGGGCCAATAATAACCCAGTTTCTATTGATCAGGGACTCTCACTCTCTTGAGTCTTTTTGACTGTGTCTAAACTGGAGGCTTAAGTCAACTTAAGAAACTCCAGGGCCAAATCTGGAGTTCATTAAGTCAACTTAAGCACTTGCTTAAATCAACTTAACTACTGTTACCCTAAAGTCGACTTTAAGGGTTAAGTCGACTTAATGAAGTTGACAACAAAATGTGGCCAATGAAGTCGATTTAAGGCAGGAGAGCCATTGAAGTCAACTTTATTAAGTTGACTTTACATGGGTCCCCTCGTTTAAGTCAACTTTATACAGTTGACTTAAACAAATGGGGACTCTCTAAATTGACTTAATAATGTTTATTTTAAGTCAACCTTTTTAAGTCAATTTACCTGAGCCCTCTACTGCAGACATAGCCTGTGTGTGTGTGTTTTTCTACTTAGCCCTTCACAACACCCTTTCATGTTTTATTGTGATTTCTTAGAGACAGCAACCTGTTTCAATCCAGCTTTGATATGACCTTTTATTCCTTGTTTTACTGAAATATAGCAAATAGTCTGACACTGTCCTGGCAGATTTCATTCTGAGTTATAAAGGATTGCTTGGTGGGTCCTAATTGCTTATCGAGCTGAGAAGGTTAGATATATTAATTGCTTTGTTCAGAATCATTTAAAAGTTGGTAAAACACAAACCATTGATCAATAAAGGAGAGAGAAGGCTTTGGGCCCAAAAGGAAGAAATAATACATTCGTTAAAGTGAACAAATTCAATACAAGAAATGAATCAATGTCATATCTTGGTGGGAAATGCTGTCCTTAATAATCTAGTGAAGGCCGGAATGGAATTTCTTTCGTGTGGTATTTGAAAAATGACTTTACCTCCTTGAGTGACTAGTGGTTTGATATTTTCCATAGAAAAGAACATAAAATAATGATATAGAAGTGTAATTTGAGATACAGTGAAGTCAATAAGCCATATCCTACTAGCACCCAATTTACACAACTCATATATTTATAGAAAATAATACAGACTTGGGGTTCAAAGACATGAATCATAGCAGTCACGTGTTGCCCCTCACAGAGTGAGATAAAAGATCAATGCAATTCTTTAAAAGGAATAGGGATATTTTTGTCTTGTAAATAGCAAAATACGTAAACTAATTCTCTTCCAAGACTACCCAGTGATATAGTTCCTTAAGTTCTTATGTATACAGTTAGTTTCCCAAATACCTGGGTTATTTGCCTTCAGTGTCTCTCTCCCAGAATCACCTCTTTGCTTCAGCATCAGTTTTCCCCTCACATGAGCAGAATGCCTGGTGATCCTAGGTTACCAGATACCAAAGCACGGAAAGGAGGACAGGGAAGTACGAAAAGGAGGACATGGAGAAAATGTAATATTAATATAACTGTCATTACCATATTGTGTCATGGAAAATGGGTAATGATTAATGAAAGCATGGCAGCATGCAAAAAATGGAGAACAAGTTGAACAACAGAAATATTCTCCCAGGCCCCCTTCACCCACCCCACCTACTGTCCCCCAAATGCCTGCCCCCTATCAGATCCCTCTTTTTTTCCCCATGTCCCCACTCCAGCCTTACCACCCATGGCCCAGCTCTCCATCTTCATTTCTTCACTGCCCATTCAGCCCCAAGCCCTTTCACACCTTCTCAGCCATCCCACCATGCTGGCCCCTTCTTCCCAACCGACCCCCATGCACTTTTCCTGGCTGCCCAACCATCCCCAATGCTTCCCAGGCCTCCTTACCAGTGGGGCAGGGAAGGGGCCCATGGGGACAGCCATGCTGGAGGCTACAAATATGGTGCCAGCCCAGCAAGATTAGAAAGAGAGGGGGGTAGACGCTGCTTGGGCTGTTAGGATCAGGGCCTTCCCAGGAGCTGGGAAAGAGGAGGAGGGGAGGGGAGGGATGGTTGGCCTCGTTCCTGTCTGCAGCTGAGCCGGCCAAGAAACACGCTGGAACACCACAGTCCAGCATGCTCCTCTGTTTTCAGGTGGCCTGGACAAAATGCTTCCCCCAGTGTTCAGGCACCCCTAAAGTAAAAAGCTGGACAAAAGTGTGTTTTTTCAAAATGCCTGCGAGACGGAGGACACAAAGGTAAAAAGGAGGGCATGTCCTCCTTTTGCTGGACATCTGGTAAGCCTAAGTGAGCCAACATTTTATAGCCCCTCTGATTCCTCACTTTTCCAGGATACTTTGCTAAAAGCAGCTTGACGATCAGGGCTTTTAAAAAAAATAGTATTTTTTCTTTATCTTCAGTACAACAAGCCTGCCGTAGATCAGAAGACTGAGTCTATTTTCAAGGTACAAACAATTCTTTCATGCCTTACTTTCTGGTCTATTTTCCTGAAAACAGCTAGCCTACATTAGTAATGCTGGGGGGAAATGGGAATCCTGGCCCACCTTTTACTTCAGAGAAGCAAACAGGGAAAAAAGGACAGCTTGTTAAAAGGCAATGATTTTTTTTCTCGTTCTAGGGGCTATTCTTTAAGCTGCAGAGGCTGCTTTTTTCTGTCAAACCTTACTTTATATCTGTATGGGGTAGCTAAAAATCCTTGAAAAAGGATTTCCTTCTTCATTCCATTCCATGCTTAGAGATAACTGTTCTGGAGAAAATACTCTAAAAAGTGCAAGTTCAAGGGTTTCCTGCATATTGTACATTTACTCTTCCTTAACGACAGGGAAGTCAATGAACGTTTGTTGCAGATCATGAGAGTTGTGCATATATATTCCAGGGCAATATTTGACAAGTATAATACCCACTTCTTACACAGTGCTCTGTAACCATAGATCTTAAAGCACTTCACAATCTTAAATGTATTTGTCATCGCAGCTGAGGTAAGGAAGATTGGGAAATGTGTAATATTAAACGTGATCATGTAGGGGGAAAAAAGTACAAGCCAAAAAATGAGAGAGAAATAATCTATCTTTGGGATGATTTAAAACCCCTGCAGTGCTTCATTTTGAGGAGACAAGAACAATGTATCACGTTACCTATCATTCTTGTCTGTTCTTTTTATTATTAGCATTGGTTTGCATGGTGCTCTGTCTGCTCCTGACTAAATTATTGAAGTTTTTTACACCAAGGAATAATGAATAGCAGCAAAAGTGAATCGTCTTGTTGCTGGAGGAAAACATCTATTCCCTATACTCTTGTGTGTACAAAAGCGGTATGAAAAAGTAAGAGTAGTAAAATGTATATTTGTGAGCATACTGCTGGAGCATTCATACTAGCTCAAAGGAAAGAGGTCAGGAAATGATTTAGTGGCAGAATTACCACCCTACTGAGGGTGTTTGCTCAGTCATTACTCTGTTGATTTCAGTAGTGTCTGCCTGAGTTGAGGATTTAAGCACTGATTGAGGCTTTTATTCCAAAGTGACATTCCGAGTATTATTGTAGCTGCTGGTTGCTCAAAGCCGTGTTCTGTAGCTTCTTCTGGGATTCAGTGGGACCAATCCTGCTGAGTGTTTCTTTAGAATCATTGAGCACCCCAAAACCCAGTTATTTTAATGGGAGTTAAGAGCCCCCAGTGCTTCAAGCAAAGTGCTCTGAATCTCCCAAGATCAAAGTCATTTTGAGAAATAGCTCCTAAATGCTATGGCGTTATGTTACCTGCTGGAAGTGGTGCATAAACAAATGCATGTTTATTTTTTGCATTCTTTTGAGGGTTGGGACTGTACTATCACTGATGCTAATCTGTATTTATTGCCTGGAACAGTTGATATGTGCAGGAGTGATGGTAGTAGCTAATTAGAAAACCTCTAGACCTAATCAATATAAATAAAAGATGTGGTTAAAATGATTCAGTAGGGGACAGTGTCTGAAAATACTAAAAAAAAACAAACCTAATTTGTCATCTGTAAACAGAGCAAGGCACTTAGATTTGTACATTTTATTATGCACATAAAATATTTTTCCACTGATTTTTTCCACTGTTTGGTTTTAGAGCATAATATGTGTATTAAATTCCTTTGTCAGCTAACAAGCTGTGTTTACTGTGTGAACTATTCATTATTATGACTGATTTATTAACACTCTGCAAATAGAAAGCTGAGCAAACATCAAAATATGAAAGCATAACATGGGACTGGTGATACATTTAACGTGAACTTGGCTGCCATTCATCTTCTGGAAACTATATGCTCTTGATTCAGTTTTCTGCTGCGCATCTTGGGATCTACAGAAAAAAATTGTAGTGGTTTGGCTCTTTTGCCATGCATGTTACCAAAAAAAGAGATGCCACTAGAGGTTGGCACTTTCCCCTGTAGAAGTGCATTCATGGACTGGTCTGAAAGTAGTAAAGCTTTGCCATGGTTAGTGTAATGGAACGTGGGAGCGAGCAGCATATCTTCTGGATTGTAAAGCAGGTCACAGGGGTTACCAGATTATTCATCGGGCACAGAGAAAGGGGCTTGAATAAAATTTTCTATTATTCTAGGGCCCAGAGGCCTCAATCAAGGATTGATACACAAAAACAAAGATGGCCCCTGCCCCAAAGAGGTCACAGTCTACATGTGTGAGAAACAGCAGGTGGATATAAAAAACCAGTACAGGGAGCACAAGGTAATAGTGAGTTACTTGTGATTAGTGTAACATACAGTGGTGGTAACACACTAGCTACCTAGCCAGTGTTAGAAGTTTTATAGATATCGTAGCAGAGGTAGCTTGCAGGAAGTTAACATGTAATGGTTTTGAATTTGTACAGGGAACTCTTGAAGTCCTGAGGGGCAGTGTGAGTGTATAGGTGTCTGTGGGAAAATCTGACTCAGGGACACTGAAAACTGACTTTAGCTTGATGGTTCAGAGGGGTGTACAATATGTGAGTAATCTGAGGGTTGCCAGTTCAGGTGGGATGTAAACAGGTTCTGCTTCTCCCCCAGTACCTCCACTCGGCTGGATTGTGGGGATTGGTACAATTGCAGAGAAGAAAAGAAACTGGGGTATGAAGGTTTGCACATTGAAATATCTGTAAATAAAACTAGTTCCCAGTATCAGAGGTTCACGGGAGTTCAGCTGCAACAACTGATTGGTGCTGAGTAATGGATGCATGGGCTTCAGCCAGCAGGTGCAACCACTCCATAAATCATACACAAATTGAAAGCTGGGATTAAGAATTTGCTGCTTCAGCTGCCACTCAAAGTGATAAAAGGCCCATAATAGGTCCATTATACTCCCTGTGGTCCAAACATGAGCGTGCAATCTCTGTCGCGCTCTCTCTCTCTCTCTCACACCCCTCCCCCAAATATGTTGCATGCCCCTATTTAAAATCAATATCTCATGAGCCTTCACTGCATTACACAGAGACAATGAGCTCAATTAATTCAGGGTAATCCCATTATAAAAGAAAAGAAATGAGACCCAGAGACTTGCTAGTAAGAAGTTAATGTACTTAAAGAAGCCCTGCCATGGCCAGGCTGTGCATTGATCCATCATTGCTGCATAAGAGGTGAGTGAAGAGGGCCTCAGCAATATGTCCCAGAGACCTTCTTCCTGTAGGGAACGCAGACAGATGCAATGCTTCTAGGGACACTGCGAGAGACCATACAGGAGCACCTATTGGTTCTCACCATTAGGGAAAGCATGACCCTTATTTAGCACCAGCCATAGGCCAATGGAAAAAGGGTTGAACCAAGGCTTCAGCCTTGCTTTACTTGACTTCAAATAATTGGTCTAATTAGCTGTTCTGTGACTCCTCCTCCTGTTTGCAGATATGCATGCCAAGGGGGGCTTCCAGCACACTCTAGGTGAGAAAAGCCAGATCTTACAATCCTATTGTTGCAGGAGCTTTGAGAAGAGAAATTTCTACATGATTCCATCCCTGCCTTGGTGACATTCCCACAAAATCCATACCATGTACAAATGTAGCTTTTCTACCTCATCCTTGTGAGCAGTGCCATGTTCAGTCAGTGCCTGGGAATATTCCTTGGTGATGAAACTGTGGTATCCATAATAGCCACATTCTCAATGGGCGCAGCACCTCTAAAAATTGGGATCTACAAAAGTGGGCAGGATGAGACAGAGAAGTGGTTGCAGGATAGGGTCACAAGGTAACACTTGCTGTAAACTTTAATGGCCAAGTTCTGCCTTTAGCTTGCTTTTTATAGAAATAAAATCCCTTCAATCCCTCTTGGCACTCAGCTGATGTCACTGGGTTGCACAGTAGTTGTGACTGATGCTACATCATTATCAACTCATCTTCACAATCTTGTAACACATACATCTGTCCCATCAGACTTTAGTTAACGCTTAGCTAGGTGTGTGGACAGCTCCCATTGAACTTGTTATATAATTAAGATGCATATCTAGACCTATGTGTTTACTCCCTTCCTTGTCAGGAATGCAACAATTTCAGTGGGAAGAAATTAGTTGTCTTAAAGTAGAAAACATTTATTTGAATGCTGTGTGCCCCATTCATGCTGTGCAAAGAAATGTCAGAAGCCCTCCTCATCACACAGCAGTATCTGTCCTTTCCCCCCATTATCCAGGCAGCTGAATTTCAAGCCTTCCTTGGCTATGAAGAGGAGGTAAGATTTGCTTCTAGGAATTTTAGAATATGGCTTTAAAGGCTCCTCCTAGACTGATAATGCAGAACTGCATCAGTTCTAGCAAAATCCAGGGTTCTAATGAAAGTTCAGAAACCCATTTTAAAAACTTCAGCACACTGTATTTAATCACCCAACCCTACAAAAGCTGCACAGTCAATCGAGGAAATAATTAAAGGCATCAAAAGGTTCTCTAGTAAAGAAACTTTTGGTAATTTACATAAATGGGCCTTGTGCAATTTTAAATTTCCCTATGAAATGCTAAAGATCATTTTTTGTTTCAGTTCTTGGAGAGAATGACCTACTCAGAATAAACCAGGGTTTTTAACCCATGGGCTGAAGACCTCAGCAAAATTCACTTGGGAACTCACTTAGCCACAGCTGTCTGAGCCAGCACTCTCACAGGAAAGAATGGGACCTCCTAAGAAGTAAAGTACCACTTATTGTAGAGGAGGTTAGGGGGATTATGCTTTTGGGGAGGAACCATATGCATTAAACTAATGTTAAAATAATGCTCATGTGGTGAGCCCTGAGACACTTATGGGCTCAATGGAGAACGAGAGAAAGGTGAAAAAATAAGGCAGCACAGAAAGAGGAAGATTAAGAAAAGATCATGTAAAACTGTGAGCTAGAGTAGTCACCATTGATTTGCCTGCTGTTACCATGCTCAGAGGAATGAGTCAACACCAGATTTCCCTATACTTAGAGTAAGGAATAATAGTAGAGCCTTGGACTGCTTTGGGTGGTAAATGATGACCTTTAGAATGAAGTTCACTACAAGGAATGGATTATCCTGGTAATCCATCTTGGGCTTGCTTAAAGATTTGCTAATGTAACTTTCAAACTAACCTAAACCCTGTGGACTTGACTCAATAGATTTGTGGATTTCTTGAAGAAGACCACGTATTTTCATGGTTAAAGGCTCCTGGTTTTCAAAGGATTTGAGCTGAAGCCAGCAAAAAGTCAGAAGTTTCAGTGGAGATTCCCTTTCCTTTGCAGAGTTAAATTCTGCTACAGACAAGCTCTTAGACTCATTCTGCCTGCTTCTAGCCTCCAGCTGCCCCCCCCCATTGAACAATACATTTCTTCCTTTTCTCAAAACACAACTCTGACTTTTTAGAACCAAGCTCGAGTGGTTTCCAGCATTGGCCACAAGGGTAGACTGATAGGCTCTTGCACACATTATTACATACTGCAGCACAGACAGGCAACAGATCAGTGATCATCGCTAACAGCAGCAAGAAGGATTAAATGAACAATGAGCCTCATGTTCAATTTGTGAATGTCAATTAATGGTAGCTAGGAGTCTGTCACTTTCTATTTTTCCTAGCCTTATTTAGGCACATGGGGAAAAATGTGTCTGATTACCTTAGGGTTAATGGACAGTAGTATGGTCACTTTGTAAGAATAAGTGATAGGCTGTTGTGACTGAATTAGCTCCAAGAATATCTGAATATTGCCAGACTGGGTCTCCTGCCCTTTGCCCTTAAACCTCTCGTGGGCAATGAATTCCATGCTAGGTTCCCAGTTGTAAATATCACACAACAGTCACTCAGGCTGGCAGAAGATACTTCTGCTTGGCAGTCGATTCAAAAATATTCCCATGCCCCTGAGGTCATCGGTCTCTAAGAACTGCATTCTTAAGATGTTCAAATGTTTTATATTATAGTATAAGCTTGCAGACTTTGGAGATAGCTTTAAACAAATGCTTTCTTCATCATCGGAATCTTTCCCATGCTTCTCTCCTAATTAATACACACTCTTATTAGATGCTTTAGTTTGGCATTTGTCATATCATGATCCAAAGAACCATAATCCAGTTAAACCAGGTGATCATACTGTGGATAGATAGATTAGATTAGGGAGAAAAAGAGCTCACCTTTCTATGAAACACTAAGCTTCCTCAATCAAGAATGGAAGTTTAAACACGATGGAGCTCTAAAATGTACAAAACTTCTTTCATGTCTAATTCAGAAGGCATGGTCTCCTTAGCTATTTAATATTTGACACAAAGGAATGGTTTAATGCTGTAAATATCAGCCTGGAAACAGGTACATTCCCTGAAAAAAAAAATGCTCACACCCTACCAGGACTGATTCAGTCCTTCATTCTTCTGAACTCAATAACGAAGTTACTCTGGGTGGGGGAGAGGTAAACGAGACCCCTTGGCTAGTAAATGTGTTAGTCTTTAAGTGCCACGTGACTCCTTGTTTCTTTTATATCTACATTAGCCAAACTTAGTTAGGAATTCTTAGTCTGAACTAAGAAGTTCAAGCTTAGTTCAAACTAACCAGGAACTTTTTAACTTTAACTAACTGCCTATTCTGGTTTGAACTAACACTTGATTTGAACTAGAACATGCGGTTATTTCAAACTCATGGCTTAGTTTGAACTTCGTAAGTTTGAACTAAGGCTTAGTTCAAGTCTTGCACATGCTTAGTTTGAGTAATGTTAGACATAAAGCACGTAAGTCTGGACTAAAATTTCTTAGTTCGAACTAGGCAAAGCCTGGTGTGGCCATGGGCTAAATTAGTCTGGACTAAGCCTCCTTACTCTGGATTAGTTTGCTAGTGTAGACATTGCTCTTAAATCAAGATTATGCATGCTCTGTCTGGCCGTGCTTCCGGCAGGGAAGATCTACAGTTGCTTATGTCCCACTGCATGTACGCTGAGTACTTGGGTAGTCCCCACCAGGTCCCCACCTCCCTCCTCAATCCTGAATGATCTTTTAGGACATCAGATAACCCAGATGGAGATGCCATTACTGAAGCAGCAAGTTCACTGCACTGTGATTTAACCAGAATTGAGGTTTTTCTAAAGACCTTTTTTCAGTGTCTCTCCTTTGAGGCTTGTATTAAGAGCAATTGTAAATGAAATGGAAAAACAGGATCTGAGTTAATTCCCCACAATAGCTTCAGATGCCATAACATGACTGTGGGTCAGAGCAGCTCTGTCTTTTTCTAGTCTAGATTTTTTTAAAAAATTAATTATTACTCAAACTACAGTTCAGTACCATGGATTCCAAAAATTCCTCCATTCTTCCCCCACCCTCTTGAAAATCTCTGAAAACACAGACTGTACCCAACGGCATGTATCTAGAGCAGGGGTCTCAGCCACGCAACCTACAGCCTGCAATGACACTATTACCACCAATAGTTGCAATATTATTGTTGTTATATGAAAAGGTTTCAGTGGTGCGGTCCTCAGGCTAACATACTAGTCCTCATGGGGCCCTTGTGGTGATTTGAGTTTGAGACCCCTGATCTAGAGCAATGAGTGGTATCTGGTTGGCTGTTTTCATGCAGATTGCTGCACTTCACTTCGGGTTTCAGTATTCACACCAAGAGAAGTGAAAAGAGAAGAAATAATTCCAGTCCGTGCATGTTCTTTGGCCAGTCTGATGCGATTAATTTAATCTTTTGACATGTTCTTTACAATTATATTAATAGCAGAGATTACTGTAGATGGCAGCAAATTAGATAAGGCAGGCTCCCCCAATGCTTGCTGCCTGCCACTGAATTAGCTTTGGCTTTAATATTTCACTTGATTGAAGAGTGGTACTTAAAATCCCTACCATGCTCAATATTTGTAACCTTCTCTGAAAGGCAGGAAAATTAGGTTTTTCAGACCTATAGTACATGGGTTCTTAGTACTGTGCAGTGATGACTTCATGACAAATTTTAAAGCATGTGGGGAAAAATGACTTGTACTCACCAGGACAAGCAAATCTCTTGATTCATTTTGGGATTTACAGTCCCAGGCCTGATACTGATCTCTACAATAATCAACTTGAATGGGGCTCTGTACAAGGCACAATGTGCTTAAGCAAAACAGCTCAACTGAGCCCAAATTTCAATGTACCCTAAATGTACATTTTTTTAGGATTTCACCCAAAAATGTACACCCATGTTGTGTCTTATTTCTCCCACTACCACACAAGTAGATTCAGAGTAGGATTATTTTTCCTATCCCCACACAGTGAATCGTGTCACAATGAAACACCTCTCTTAAAATCTAGGCTCAAAAGTTACCTGTGGATGGATCACTTTTCATTCAGGAAATCTTTCCGCTTATTAGTCCACCAAGGGATCCCTTCCTTAAAAAAAAATAAGCTGTAGCTCAATCACAAGATATGGGTTTGATACTACAGTTACCAGATAAAATTCTTTGGGCTTCCTTATTCAGGAAGCCGCTATAACTAATCACAGCTATAATCACTCTATGAAAAAAAAAATCAGGTTTCTTTATACAGACAGAGAACCTATTTCTTTTTTCTTTAAGATATCTGTCTACTGCTCCCCTCACAGTCTATGTTGGGTACCTCAGAAAACCAAAACATTGCATTTCAAGTGAAACTTCCATATTTACAATGATCCAAGTGATTTCAAGTATAGGCCAACTCTGTCAACTTTCCTTACTGAATGTTTGGGACTGCTTCAGTCATGTCTACTGATAAAAGCAAGAGTCAGAGCCGAGGGTCAGAACTGGAGTTGGAGGTCAGATGCCAGAGTCAAGGATCAGAACAAGAGTCAGGAATTGGAGCTGAGTTACCTCGGGTGAGAAAGAGAACCAGCAGACACAGGAGCTATTGCAGCCATACGCAGATGCTTTGAGCAGCCAGCAAACTGCTGGGTCTGGGCTTAAGAACAAGCCTGCTAGCTTCATCAGCCAATCAGGTTGGACGTGCTTTTTAAGCTGCCAGGAGCCTGGGCAGCTGCAGCCTCATTCCTGACACTGTGTTAACTACACCTTCATTTCCTGGGCTCCTGGGGTTTCCAGATCCCAAAGCATGGAAGGAGGACAGGGCAGTACAAAAAGGAGGACATTGGAGGACCCATGGAGAAAATATAGTATAAATATAACTGTCATTACCATATTATGTCATAGAAAAATGGGTAATGAATAATGAATGCAGCATTAAAACTGCACAATGTCATGTGTTTTTTAAATTATTTTAAAAGAAAAAAGCTACCAACATGTTTTCTTTTACTGAAAATCTGATTTTTCATTAAATGAAAGTTTTTCATGACCCTTTCATTAATGTTCATGAGACTGAAAAAAGTTGAAAAAGCTAAATTTGCAAATATAAACTTGAAAAGCACCTAAAAATAGTTTTTAAAAGTAGCTAATCCACAGCAGCCTATTTTACAATTAAAAATAAGTACTAAATTGTTTCTATCCAGTTCAAATGTGCCCCTTTATTTGTTTTACTTAATTGAACTCTGTTAGTAATTTTATTTATGGTGTAATTTATTTTCCTTCATTTTATTAGTGTCCCTATATTTTCTTCCCAATTTAGCCCTTTCATAGAGAGCAACAAGCCAGAAATTTAAAAACCCTAACATAGGGTTGCAAACCCAGAGCCCTGCAGTTAAGAGGCACCTTCTCAACCCACTGAGCTAATCAAGCTGCTGTTAGGAAGTATGTCAGCTAAACACACAGTCAGGGATTCCCAACTTCTTAGTGAGGCATGGTTTGTGCTGAGCTGCGATTGGGCCTTGTGTGCATGTGACTGCCTCCGAGTTTAACGCTCCGATAAACAGCTGCTGGGGGATGGTCCCTCTGCTGGCTCGGGAACTTGGCTGGTATAGGGCTTTTTTTTCAATTCTACTCATCAGAAGGAAAAAGCTGGACAAAATCACCTATTTTTAGAATATCTGGAGGATGGAGGACATGAAGATAAAAAAGAAGACATGTCCTCCTTTTGTCAGACATCTAGTAACCCTACCCCTGCACCCTGTGGTTCAAAGAAATAAAGAGAAATAGGGTGAAGGAGATTTGTCTATCTCTTAACAAACATCCCTGCCCACTTAATGCATTTACTGTAGCTAGAGTGAGATTCTGGAAGCTTTCAACTTGGTCAGTTCAGATAAAGTAGGAATTCATCTAGAATCCAAACCAATTCTTTATCCAGATCTGTAAGATCATCAGCCAAAGGTAATGAGCATAGGCCACACTTCAGCAAACCACGGCACCACGTGTGTGGGTTTTATTGAACTCTGTGATCTGAGTAAATGCCAAAAGACTTTTCTGCTTTGAGATCATAATCTCAGTGCCCAAAACAGGCCTAAGGACAGGTTGGAATGGAAGAATTTTTCTTTGAAAAATTCAGATGATACCAGACCTGCCTTGCATGACAGTAACCTTCTCCAGAAAGAGACCAATTAGACACAGCCAGAGATACTGTGCCCTCAATTATAGAATTTTCCTTTGATTTAATGAAGATTTCATGGCCTCATGACATGACTTAAAATATTTCAATGTGCATGTATATTAAGTAGTTTATTTAACAATAGAGGAATCCTTGCAGCAGATGAAAAGTAAAGAATGAATACAGTTGGGTACAAATAGTCACAGAATCAAAGAAGATTAGGTTGGGAAGGGACCTCAGGAGGTCATCTAATCCAACCTCTTGCTCAAAACAGGACCAACCCCAACTAAATCATCCCAGTCGTGGCTTTGTCAAGCCAGGCTTTAAAAACCTCTTAAGACAGAGATTCCTCCATCTCCCAGGTAATCCATTCCAGTGCTTCACCACCCTCCTAGTGAAAAAACTTTTTCCTACGCCTCCCCTGCTGCAACTCAAGACCATTATACCTTGTTTTGTCATCTGTCGCCACTGATAACAGCCTATCTAGCTTTATCCTCCCTGAAACTTCCCTTCAGGTAGTTGAAGCATAGTTCTGCAGGAGAGTTACTGATGTGATGATTGTTGACTGAAAAAAATGTACCGGTGCTGTTAAGAGAACACTTTTTTGCAGAAGATTTTGATGACTGTGATGGTTAAAATTTCCAGTGTGGCGGGCATGTTAGTCTGTGCACAGCAAAAGCAACAAGAGTCCTGTGGCACCTTAAAGACTAACAGATTTCTTTGGGCCTAAGCATTCATGGGTTCCAATGTCGGATGACAAAGTGGGTTGGAGCCCAGGAGAGCTTAGGCCTGAAGAAATCTGTTAGTCTTTAAGGTGCCACAGGACTCTCGTTTTATTATATGATGGTTATACAAATAATTGATCCCTGTATGAATGCGCAACAATCCAGGCTTTTCAGTGTAACACTACTGTGGCCAAGATAGAGTCTGCCCTGCCGGCAGCTCTGGCCAAGGAAGGGTGTGCGCAGGGACACAGCAAGGAGAGCCCCTTTACCCCAGAGGCACCTGCTCCAAACCCCCCAGAATGACCACACACACACACTGGGATAGCACAGGGATTATGGGAATGGGGAAGGTTTATTTACAGAGGGGCAAAGGAGGAACCAACAGGGGAGATGGGGCAGCAGTAACACAGAGTAACATCTAACACAGGGCCCTGCAGGCCCAGCAATGCAGCAGGCTGAAGGCAGACGGTGAGCTCTGTATCTGCACCCTGAGTTCAGGAGTCCCAGCACAGTTCCAGTCCAGTGTTCAGTCCAGCAGCTCCTGGTTGTCTTCGGCAGTAGCTACTTTCCCAGCAAAAACACTCTGATGCCTCTTCTGCCACTCTCTGTGACCACAGAGTGACACCCTCCCCACTTAACTAACTACACCCTCCCCCTTAGTCCCAGGCCAAGTCCCAGGCCCTGTACTCATGGCCCCACAACTCCAGATGGCCAGTCACTACAGTATCCACAGGAGGACACTGTGCTGGGGAGATGTGTCCAAGGACAGAGATGGACCCATGTGAGTGGCCACCCGGAGCTGTGGGGCTGTGAGTACAGGGCCTGGGACTTGGCTTGGGACTAAGGGGGAGGGTGTTGTGGGGGAGGGTGTCGCTCTGTGGTCACAGAGAGCAGCAGAAGAGCCATCAGAGGGTTTTTGCTGGAAAAGTTGCTGGCAACGAAGATGACCAGGAGCTGCTGGACTGAACACTGGACTGGAACTGTGCTGGGACTCCTGAGCTCAGGGTGCAGATACAGAGCTCACTGTCTGTCTTCAGCCTGCTGCACTGCTGGGCCTGGAGGGCCCTGTGTTAGCTGTTACTCTGTGTTACTGCTGCCCCATCTCCCCTGTTGGTTTCTCCTTTGCCCCTCTGTAAATAAACCTTCCCATTCCATAATCCCTGCACTATCCCAGTGTGTGTGTGTGGTCATTCTGGGGGGTTTGGAACAGGTGCCCCTGGAGTAAAGGGGCTCTCCTTGCTGTGTCCCTGCGCACACCCTTCCTTGGCCAGAGCTGCCTGCAGGGCAGACTCTATCTTGGCCACAGAGGTGTTACATCAGTTATAAACAGGAGTGCCACCATGTTAGACAAAAACAGAGAACTGTGTTTATGGTGCATTACTTACAACCTTGTTGCCTACATTTCACTGATCCTATCATTACAGGCATCCACTTTCCATTTTGCATATCATTCCTGGATACAATGCAGAAATATCCAGATAAGGTATGTGCATTGGTTTTGTTCTAGTTAGTATTTTAAAAATTCTCTTATATTTAGTCTGACACCAAAACTGTAAAGCCCTAAAGGCATGTGAATAAGGAAACTGGTAAGAGGAAGATAAAACATTTTGAAAAATAAAATATTTCTCTTTTACTAAATCTCCAGTTGACACAAATTGCAGTGAATTAACAGTAACTCATGAAAGTTCAAGGAAATTAACTGTTGCTGTGTCACATCCAAGGACATTAGCTCAGGCATCATGACAAATGTGGATGTAAAATGGTCTCTGTTGCTTTTTGCTAGTCCCTATTGGACTGAAAGCTAAAAGGTAGTAGTCAATTTTAATATTATTTGGCCAAAAGTGATTGGTCTCTTCATTTTGCTCAGAGCCATTTTAAAGAGGAATCAGTATGGATACAGCTTGTTAAATTACATAAGTGAGTAGTTTATTCAACCCCTCTTTCAATTGTTGTATAAGTGATGGAGTCAAATAAGCTAACAAACTAGAAGCTCCCATTCTGACAGTGGGGCATCATCAATAGGCAAGGAAATCCGGCCATAGTAGCCTCAGGAGGATGGAAGGGAGTGACTGGCATAAGATCATTTAAACTGGCTCTGCCTCTCTGGCAGACTTCCCTCCTATAGTTCCTGGGTTTGTGCCAGCTGGCAGAATGTGAGCTTCTCATTTTGTTAACTTATTTAACTCCGTCACTTATAGAACAATTGAAAGAAAAGCTTCTTTGCTAAAGATTCAGCACCCATGCCCCTTCTAGCAGAGGCCAAGAAAGATTCCAGTCCTTAGTACTGGGCTCTTTGTGAAACACCTCCAGAAAATAGAACTTGATACTCGGATGTTTCTTAAATATCAGGTCTACTGTATCCATTATGAAGAAACCAAGGGGAACATCGGTCCATACCATACCTCTTACAGTCACCTTTAAGGTCTTTCATCTAATGGCATCTCTATACCTCCCTCCTTCCTGCACCATAATAAGTACAACATGATGGCCAAGTCTTCACTGATGGCAGCAAATTTGCCACTGTCAGTATGAACATCCTGATCGACTGATCAGGTCTGTAAAGACCCAATGAGCTGATCAGGGACCTGCAACACTACCCCAGTATTTGCATAACTCTGTTTCAAAGGGACCCCCTCCATTAAAACCAGCACAATGTGTGTGCAGGGCATAGGGAAGCTGAACATAGATATAGGTAGCTTGCATATCTACATTCCCTTACCACCAAAAAGGTCTGGCACTGTAGACCTCCCCACTGTTACCTCTGCCATGGTCTCCTATTTAGCAAATGCCATGAAGGAGAATTAGAACAATTCATGTATTGCAGTGATATGTATTGCTGTGCAGGATGATGTTCTTAACTATGGTGGTGATGAAGATCATGCTCTAAATCTGGGTCACTTAGTTCTGTGTGGTGAAAATGTAGCCAACATAAATAGGTAACAAATAACCTTGGCAGCCACGGCTTCTGAGGAGCCCCAAGCCTAAGGGAACCTGCTATATCCCCCCACAAGAATGGCTGGGGTGGAATTCACATGCAGGACCACTGATTTTTTTCCTGAATGCTGTGATTTAAAATGATGAATCAATCATGTGGCATGGTCCCTCTCTGCAAGACATGCTGACAATTAGCTTCTGTGAATGTGTTCTGTCTGAGGAGATAAGATGGTCTTTACTGAATGCTGATAAATCAGATATTTGTATCTCTTGATATTGCAAGTCAGTCTGTCTCTTCCTCACTTAAGGGTAAGAGAAAATCCACACTAAGGGCAGTTAATATTTTAGACAGAAGCATTTTTTAATGGTACAGTTTTACTTTTTGTCATGCTCCATAGGTTGAGAAACTACATGTCAGGTAAACTAGTTATTGTTTTTAAAATGTCCTGCTGCGTTAGTTAAATATGCTTATCCTCCCAGTGTGGACAGGACAAGGTGCTAAAACCATTTCATGAGCCTTTTGTCCGATCTTATTTGTGCTGCATTTTAAATCTGTTTCAGATAATGAATAATTCCACACTAGCTACACAAGCCCAACTCTCATTGGCTTTCATGGCAACCTGGCTGCATCTGAAGATTGAACTCAGGGCCTAACCTATGGGCTGAGAGGAAACGTTCAAATTTCTTGGAGTACTCAGATTTTTTTCTGCAGCTCTTTCCTGTTGCAGATGTTACACCGGCATATGGAACACCGTTACTAAACTTCCCATCCAGAATGGATAGTCCAAGCCAAGCCCACATCCTGCTAATCTTTTCATGCTGACAAATTATTGCTATGTAGAATCCCATTGACTCTATGAATCTTTGTCCATGTGAATTGTTTTGCAAGTTCAGGGACAAAATGTGTTAGTCTTTAAAAGTGCCACAAGACTCTTTGTTTCTTTTGCTGAACTGGACTAATATGGCTACCTCTTTGGAACTCTTCATTTTCATTACTTTCTTTTTTATTATCTCTTCAGGTTCGCAAGAACTCATCTGCTTAAAGAATCATGAAGTTTAATGAAAACATGGCTTATACCATAGAAAATGATTTATTGCCTTTTCCTATATTGAAGCCATGTTTTCCAGTCATGGGACAAATATTACTCTTTACTGACCTATCTCAGGGCCATAGAGTTAGCATTAATAAATTCACAGCAGTGATTTATAATTCTTCCCAGACATGTAGAATAGCATAACAAGATTGAGCTTTTTCTTCATCCAACAAAGGAGTTAAAATCTTTTGGAATATATCTTCTTCAAAAACCAGGGAAAGTTATTGATGATGTTTTTTAACCGTTATTGCAATAAATCAGATATAGTAGTAAGCAGACCAACTAATTCAGTAAAAGACAGGACTTTAAGGTGGGGATTCTATCAAAGTCTTATTTAGGAACACTTTCATCCCAACAAGGCAACTTTCCATGACACAATTTTTCATGTACACTGAAAACATTACAAAAGCCAAGTTCTTTTGATCTGTGCAAGTATTAATGGCCACTTTTCACCTGTTCTGCAACTTATAGAAATGCAGAAAAGGTGTTGTCCTGAAACTTCATTCATAAAATTCTTGCAGCATAAACATTTGCAGAAGTATTTGAAGCAGAGCCCAGGTGTGAAAATACACAGCTGAGCTTTCAGTAGTAGGTGATTTTCTGAAAAACAGGACAGTTGAGCCTTATTCAGAAAAAAAGCAATGATAGTGTTGAGTGGGAGGGCTGGTTGGTAATGGTGGATACAGGCATGGAACTGAGAGCCTGTACTGAAGGGAAGAAGGATGTGGATGCTCTACAGATTCAGAGATTCAATTAGTAATGAATAATTTCATGGTACTATCTAAAGAACCCACCCAAGCCCCATTATGCTAAGTGCTACATATACACACACAGACCTGGGCTCAGGTCATAAAAGATATTAGAAGTTAGGCACCTAAATACCATTTGAGGATTTGAGCCATCGTGAGCACTCAGGAGCTTACACTCTGAAATAGATAACATAGAGTGACAGAAGAAAGAAAGTTCCAAATGTGAAATGAGTTGCCTAAATTCACACATTTGGTCGGTAGCAGAGATAGGAACAGAACACAGCTCCAGGAAAGCTTTGCATAATCACCCAACCTCAGGCTTTGATTTGCCACAATTATATATCCTACTGCCACTCAGTCATCCCCTAATAGAATAGTTCCAGCAACCCTGGCCTGAGATATCAAAACCTGGAAATTTGCTGCCACAGTAAATAAAACACTTGAACTGATTAGGGGCACTTCAGAAATCAAGCTAATTTCTTAGTACAGGAGGAACATTGCATATTTCTAGTGTTTATTATACTACATTAGGTGTTTAATTAAAAAGATGTTCCCAGAGGATTAGCCAGCTCCATGTTGACAGCAGAATCTGATTTGTAGCAATTTTTGGCAAGTAATTATAACACCGAGCTGGGGGCTTGCATTGAATCTCTCATGACAGATATAATCACGCTTTAGGTTTGGAGAAAAAAATTAGACAAAAAATTGTGGTGTTTTATTTTTATTAGCTCAGTAAATTAGAGAATTGGTCTAGATATTATCCAAATTACTATAGATGTGCTTCCCAGCATGAAATATGTGAGCCAGACAATCAGTGTCACTCACCATTTGCAGCTATTTTGGAAACACCTGCTTTCATATGCTCATTAGGAAACAGTGTGTGGGTTTTTAATTTGTATTGTCCCATGTTATGTTGCATTAAGCGGGATCAGCTGGAGACAATGTAAACCTACACACTGGTGCTGCAAACAGAAGCTAGTGAGAGCCTGGGTTAAACGTACCGATTGGCCTTAGGGTGTAGAGTAGGTTACTGACAAGAAATGACTCAAGAACTTCATTGAAATGGAAGGAGTGAATCATGATAGAGAGCGGGAGACTCAGTGCAGGGCACCCAAAGTATCCTTCATGAAATGAACCCAGCTGCATCCCCATCTGAAGCTGACTAGCGGAGATACCTGGGCCGCACGTGGTCCCTAAAGTTATTTCTTGCAGCCTGCAATGACACTATTGCTATCAATACTTGCAATATCATTTTATGAATAGGTTTCAGTGGTGTGGCCCTTGGGCTAATGTACTAGTCCTCACATGGCCCTCACGGTGATTTGAGTTTTAAATCCCTGCGCTAAACCAAGATTAAGATTTGTTGGCTTCATGGCCCAGCATGATGATAGCAGGTAGGATGAGGAGAGAAATGGAAAGAGACTGAGATATGGAAGAGATTGGAGCTGGCAAGGAGCAGATTCATTTACGTGAACTTCTCCTCCCAGGCAGCTTCACATCTTCTCACCACAAAGCTGTTTCTTGTTCGTTGGGTCTGTTTGGTAGGTTGGCCTGTTGCAGATTTGATGTCCATTGTGCTGCAAGGAAGACTGCAAATGAATAGGGGCAGAGAATTGGTATGCAGGATTGGCCAGTAGTCCTTTTAGATTGGCATCTTTCCTTTGTTGCTGCCCAATATCTGATGTTTCCAAGAGACGCAATCAGCTCTTCCTAACACATCTGCTTAACTCTCTAGTGCTGGTAAGAGGCTCTTGGGGAGTGCTTTATACATTCAAAATAATTCATTAACCTAAATGATTTTCTCCCAAAACAATGTGGTCCTATATGCCACCAACAATTGGGATGCTCACTGAATTCTCCTCATTCTAATCACTTGCTATTCCCGTTAACATCAACAAGGTTCTTAAAAACAAGGTGAGCAATAGTTTATGGTTCTAGTGACATATTTCCCTTGGCCCCTGGATATTTACTAATTTAGGTTCTTTCATGATAATGCTCAAGGTCTTAAACAGATATCTGTATTCTTAGGCCTGTGGATGTGTATGTTTGTGTGTGTTAACAGTGAAAACTAATTGAACACAGAATTCTGTGACTAAACCTACACATATGAACCTATAAAATGGACAAAGGGATTTAGAGAAGCCTTGAGCCATCGGTCTCAGCATTTTATCGGGTATTAGACTGAAGGAAATAATACAAAGGGAAGGAAAAAACAGACAGTGGAGGGAAGCACTTAGGAAGCAGCTGCCTGTTAACCAACGATATGGTACATTTCCTCCAGTTTGTTTCATTAAGCCACTATATGTGGATGTCTCATTTTATGTCAGACAAATTGGATGTGCAAAATGTTTAGCTACAATTATACAAATGCTGAAAGGGAAAGTCCTGTTCTGTGGCAGGAATACCTCTCTGTCTAGTTTTTGGAGTGAAGTTTCCAGACTTGGGATCCAGTGTTCTTTTAAATCCATTTTTTATTTCTCAAGCTCATTAAATAATTATCAGGGTAACGGGATGTAACTGATAGTTTGCAGTGGAAGCAGTTAAAAGTCAACCTTTGTTAGCCACAACCTTGTCTCTCTCAGCAGTGCAAATTCCAAAAGGGGTAGCCGTGTCAGTCTAGTAGTTCAGAAAAACAAACAGTGCCACTAGACTCCTTGTTTGTTCAGCAATGAAAGTTGATCCAGTAAAAACTATTACCTCACCTACCTTGTCGTCCTTGCCATCATAACACAGATCTCAGTTACACCACTATATATTCAGTAGAGCTACTCTGCATTTACACAGATCTGGATCCCTTCTGTGTTAATACAGGAACATTTGAAAAACTGCATCATGGTAACCACTAGAAATAATCAATTTTGATGGTGCACTTACAAATCCTATTAGTCATCATTTTGAATTGAAGCTTTAAACACTCCCCAACAGAAGATTTATTTTAAAAGATTATTTTTCATCAGTGTGTTGTCTGCCATTGTCTGCCATGTTGTTTCAGCTGTTTGCTAATCACATCATTCATTACAGGCTCAGATTTTCACTGCTGGCCGCCAGTGTATTTGGTAATGAATGGCTGTCCTCACACTAACTGCTCAGTAGTTCTGGTGCCAGAATGAGGGGATCCCAGTTTATGTCCAGGAACCTCCATGGACTACAGGCAGGGAAAGGAGCCTGCATAACTGCCACTCTCTATTTCTTTTCATCCATCTTCTTGATGTCTTTCTGGTCTCTATACCATGCAGCAGAGGAGAACACCAGACCCTGCATTTGCAGTTTGTATTACCCATTCCCTGAGCAAACTTCCTTACAGAGAAGTCAGATGGTGTCAGAATGTCAGAGAAGTCAGAATGATGGATGTATGGGAAGGAAAGGAATGGGCTGAAAGCCATATTAAACTGACCTGAAATTACACTGGCTTCTAGTCAAAAAGTTGCCCTGTGAGTCAAATAACTGATATTTAGGTCCTCAATAACCAGAAGTTCAATAAACCCTCTTTTCAGAGCTGGCTGTGTCAACTAATACTAACATTTGCCTTCAGGCATTTATAAAGTATATCTTGTGTTCAAGGCCCTCAATGCAGACTCTGCAAACTGAGAAGTCATATATTTTAAAATTCAGGTTAAAAGAGAACCAAAAGCTTTCTAATGTGTTTTTATTCTATGTACTGTAATGTAATATACAGTCAACACTGAATTCAGCTCTTAACTGAATTAGGTGATTGGGATTTATATTTGTAATCTATTTCCATTTGCTATTATATTCTTTCCAGAAAAGTGACATACATTTTCAATTCCCATTCAGTGTGTATTTTTAGTTGTCATTGGATTATGAGAATAGGGGGCAGATCCTTTGCTCGTGTCAATTGTCAGACCTCTGATGATGTCGCTGGATATGGTAAAGCAAAGGCCATTTAAATCAGCTGAGGATCTTTCCCTTAGGCTGCTAAGATTTCCTATAGCGAGGATATTTTAAAGCTGTTGGCTCTTGGACTTTACGGGTTGTTTATTTTTTGAATACTTTAAGCATGAAAGACCACATTAGAATTTTACTACTGAAACATTCTGTACTACCGAAATAGTTATTGAAGTATTCTGGGATGGAAGTGTGTAAATTGATGCCATATATACACAACATGATCTGGTTTGGTTACTGTATTGAACAGTGGGGTATGTGCTCATTCCATATGTTCAGGGTGGGGGTGAACCCTCTAGTTTGCTCGCTGTCAGGGCCAGCCCAACCATATAGGTGAACTAGGCAGTCACCTACAGTGCCAGGCTTTAAGGGGCGCCAAATGAAATGTAGGTCAATTTTTCTCTAATATATATATACATATATAAAAATATTAATAAGAAATAACATGGGGGTGGGGGCAATAAAGCCATAGTTTGTCTAGGGCACCAAAAACCCGTGGGTCAGCCCTGCTTGCTGTATGACTAATTTAGTTGCTGTTTGACTTTCCAAGGTTGCTGCTGGTCTTCTATTATTTGGATAATCTGTCTTGCACTGATTGTGTCTTTGTTTTAGTTATTAGCAACAACTAGTCTGGGCATCTCAATGGAATTTGAACCCCTGACTCCCTCAGGTGCATTTGATGCTGCCAGAGTGATAGCACAGGCTGAGCAGCTCATCTGCATCAAAAGAAAGAAAAATAAAGAATATGGTGAGGAGAATATATCAACGTTCCAATATCACTATTAGCTTTTAACATCCTAGTTAGGTTTACTCACAAACTGACTTGTTCAACCCCTGCATTGCTATCAGGCCAAGTGATTTACTGCTGAATGAGGCATTTTCACATTTAACTCCTGGCTTGTTGAACTAGATTATTTTACCTATTCATATCTCAATCCTGCAGTCCCTCTTCAGACAAAGTCCCATTACAGTCAGTGAAATGTTTGCCTGTGCAGATTCCAGCTCCAGTAGAACATAACTATAGCTGATTAGGTTGAAATATATAAACATGTTTTGATTTAGCTGTACACCAACATATTATCTGCTGAATATATTAACAGTGCATTGCACCTTGGGGTGCTTTAGAAATGTGAATGGGATAGATTGAAAACCAAAACCGAAGAACATATGTTTGTCACTTTCCTACTGTTTTCTCCATACTTCTCATTCATCTGGAGGTAATGAAGCAATGATACCTTTTTTTCTGAACATCTTTTGCTTTTTTTCCACCTATTTTGGATAATGGTAACTATTACATCATAGGTTCAGTTTGAGGGTCTACATTTAGATTCCAGAACTCCATACTGTACCTAAAGAGAGTCAACTTAATTATCAATTGCCACTCCATAGAAATCTAGACTACAAACATAATATACAAGGCAATAAAAGCGAACATTATCTATTTATCCTATATTTTAATATGACCTTATTTCATAGCAGTGGCTGGGGATAGATGGGCCTTCTTTCTCCTACAAGTTCAAATTAAATAAGGCTATTTTTCTTTTGCCCTATGACTTCTTCTACAGTAGCAGTCCCCAAGCTTTCCCTTTATGTGGACCACTAAATCATCATCAAAAGCTTTTGTGGACCACCATGTAAAAAAATCATTTAAAATGTTTTTAACATAGCCTGTTGCTGACAGGTGTCACACTTGTATATCAAGGGGTGTTAAAAACACAGTTATTTCTAATAATTTATTACACTCACTCACAAATGTATTGCACTCATCACAGTACATTTACTTGAAGTGCATTTACCTGCAGTAGTTATTTCCCACATGCCCACAGGCCACCTGAAGTACCCTCGTGGACCACCAATGGTCTGCGGACCACAGGTTGGGAACCACTGTTCTACAGCATAAAGAAGCTAAGAACAGTGCACCTCTCCCCATCAGAGAATATCAGTAGCTCAAGGATTTCTGAGGCATAACTAGCTCTATCTTTCCGTACCGCACTTCTTCAGCACATAGTACACATGGCATGCTCAGGCAGATGGACTATTGTTCTCTGATTATTATTAGCTGCCAAATGCCCTGTTCAGAGCTGTTGCTGCTGAAAAGAAACTCTGATCTTCACCATGAGCTTAAGAAGACCAGAATATATGGCGTGAAAGGTGGTGTAAAGCCACCAACCCTGCTGTGACCCGTGTCCCAGCCTTTTTGGCTTGTGTCTATGGAGCTTAGGTGGTATGGCAAATGAGGTCTAATGGCTGCAGACCGACCTTTCTCAGAACACAAAGAGATCCACATAGCTTAGCTGATTTCTCAGTTGGCCACTTAATGCTACCCCACTACTAGGGTCCTCAGCATATATTTGCCTTTTTCATGTGGCCAGAAAAATGTTAATTGTTCAGAAACCAGAAAAGCTGAGGTAGGGCTCAATTAACTGCATGTGCCACACAATACAGTCAAGGTTCATTTATCCTGCCTAACTGACTGGGTAAATTAAAATGCAAAAGAAACAAAACAGCAGCAGCTGGCCTTGCTGCTGTGGTGTAAAAACTAGTGCTTTGGCTTACTGTAAGACAGGGGTAGGCAACCCTCAGCATTTGTGCCAACAGTGGCACATGAGCCCCTTTGGAGTTGCACATGGCACCTTCTACAGCCTTACAGAAATTGCCACTCCTGCTGCCACTGAAAACCATTCTGTCGTCTTCTGGGGGCAGCTGGGACACAGACGGTGCCCGCTGTGCCCGTGCCCCACGCATGCTGTGTAAAGAAGCCTTGTAGAGTGGCTTCACTGCATAGCATACCACCACCAAAAGGAGACAGTCCAAGCGACTTCTTTCCATGGCGTCCCTGGAGACCCCTGTTCCTAGGCACAACACTGAGAAGAGCGGCTCTGGGTGGCTTCTTTCCAAAAATGGCTCTTTTCAGTGGTGTGCCTGCAAAGTTCCCCCCAATCCTCCCAGGTGCAGCTACCGCCTTTGTTTGGTGGAGAAGGCTGCCAGCACCAGCTGAGGATTGGGGAGAAGGGGCCTGCACAGGGTTTGGCAAAGGTTGTCAACTCCTTCTGTAAGACATCAACTGTCTTCTGTACTAAATGCAAGGATAATCAACTGCTAGTACACTTGCCATATCTTATACTTAGCGATATATCCTATATCATTAATGTTCATCAAAGAAGAGATTTGCGAGGCACAATCGATATTTTATTGTCCTTACCCTTTAGAATCCCCTCCTCCAGAGAAATCTGTTTGTTTGTCTGAAGCAAAGATTAGGTTAACTTTTTTTCACTGGTGCCTCAAATAACTATAACATCTTTATCATACACTTATAGCACTGGTTAAAAGCAAGGCTGTTGGAAATGTCAACACCTCTTGAGTTCTTGGTATAGTATTAACATGTTCAGCTTCAGCGGTAATCCAAGATATTTCATATTTACTCCTAAGAAGAATAAAAGATGGGCAGGTAGGAAAGACGCGGTAAGAATCTGAAAAGAATAGAACATGTTAGTTTCAAAATAAGCTGGAAGAAGAAAGTTAGGTAGAATTTGGTTCAGAGAAGAGGTAATCACACTTTCCAAAGAGAAAATATGAAAGGGAGATACGAAGAGGATATAGTATCATGAACTATATCATCAGATTTTCAACAGTACTGAGCATCCACTGCCTTCATTGGTTTAAATGGCAACTGAGTACTTGCCATCTATGACATTCTGTACTAAAGTTTCCTTACACTTCATAACCCAGGGTTTGTAATGACGAAGGGGTCTATTTATGTATCTGAGTATCTGTTTAGTTCTATGGCACCACAGCTATGGCTATCAGGGCCTTAACTACACATTTGGGGGACTGGAGCAAGCAGCCCCAAAGGCGCCTCCCCAGCTGGGCCCTGATCCAGGGCCCATCTGTTCCCCACCCAGTGGCCAGAGCTGGTTGGGGGGGGTCCCTACCCCATCACGTCCAGAGCTGGGCAGAGCATCCCTTCCCCACCACGGCCAGAGCCAGGTGGGGCATCCATTCCCTGCCATGGCCAGAGCCAGGAGGGAGTTACCTACCCCACCGTGGCAAGAGCCTGGTGGGGAGCGCCTTCCCTCAAGGCCAGGAAGGTCTGGAGTGGTGCACTCTCCAATTTGCACTCTCCCATTTGCCCTGCTGTAGTTACAGCCCTAATGATTACAAGTAAAGTTATACTTTGATAGACATGGTTATTACAAAATACAGTTCCACGAATGCTAGATCATGCTTACTCCCAGAGTTGGGTAAATAAGAAGTATATTTTTAGAACTGAGGTATATTTTACTCAACCAATACTGCCATTCACTTGTATCTTTATATTTTTATCTTCGCTAACAGTAAGGTATATACAATATAGTTAATGTACTGGGATTCTAAAAATATAGGACTAAAGAAGCTAATGTTATGCAGCAAATATTCCAGTTAGTTGAGGAACCAAAAATATTTAACTTTTCTTTCAAAAAAAAAAAAAAAAAAAAGAGAGCATCTTTGTTTTTTGCAGGAATATAATGCTATTGAACAGAATTCACTCTGCACAACATGAAATGCTCTGATTAACTGATGGGGTTTCAAGTATGTAAGCGTTGTTAAGTATGTATAAAATAACAGTTTAACCATGTTGTCTCTTTGTAAGCCAATAACATGGCCATGTCAGAAGGCAGCTTTAGGAGACATGACTGGTAGAATGTCGCTCAAGAAAAAAAAACAAAACAGATAAGAATGTCAATATCAGGAAAGATGGAGATCAGTGGGGGGTTAAAGGGACTAATAATTGACAAGGGTGATGAATGTTTTGCTGCTGAATATTTTGCTGCTAGTGCCCCTACCTACAAAGTCAAGCAAGTAAGCATTTCTAAAGCTGCAAAATGTGCCAACGCCACAATTGATGTAACAAACAAGGAGTGCTGTGGCACATCTAAAGACTAACACAATTTATTTATTGCATGAGCTTTCGTGAGAGAAAATCCCACTTCCTCAGATGCTTGAAGATTTTCTCCCATGAAAACTCATGCAATAAACAAATTTATTAGTCCTTAAAAGTGCCACAGGACTGCTTGTTTGTTTTGTTCAACTAGAAGAACACGGCTACCCTTTAGAACTTGTCAATATGCAAGACAATTGACATAGCAACCTTTCCTCTTCAAATATTGTATAACAGAACAATACATAAGCTCATTGCTGGACACTTAAGGCAGCAGCAAATGTGTCACTTTATTTTGCTCTCAGAAACTAAGATTTACCAGGATGTTACAGGCAGAAGCAAGGATTCCTGCACACACCATGGCATGCTGCAACTAGAAAGAGTCTTAGCTCCCATTATGTTATGGCCATTGTGTTAGTGACATCAAGGATGTAGTAAACAGTAGTTTGGAAGGTAAAGCATGATTTGGTGGTCCATTGATTGTAAAGAAAAGCCAGTTGAAGTAGAATGATAGGCCCAATATCAAGGGGATTACACACTATATTAGGCCAATCCATGTATCTACACTGAAATAAATCACCGTGGCTATCAGGACATCACTAAGGACCAGGATCTTCCACACTTACATCTATAGCTATAGGCCTTCTTGCGAAGTCTAGTACTACTCTTCATGAATGAAAGTGACAGAATCTGGCCTTTTTGGCTCAGTCCTGAATAACTGGAGCATAGTAAATAATAATCTGACCCAGCAGAAGCCTTGGTTTGCTCCCATGTTCTCCTTTTGCTCTGATTTGGAAAAATAATTTGCTGCAGACCTTGAAGGAACTCAGGAGCCCCTTTTTTCCGTCCTCACCTTTGGCCATCTGCTCTGACCAGCAAATAGTTGCCAAGAAGAGCAGAGCCAAAATTACACGTTCCCCATGACTTTCTGGTACTGTCTGATTGTTCAGAGCAATATCCAGGGAGCAGGGGCTGCATTATGTGTTGGATCTGACTCTGAAATCCAGGTAGACTGAGAAGGGGGGGGGGCTATTTTCCTATATTCCCCTGCTCAAATGACTAAGACAAGGGCAAAGCCTAACCACCACAAAAGCATATCTCTGAAATTCAACTGTGTATAGAAGGTGTTCTAGCATGGCCCTGTGCTCATACTGGTCCTTGGGACTGAAATGACATTGCTTGAAGTGCTGACTATCCTTATAATATTTTCAAAAGTCACATAAGAACAGACAGTGATATAAGCACAGGGCTTACCTGCCTCTTCTAGCTATTCATACGGATTGCAGGACACTCTGGCTATGGCTACTGATAATTGTTACCCATGTAGACGCTTGCACTAGATACCACCAAACTTATTACCACATGTCTTAACTCAAACAACTGAAGGAGTTAGTATGATTTGCAATGCCACTATCATGCTTTTGATTAGTCATCCCAGTAATTGAAAACTAATGTTTACCTTGCTTCACAATTTATGGAATGCAGCTCCTCATTGCCATGCTTCTTGTGAAACATTCTCCACCATAAAGGCTATTGTGCAGCTTTTATCCTGTAGCATGTTCACAAAAAAGCAGCATTTGGTTCTTGAAAGGAACACAACATGTACTGAGTTTAGATCACCTGTGATGTATGGTTCCCTGATCATCATAACTTAATCATATATCAGCATCTAAACTCTAGGCAAGTGTTCGATACAGCATCTCTGTCCCTTCTAAGACAATTACAGTGTACTCAAGAGAATTGTCAAGAACCTTGTACTAGGTTACTTTTTATTAACTAACATTTTAGAAACTAGTTTAACACTTCTGCCCTAAGGTTTGCTCTTTTCTAATCACTGTAGAATTACTCATTGGCCTGATGGTATAGCCACCTAAATCCTGTTTACTTGAAGAACGTTATATTTGCACCGGGTAAGACTAGAACCCTTAATTTGTTTGTCTGAACTGATGAATTTGGGGAAGAAAGCAGTGGGGCTTCCCCCCCATCAGGTTCATCATAGCCTGTTCTCATTTTTGAAGTGAAGTTGCAAATTAAAGCTTGGAAATGTTAACCAAGTATACCCAGTGGAGTGATGTTTGCCTGAAGCTGCAGACAGCCCCAGCAGAGGGAGGTGCAGCAGTCATTAAGTGAAAGAAGCCACCTGGTTGCACACCCACTAACAGAGCAGAGCAAAGCAAACCAAACCACAGTGCTGTGGAAGGAAGAGACTGGAGGGGTGGTGTCGATTTCGATGAACTGTTGAGTTCAGTTCCTCCCTTCTATCTTTTTAGCTTCACAGAATAAGATGTGGGGAAAAGGGATCAAATAGTACCATCTCATAATTGAAGTGGCACCTATTGATGGTGCCATTTGTTCATGTATGAATATTGGTGAAATCACAACAGAATTTTTGGAAGCCTTCAGGATCCACGGCTAACTTTGAGCAAAAAAACAAGCAGTTGTGTGGCACTTTAAGACTAACAGATTTATTTTTTGCATGAGCTTTCGTGGGAAAAGATCCCACTTCCTTAGAAGCATCTGAGGAAGTGGGATCTTTTCCCACGAAAGCTCATGCAAAAAATAAATCTGTTAGTCTTAAAGTGCCACACAACTCCTTGTTGTTTTTTTACTGGACTAGACTAACACGGCTATCCCTTTTGAAATTAATTTTGAGCAGCCATCAGCTGTCCTTCCTGGGATCTGCCATGCACCATGCATTCACCTCCCCATTAGCTATCCCTTATTACAGTGATCTTTTGCCATTCCTTCACTGATAAATTTCTCAAGGTTATTTCCATCTTTGTGCCTTATGTGACATCAGATATAAGTTTGAATCTGTTGGTTTTAGACGTGAGGGTCTGCTTCCCTCCATTAATATTTTTAACATAGGCATCTGTCTTTTTTCCCATCAAATTCATATGCAGCTGTCTTCAGCAGCAACACGTTTCAAAAGCTTCAATTCTCTTCTTGCCAACAGCATTAATGCCCCATGATTCACATCCTTAAATTGCTAGGAGAAAAGGCTTTTCATTAGTGGCATCTTTCTGTATATTTTGAGATTCCATGTTTTTCCAGACTTCCATAATGGAGGCCATAGCTGAATGAGCCATCCCTAGTCTTTTTCTGATTTGTTTGGAACAGCCTCCTTGTCTGGATATCAGTGATCCAAGATAATTAAATTCATCTGCTGCCTCTACAACTTATGTGTTAATTATGATGTTTCCTTGCATCTTGGTTTAGTTGTTTCAAGGTATGTGTATGTAACTGACTTCTCAGTTACAATAACGTAATTTCCAAAGGGATAGCTGTGTTAGTTTAGTCCGGCAAAAAAAACAAGGAGTCATGTGGCACTTAAAGACTAACAGATTTATTTTTTGCATGAGCTTTCATGGGAGAAAATCCCACTGGGATTTTTACATTATTGTGAGTCATCCCGACTGGGATTTTCTCCCACAAAAGCTCATGTGAAAAAAAATCTGTTAGTCTTTAAGTGCCACATGACTCACAATAATGTAAATCTTCAAAATATGATTGTCTCTCTGCTGTTAACAAGCTGTGCTCAGTTTTGATCATCTGTTAAACAATTAATCATTGCTGATTAAACTGCTGTTATTGGCTAGCCAAGGTAAAATATCTCCTCTAGATAAACGGAGAAATGTACACATCTCAGCTATTGTATCAGGCTACCTGAAGACTCAGGCAAGAATTTACTGCACCAAAAATGTTTGGTTCACATTTTCAAAGGTTTCTTTCACAGCTTTAAGAAAGAGACAAATATTTTTTAAAATGACAAAGTAAGCATGCAGTGTGGCTTCATGGACTATGTCCACACACAAGCCCTGGTTTTGAAACAAGCTGTTTCAAAATAAAAACCTTATTTCGAAACGCCTTATTTTGAAATAACAAAAAGCTATTTCGAAATAAGGAAAAAAGAGGGAATCAAAATAGCATGTCCACTGTGACATACTATTTTGAAATAGGGGAGTGGAGGGGCAGGGAGGCCTCTGCTAGGCCAGGGACGCCCTGCCCCCGGGATTCCCCTGCCGCTTCTGCAGGGGGTGGGAGGGTCTTCCCCTGCCCCCCTGCCGCTCCTGCTATGCACCCTGGGAGGAAGGTCCTTGTTATTTCAAAACAATCCTTGTTTTGAAATAACATGTCCAAACAGCTTATTTTGAAACAACTGGTTTCGAAATAACCCTCCTTTCGAAAACAAAGTGGTTTAAGCTGTTTCGAAAGAAGGGCTCCCTCCTTTGAAAACAAGAAAACATTATGTGGACATAGGGACTTTTATTTCGGAACAACCAGTGTTGTTTCAAAATAAAAGCCCTGTGTGGACATATCCATGGAGAAAGAACTGGATTGGGTTTCAATATTTTCCCCTTCCTCTGCTTCGATGGATGAACTTGTCACTTCCCCTTCCCATATCTCAGATTCCACACATTTAAAATGGGGATAATTATACTGAGCTTCCTTTGTATATTGCATTGAGATTTACTGATAAAAGGGTCTAGAGCCAGATGTTACAGTGTAATTTTCCTGGTATCATCACAACTGTGGGATTTAAGGTATTTTGCACATGCCTATACCTCAGTCCAGTACTGCTCAAGGACATGTTCAGACCCCATTGAAGGGGAGCCCAGGACCCCAGGTAATTATATGGTGAACATAGGCACATTCTGCTGCCAATCATGTGTCGGTGCAGAGCTAGGCTTCTGGGGAGAGCACTAGGACAACTTCTTCAATTGTAGGCCTGTCTGTTGCAGCTATGAAACCATGGAGAAATGGAAATCAGCAGTTTGGCACAGTTCTCGGTGCCACTTTTGTCTACTTGACATGGAGATTGTGCAGTGCTAAATATTACTATAGTGTGTGTGATTGTTACTGTCAGTCTCCTGCCCATTAGCAATCTCATACTCTGTGGGGGAGGTTTAGGAGCACTCGTCTTGCCCATCAAAGAGTGATTAAAATCTTTGAATGGCAGCATTGTCACATTTCCCATTTCCTATTGGCTTTATTAAACATGTGTTGGCAGCTTTAAAGGCTTATCTTTGGGCTTTCCAATGTCTGGCTTGTTCTATTTAAGTATTTGTCAGATTGCAGTTAGTTAGTTTGGTTCACAGTGGTGATTGCAAACACCTGCTCTGAATTACAGACACCGTGTGTAGTAAATCATCTTAGTTAAATACAGGATATAAATGAGCTGGCAAAGAATGCAGCATTCTGGGCACCTAAATTTTTTAGACCCCGGACATGTGTTTAAGAACAGTGTTGAACGTCAAAAGTATTGAGTGTTGGCCCAACTCTGGCCGCAGTTTAGTCATTGGAACTTCTTCCGTTGACTGCTGTGGTCAAGGCTGAGTTTTGTTTCAAACCCACACACCCATGACATTCATCATTTATTACTACTTCTTCCATTGTTTGAATCACCAAGATGATGCTCCTTGAAACTCATATTTAATTAACAGTAACTGGAAAAGGGGACTCTGAACTCCAAATCTAACATGTTCACTTTCATGTGTATATATTATCTTGGTGCAACTGACCAAAACTTAAAATAGGTAATGCAAATTACTTGTTAGATGAAAACAGCGTAGACCACGTGTGCGCCACCTTCCTGAGAATACATGCAGGTGACTGCATCCCAAATTCCAGAAAGTTTAAACATTCAGTTAGTTGGTCTCCTGGATTTCATTTGCTCTGCAGGGTGAATGGGGATAAGTTACAGTCTGATGGTTGGACTTGCACAATGCGTGGAGGCCAAGGATATATGGAAACCTGTAGCCATAACTCTATAGAATCCTGCTGAGATGTTAACAGTTTCTAGCAGGGTATCTGTGTTAATCTGGGTACAGCAAAAACAAGAGTCCTGTGGTACCCTAAAGACTAAAAAATTTCTTTGGGCATAAGCTTTGTGGGCTACAACCCACTGACAAAGCAGATCTGATGAAATGCATCTGATGAAGTGTTTTGGGACCCACAAAGGCTGTTTGGATATTAATTCCTCTGAACATCCCATTCAGATCCCCTCACTCTATTTGGACCAGCACCTCTGGTCCTGAGTTTCCATTCTCCCACCAGCTTACTGCCCTACCTATACACTCTGTGATACAAGGATTGATGTCAAACTGGCAAGTGAAATTGATGTGCCTCCAAGTCATGTTATGTTTGATGCAGAACTTATCTTGTGTAGTAGGGGGCAAATGCCACTTTTAGCAGCCCTTCTTCAGTTTCTCCCCTCTTCCTTAGCTGTGAACATTAATGTGATGCACTAAGAATAGCCCAAACAGTCATCTTTCCCACCACACAATCTCTAGCCTTTTCTTGTGCTGTGACTATGCCATCAGTCCACACAAAACTTGATCTGGTGCCCTCTGGAGTCAATAGGAGTTTCCCATTAACTTCAGTGAGCTTTGAGTCAGGCCTTTTGTGGGTGGGACATGCACACCCTGCACACTAAGCCCAGGTCTGGAGGACTGAGGTTTGTGGTCTCAAGTGTAATTACAAGCCCAGTCCTCAGTGTCCACTTTGCATTTTAAATCTGGGTTTACAACTGCTGGACTGTGTCTCACAGCCATACTAATGGGTCCATACTGCACTACAGAACCTGACTTGTGTCTGCCACATGAGATGCATCTGCACAGAAAAATGACAGGGCTTGGACCCAAGTCAGAATGGGATTCAGATTCTCACCCAGCAGGATCCTAGCACCTGGATCTTGCATGCTTGCTAACCTGAGTCAGACTAATTGGTGTTTAAATGGAAGGGGAATTGGAGCTCAAACCTGAATCAGAGCTTGGGCTTAGTGTGTAGGGTACACATACCATATGGTTCAGGATAACTTAGGGCAAAGAAATATTTTTTTAAGTGGACAATTCCTTATGTAGACTATTTTGGCAGGATGTGGATGGCCACAGGGGTAGCGTCCCTGCCATTATACTGGTCAGGGATCAGACAGCCTTGTAGAAATGTTCCGAAGGGGTAGCCGTGTTGGTCTAGTTCACCAACACAAACAACATAGCTTTTAAAAAATGTGACAGGACTACTTGTTTGCCTTGTAGAAAAGCTTCATCTGCAGATGATTTTCCAGACACCAAAGCCCGTCAGCAATTCACATGGCCAGTTATTAGGGAACTTGTGGTCACATTTATCCTGGGCTGAACAATGAAATGCTTATAGCATTGAACACAGTATCCTGATATTTAAATGTCAATTAAAAAGTGTTTGCTAGAGACCTCCACAGGGACATGTCATTTTCACTGTTAGAATGACTTCACAAATACTTTGATATTTCAGTTGAAACTTCATGTTTTTACCGTAGTTCTTTTCCACTTGGATCGGGTGTCCAAGGTCTACATGGCTTAGGGGACTGGTAATGGTGCGTGGAACACTCCATCTCCTGAGCATTGTTTCAGTGACAGAAAGCTACCATCTGCTAGCTCTTTACTGGCTTATAAAAAAAGGAATCTGCCAGTTACTTTCCAATTCCTACTGTACATCAGAGACTATCCTCACAGGTAGTGCTGTCAGGCACCCTCACTGGCAGTTTCAGCAAAGGAGCTAAGCATTGAATGTGCAGTAGAGACAGATGTTCTAGGTAGTGTCCCTCAGGGCAGGACTATGGGATGTTGAGAGGGACGGTATGGAGAAATGCTGCTGTTTGAGCTATGACTATTTTGCAAGGGAAAAATTGCCTTTTGCTGGCCCCCTGTACAGGGTGAAATTTGACCTCCATGATTGAAGAGCTCTAACCATAATACTTACTTTTAAAAATTGAGATTTCTACTGAAAGTCCAAGAAAAAAAAACCTCCTTGGCATATCTTGTACAGCAAGAGTTATGGCTAGCAGGCATGACTAGTAGAGAACTATTGTGTTTAATATGGAGAACAAACCGAGTGCATAATAGGAAACTTCTTAAACCTAAGGTTGTGTCTCTAGCCAAAATTCAGGCTAAAGAGATCAAAGTGAAAACAACTCCACCAAGCTTCCTTAAAATCATAGGCTATGTTCACACGTAAACTGTTATTTTGAAATAAAATCCTTATTTCAAAATAAGTTAATTCAAATTAAGGGAAAAGCTCAAAGTGAAATAGCATGTCCAAAGACAGGACTTGCTATTTTGCTTTAGGAGAGGGGCACCATGGGAGGTGTAGCAACATGGCCCCCTCTCTGGGCCATGCCCACACCCAATAAAGGCTAAAAGAAAGGCACCCTGGGAAAGAGAAGGGCAAAAGTGTTGTTCAAAATAACACGTCCGAAAGTCGTTGTTTCGAAACAACTGTTTTGAAACCATGGCTATTTCGATTAGATGCAAGGTTTTACTGTTTCGAAATAACGGAACGTCGTCTGGACGTAAGAAATTTTATTTTGAGACAACGGCTGTCAAAATAAACTCTCATCTGAACACAGCCATAATTATAATGCAAATGTATCAGCACATTCACTTCAAAACTAATGCTTAGATTACCACTCTGTATATTGTTTATGCCTCTGTATCCTTGCTGGCATATTATTTTAATTACACTTTGGTTTTAAATTTTCAAGACTTCTTTATGGTTACAAAACAAATCAGTTGTACACCTAGGAGTAAAACCCAGGAGTTCTTACTAAGCCAGTACATGGGAACTCACATATTCAAAGCATGTTTCTAAGTCTTTGGTTGGGGGTGGGAAAGTGCTGATATTCGTTTCCTGAAAAGGTCACTTAAAGAATTGAGTGGAAATATGTTTCCTTATCATTTAGAAGAGTCTTTCTCTATAATCAAATAGCATTACATTCTTCTGACTGTAGTTCAGAAACACCCTTCAGACATTGTAGAATTTCTGTCCATCCTCCAGGGATTTCAGCACGTTTGTGGAGATGTCTTGTTTAAAGGAATGTGTGCCTTGCCATACAACTACCACCAGCATAGGGTGAAAGGAATAAGAGAGTCAACATTTTAGCAACCTCTGAACAAAAGTTCTAAATACCAGTTCATGTTAGTATACTGTGGTGGTGCAGCCATGTTGGTCCCAGAATATTAGAGAGTGGGTAAAGTAATATATTTTATTGGACCATCTTCTGTTGGTGAGAAAGATAAGCTTTCGAGTTACACAGAATTCTTTTCCAGACCAGCAAAAGTTGGTCCAGTGATGGATTTTGCCTCACCCACCTTATCTCTCTGTTCATGGTAATAGCATAAACATACTAAGGATCCTTTTAAAATATATTTCTAGATGTTCAGTGTCTGAGAAATTGCAACTAAAATCTGAAGAAGAAAATGCTTGGGATAGAGAAACAGAGCAGGTTTTTTTGTTGTCTACTTGCTGTAAATAAAGAAGATTTGACTGTTGGAGGCCCCTGTAATACTCAGGCTCAAAGATATGTGTAGTGCTGCTCTGCTTTCTTACAGTTGCTCCACTCCATAGCAGACATTGCTGCGGTTCAGTGGCTGGTAATTTCTGAATTCCAAATTAACAGATGTAAATATTCAGATTTTCAGAACCCGCAAACAGGCTGAATTCAGAAGAGCTTAGCTCCCATTTAGGCACTGAATTAAGGGCCTGATTTTGCTTTGGCCCCCTATCCTCCGATACAGTCTTTAATTACATGACCTCATACTGTTTTTTTCCATGAGACACCTCCCTCAGTCAGTATGCATGATGGAGGACACCCACTTAATGAACAGATATTGGAAAATTTTATTTTTCCTCATTGTTCAATGTGTGGTTTTAGGGTTTATTTATCATAAACTGTTCAAACCCTACCTTAAAGACAGAATTATTAATTACTTTTATGGGTTTACCACAAAAACCATTGTAGTATCTGACAGCTTTCCAAACATTAATGAATTTATTTTCAGAACACCCTGTAGGATAAATACATGGTATTATATCCATTTTATGTATGAGGCACAGGGCAATTAAGATCAAAAGCATTCACAATTTTGAATGGCCAATTTGAGATGCCTAGGACCTGATTTTTTAGAATACTGAGCATTATAAAGCACCAAAACACAGCTTTCATTGACTTAAGTTGCAGCTGTGGGTGCTTAGGACTTCTGCAGATCAGACCCAAGAGACTCAAATCAGGCACCCAGAAAATGAGGAGCACATAGTAACCACCTGTAAAAAGTTTGGTTTAACTGTACTCGCCCAGCATCACAGACAGGCACTTTGAGGCAGAATCCAGTTATCTGGAGCAGCATTTGACTGCTTTAACTTGAGCCTGTCTTGGTTCTTCCAGGACTTCTCTGCCTCTTTGCCTATGTACCACTGTAGCATAAAATTTGCACAAAAGACCAAATTAAAACTGGTCATCTTAATTCTGGCATTTCATAACTTGGAGGTCTTGATTTGCAACCTTCATAATGTTCTTTTGATGAATTTTTTTGATCAATATATAAGTGGTTTGTCTGCCTTTTTGTCTAATCAGAGTAGGCCTGGTCCATGGCTACTTTGTATTAGTGGTTAGACCACTAAATGAAAGGAAGTCATTATCTCAGCTGCCCATCAAAAACAGTCATGTTGCAGCGTAGTGTTTCTGGCGTCTGAAACATGCAGCCTGCCAGAAGCTGGGAAAATCAGGATGCCGGACTCTTGCATTGATCTCAGCTGAGCTATAATTACAGTGGGATGATAGCAAAGCATTCAATAATCAATCTGATTTAATCACCCTGTGCCGCTCAGTGGCTTTTGTGTTATTATTTAAACTATGTGAAGTGTGAAGCTGTGAAGATGGTTTCTCATTTTATTTCCCCTCATTCTTACAGACTTAGAGCAAACATGTTAAGTTCTGTATACATGTGCTGTATGCGCACACACTAATTTCCTAAACCCAGAGAGAATGATTCTTTCTGTTTTTCTCTAGACCATGCAAATTCACTGTGTCAGTTCAAATGTTTATTTGGAAAACTTTATCAGACTTTTCTGCCCACTAATACCAGTGATGTGAAACTTATCTCATCTTTATATCCAGTTTTGTGACAGCTTCCCACAGGAGGGCTGAAATTTGTAAAAGTTTCCCACATTTCCTGCCTGATTTGAATTGTACCATGAGAGATGTAACAGCATTCCTACATTTCCCCTTTCTTCCCCCAGAGACAAATTGTTCTTTCCCTCAATATTGCCTCATTCTATTCAGAAGCAATTAAACTACAGGTTTGGGGATTTTTTGCCTCATTTTACCGAAATGTAACAGGTATGTATTTTGTTTTGTGATAGGGTGTTCACTCCACACTTGCCCTGAAGGGATTAATTTAGGCTAAGAAGGAGATCGATTAACCAGACAGGCTGCAGCTGAATGGGATCAGGTGGTTTAAATAATCCCCTGACTAAATAATGACGGAGCCCAGGTGAGGAGGAAGGAGCTGGACTGGAGAGGAGGAGGAGTAGAAGGGGCATAAGCATGGAGATGGAGGGAAGCAATCTGTGGTAACTCCCTGGAAGAAGGGAGGTGGGTTTTTTTTGTTTTTTGTTTTTTGTTTTTTTGGGTTACAAAGCCAAACTAGCCTACAGTTCCTCTCTGTGAAGAGGGAGTTTGGGGGTTGGCAAATGAAGAGAATACACAGCACTCTAGCTTGCCTCAAAATAACATCCCATATGAAGACTGTCACAATGCACTGAAACTCTCAATGAGCAGTCTGACTGGCTGTTACTTGAAAGCGTAGCGTGCTGCACTCCAGGACTTTCACTACTCCATAGCAGCGTCCACACAGCACAGTACTACCGAGTGACTTGGTGCACTATAGATTCACATGCTGGTTTGACATGCAGTAACTTGCCTTGTAGAGAAGCCCTGAAATATCAGCTGTTGGCATAAGAAAGGTAGAGACCTAAGGGCTTAACATCAGGCCTTGGCAGATAAAATGCCCTTGAATTTGCTTCTAAAATGCATGTAGGAGTTTCCCCAGAGGGTTTTTAAGTGCCACAGGACTCCTTGTTTGTTTTACTAAACTAATATGGCTGCCCCTTTGGAACTTCACATATTCAACGGTCTAATAAGAACAGTAGCATCAGAGAGATATATTCCCTTAACTTCTAGGATAATTACCACAACAGGGAGGTGCATTGCCCTCCAACAATTATTTTTAATATAAGCACCATAAAATCATAATTATTCATTCTGGTGCCTTTTGTGCAACACAGAAATGCAAATCCTCACCTTGAAGATAATTTAAAGGAACACTGTCACATACTTCCTCAGAACTTTTTGTTGTCATTTTAATACCTTAATCAGACATTTAAATATTAGCACCTGTGGTGGGGGCACTATAAACCAAAAGGAGAGAACTCTCCCATTGGCTTAACTCATGTCTCTGTGAGAGGTGGTGGCTATGTCATCACGAGAACCTCTTTCATCAACGTAGCACTAGTTAAAGCTCAAGAGTTACAAACACCTCAGGAACTGAGGATATTCATAACTTGGAACAAAACATTACAGTTGTTCTTTCCAAACCTTATCACTAACAGTTGACTTAATACAGCTTTAAAACTCTACCATGCAAAAGAAAATGTGCTTTTAATCATTTTAATTTAAATGAAACAAAAACATCAATTGTTTCCTTACCTTGTCAAATCTTTTTAAACTTTCCTCTTACCTTTTTAGTAGTTTAAGTTTAACACAATATTGTACTATATTTCCTTTTTTTCTCTGCGGTCTGATTGCACACTTCCAGTTCCAAGTGAGATGTGAGGTCAGTTCACAACTCTGGAGTTTGTTGCTCTGAGAATCTACTACATCACATGCAGCATTTACTGAGGTGAGAGTAGTGATGCTGAGCAGCTGTGAGTTGCCCAAAGTCTATGATGAACCAGTCACAGAGTTGCAAAAGGCACCCAATGCTTCTGAATCCAAGTCAGAGCCCTCTAGATCAGTGGTTCCCAACCTGTGGTCTATAGACCTTGGGGGGCTGCAGCGTTACTGCACGGGGTCAGCAGACATGCTGGGAGCTGTGCTGGCTGTGAAATTTAAAACTCCTGCCCTGAGCATGCTCAGGGGGAGCAGCCTGCAGCAGTTCCAGCAGCCAGGTAAGCGGAGGGGGATAAAAGGGGTCCTGGGCGGAGTCGTGGATGGGGAGACATGGCGGGGATGGGGAAACAGGCCAGTGGGCGGGGAAGACTTGGGAAGGGGGGTAAGGACAGGGGGCCATGGCAGTGGTGGCTCTGCTTCCTTGCAGGGTCATATGGCTTGCAGCAGTGTCATTACTGGGGGCCATAGCCGCAGTGGCCCTGCTGCCCGGCAGGGGGAGGGAACAGGAACCATGGCCGCGGCAGCTGTGTTCACCAGTCGGTCCCAAAGGTGCCGCCAGAGCTGCACAGGCCAAATTCTGTGCCACTTTGTTCCCTCCCCCAGCAGCCAGGGGGCCACAAAGATTTTTTTTAATGGGAAAAAAGGGGTTACATGCCAGAAGCCAAGGCAATTCATAAATAGAAAGATCTCACAGTTCCTCTAAAAACTCCCAGGGCCCTCTGGAGATGGGACTGTATCACAAACAAGGAGTTTTGTGACACCTTTCGGCTATGTCTGCACTAGAAAAATTTAGGGCGAATTTCTTAATTCAAACTAATAAATTCAACTTTAATTCAAACTCAACTTGACCTCATTAAGTCAAATTAACAAGTGGACTAAGTTGATTTAGTCCACTTTGCTAATTTGACCTAACTTCCCTTAATTTGACCTTAATAAAGTTGAATTAAGGGTTAATCCAGGTTTACACCATCCTTAGTTTCAACTAAAGAGTTGAATTAAGGCTTAGTTTGAACTAACAGGTGGTTCTTATTCATTCAAATTAAGCTTTCATTAAGTCGAATTAAGGAATTTCTTTATTCAACTTAATGAGAGTCTAGTGTAGACAGGGACTAATTGAGTTTCAATTCCACCTTCTTAATTCGACCTAAGTTGCCAGTGTAGACATAGCCTTAAAGACTAACAAGGTTATTTATCACATGAGCTTTTGTAGGAGAAATCCCACTTTGTCAGACGTTTGAAGATGGGGAACTTACAGAATGGGAGGAAAAATAAATGCATGGAAGTGTAAGTCATAGGATCAGGTCAGACTATTTCAGCAAGTTCTCCAAGTTCAGGTGTCTGACAAAGTGGGATTTCTCCCACGAAAGCTCATTCAATAAATAAATAAATGTGTTAGTCTCTACAAGTGTCACAAGACTCCTTGTTCATGGTGCTGAACTAGAATAACACAGATACCCTTCTGGAACTGTATTACTCCTCCTTAGTGACAGTTCCTACTGTGCGAAGGCTCTTGGGGGAGCCAGCCACTGTCACCCCATCCAGCTCCTATATAGACTTTGTATACAGAAGGGTTAGCTTCAACTTCCTACTGATTCTACAGGATCTGTGGAGTTTGTTGAAAAGCTTGTTATCTGTTGCAGTATGTGGATGCGAATTTTTTCCTGTTTAGTCTGCTTTCACAAATCTTTCTTCATAAGGGGGCAGTTAGGTGTGTATTTATTATCTAATATCTGTCATTTTGAAGGAGTGTTCTTAATTGCAGTTTTCCCCTGGTTACTGTAAATACAAGGAGACTCAGTAAATATCCTGTGTCAGCACTGTCATTTCTTTTAGGAAAGTATGAAAGTTGCAGCAAAGCTAAGCAAGCACAAGATTAAAATGAGCTCTTTGTCTAATGACCCAGAAAGCAAAATTCTATTGTTCGGCTCCTAAGTCTATGCTGGTCAATTGCTGGGATGTTTGATACTATGGCTAATGAGGCCCTAATCTGCAAACGCCTGAAGCCCACTTTTAAATCTTATTGATGGTAATGGGATGCAAGCACATGCCCTAGTGCTTTGCTGAGTAGAGATTAAAGTCAGCAGTGCCTTTGAAAGTAGCACACACCAGGAAGAAGAGCTGGCTTGATCTACTTGCAAAACGGACAGTGAGCTAGGAGAGACTATAATAATGCTTTGATTGTTAGACCTTCCTGAATTGCTCTTCTTTCCTATTTCTGTGTCTGAAATGAGGAACATCAGGGATGGACTGAAAGCCGTTGCCTTCAGTTGGGGCCGGAATTATGTTTTTGCTGTGCCCTTCAGGACTGAAACCTGGCACCAAAGACTATCAGACAGATAACACACCATGATTGCTTATTGTCATTCTGTAGTTCTGCCTGGTATTTTCTGTCTGCTATAGCTAAAACTGCCTGTATGTGCAGGTGTCACTCACTCAGTAAATTCTAATTACAGGTAAGGTGGTAATTTCCAGGTAAGGTCATGTTGCTCTTGCAGCCCTCTGACTCCTGAAAGATGGCTGGATTGTGCTGGGAGGCAGTGGTCTAGTGTGACCTGTAGGGTCATGAAATACTGCCAAGCATGTTGTAAACAGCAAAAAGTTGAAAACCATTCTGCTAGTCAGCTGAGTGGCTACAATATATTATTGATCAGCATCTCAACTTTTTTTTTTTTACCTTACATGAAGGATCACATGTTAATGATCACAAAGTACAGAGTATTTTAACAGCTTTGTAACTTCGTATGTAAACTAGCACTAACAGTGGGCACTTCCACATTGTGTTTGTTGCCCTCATGCACTCCACTACATTGTCTGCCTTTATCTTTGTAGAAATCTTTACTCGGATTGATTGGCTATCAGCTAATTGAAAGAGTACTGAACTCCTACTAATCTGAACACAACAGACTAAGGGTCTGGAGGTGAACTGGGAAAATACCAACTGGATTTATGTGTAGGAGATTAATTTAAACTTCATGGTCAAATCTATCAGCTTTGCAAAGAACTTCATTAAGAGACTACTGAGGGATAATATAGTCAATGGGGCTGGTCAGGAATTTTCCATCTTCAATTATTTGCTAATAAAACATTGCAATCCCTACAAAACTGAAATTTTCTGCAGGAAAATATCAATTCTGCCAAAAATTGCCAGAATAATTCCTGCTTTTAAATTTTAAAAACACACACCTGTTTTTGAAGTCAAAACAGGAGAAGTCAAAGGTTGCAGTTCTAAAATGCATGTAAAGTGCTCTCCCTCTCTTACATATCCTTGGTTAATTTAATCAGATGATAACTATAGTGTGGATCAGTTAACATGTGAGTGTTGCGAGACAAGCTGCCACGACCGTGTATAAAATGGACCGCGTTTAAACAGGACCATCATGAAATGTGTTTCCATTTTTAGGCCAACTTCTGGTTATAGACACCATGTGTTAATGAGTTTTGCATGTTTAATTGGTAGCTTTGGGGGGACATGACGCTAACGCACGTTAACCAAATTCACAAGTAAACCAATTGTGTGTAAACTAATCCACGCTGTATTATGAAATAGCCTTTTTCCTCCAGTAAATTTTCTTCAGCCCATTGCTTAAAGTGATATGTTTAGACTCAGTAATTACTGCTGGAATGCTTTGTTAGCACAAGATTATTGCTAGTATCATTTAAGAGAACTTCTCCCATGAAAGCTATGCAATAAATAAATTTGTTAGTCTTTAAGTGCCACAGGACTCTTTGTTTGTTTTACTGAACTAGATTAACACGGCTGCCCCTTTGGATCTTTTCCTGTGTGGCTGGTGATGAGGGAAAGAAAGCTAATTCATTTCAGCTTGTAAAAAATAATGGATTCCAAATCATGAAGTACTTGGCTTATTTTATCTTGGATTACCTGACCCAAGTTCACCTTCATATTGTAGTTTGTCTGTGATCTGTCAAACTGATTGCATCAATGTATATCAGTGCAGCTTAAGTCCAGTTTATCTCCCATCACCAAAGGGGCAGTTCTCTTTGATGGTGAGGGTTTTTATTAGTTGTAGTGATATTGGAACTGTAACTGGTGTACAGGATGCAATTTCCTCATCTCTCCGGAAAAGGGATCAGGCTGTGTTTCTGGCTTCAAACTGCTCTTTAAACCCTTTCAGATCTCAACTCAAGGCACGTACACCGCAAAGCTCCAGAAGTCATAGTATTACTGACTTCATTACTGTTTTTGAAATCCTGTTTTCCACTAAATTAATGGGTTTTGGAGAGGGAAAACATGAAAAAGACAGCATCTTTTTTATCATGATGGATCGATTCAGGACATTGCTTCCAGTGTAGCATGCTGAAAAAGCCATTTCTAAGTAAACTTTTAAAATATTTAATCTCAGTGGTACATTAAACACATTTGATAAACTACATTGTCTCTTGCTTGTGCAGATGAAATTACTCTGGTGTAACCATCAATAATTCTTTCTGTTTCACTAAGAGCTGGTGAGCATTATTCACAGGGATTGAAAAAAATATTTCCAGAGGCTGCATAAAGTGTTATGAATGAGAACAGAAATGACAAACAGAAGCTCTATCCCTTCATCACTCTAGGTGTTCTGCCCTCTAACTTCTTATGGGGTGAAAGAAGCTCTGAGTGTGCTGGCCCAGGAAAAGGTTGGTCTATGCTGATTTCAGCAAAGCCTATGTGGGGCAGAAGTAAGATAGGGTGGTAGAAGTCAGGAATGTAGACATCCATTTGCATGAGTTATCTTCTTCCTCCACCAACTTGGTACAGACATGCAGCTTACTGCTACATTGCTTTGCTTTCTTCTGAAGAGATCAGTTTGCAGGAAAAGTGGTATGCATAGTGTTCCACAGCTTGCACAAAATGGGAAATCACAGCTAAGTGACAGGGCCCAATTGCTGAAATTTTTAAAAGTCCCTAAATCACTTGGGCATTAGGGGGTCAGATTTTAAAGGTATTTAGGCACTTAAAGATGGAGATAAGTGCTTAATAGGATTCTTCAAAAGTGCCTTGGTGCCTAACTCTCATGGACAATAGTATAGGTCCCCAAATCACTTGGGTATTAAGGGTCAGATTTTAGAGGTATTTAGGCACTTACAGATAAAGATAAGTGCTTAATGGGATTCTTCAAAAGTGCCTTCGTGCCTAACTCTTTTAAAAATAGTGGGAGACAGGTGTCTCGCCAGATTGGCAAAAGTGCTTAAGCTCCTATATGATGACAAGTTTCAAAGGGGTAGCTGTGTTTTTCCAATTGAGAGACTAACAAATTTATTTATCACATGAGCTTTTGTGGGAGAAAAATCCCACTGCATTGGGCACTTGATGCTCATGCAATAAATATGTGTTAGTCTTTAAAACTGCCACCAGACTCCTTGTTTGTTAAGCTCCTATCTGTATCTTTAGATACCTGGATTTGTTTAGATCCAAAGTTTAGCTCTATTAGTCTAGTTCGGTAAACAAACAAACAAGGAGTCCTGTGACACTTGAAGACTAACAAATTTATTTTTTGCATAAGCTTTCATGGGAGAAAAAGACCCCTTCATCAGACACTTTGAAGAAGTTCCCTCATCTTCAAAGCGTCTGACTAAGTGAGATTTTCTCCCACGAAAGCTCATGCAGAACACAAATTTGTTGGTCTTTAATTGCCACAGGACTCCTTGTTTGTTTGCTTTATTGGATTTGTTTGAAATCTAACCCAAATACCATTTTTAAATGGGAAGTAGGCTCTTAGGATCCTAAATCCTCTTGATTTTCAGTGACACTAAGTCCACTTTGAAAACAATTTGAGAACTTAAATCCTATATGGTTACACCAAATTTTTTTTAAAAAATAAATGCCCTCAACTTTCTTCCAGTTTCACTCCTGTGCATGACTACTGCATAAAGTTTTGCTGCATGTGTCTCCTAGTAAGAGAATGTAACAGGGGCACAGCATTAGGATCTGCTAACATTTGGGTATCCAAGTAGGGTCCTAACACTCTGATACCATGACAAATTAATACAGTGGTATAAATAACTCGATAGGAAATATCTAATAACACTGGATTCTGTGTGTCTCCTTGCAAAGGATGCAATCTTGAGTCAGGCTGCTCAACAGGGTATGGAGTAAAGTGTTATAAGGATTTCCCTGACTCCCCAGGCTTGACTGCTTGCATGCTAGGTCCTGAACAATGGAGCAAGCATAAGCTGCCATGGAGATGTTACTCCTCTTTTAGCACAGGTGATCAGGTTTGGAGCCTTGGACTAACATCCTATGGACTGGCAAACAAAACTGAGCCAGCATGAAGGTTGTAGCAAACGGCGCTGAAAGGGGAGACTTAATTCTTGATTGGAGCAAAGGAGAAGCAAGATGATGCTGTCACTATCTGGTTTTAATTCTGCTCCCAGGGCAGCACACTTACTTACTGCACCTTATCTAGCCTACATTGCAAGATGCCAGCGTAGCCCTCAGTAATGTGCACAAAATATTATGGTTATGGCCCAGTCCACCCCACCTTCCATAGGCAGAGTTCCCGTTGGTGTCAGCATCCCATGGAAGCACTCCTAGGCTATGTCTACACTAGAGGGCTCAGGTAAGTCGACTTCATAAGGTTGACTTAAAGTTGACTTTATTAAGTCAATTTAGAGTCCCCATTTGTTTAAGTCAACTTTATAAAGTTGATTTAAGCCAGGGAACCCATTTAAAGTCTACTCAATAAAATCAACTTTAAATGGGTCGCCTGGCTTAAGTTGACTTTATAAAGTTGACTTAAGTGGCTCTTTGGTTGCTATATTACCTGGTGCAATTTTGCTATTTGAACTGCCTGTTTCATTTCAAACATGCTGGGAGCCCTTCCTCCTTGTGGGCAATTTCTTGACCACATTTGAAAGCAAACAACTGAAGGCCGTTGATTGACACTGTGTAGCCCTCTCAGCCTTCCTTTGGTCTCATTATTCAGCCCAAAGATTTATATCTATTGAGAGTCTCCCTTAGGTAAGCTTGCTCATGCTGGGTATGTGAAGATGGAGACGCAGAGCAGCTCTTAGAAAGACACTAGTGAATAAGTCATTATAAATTATTGGGAGGAGGATATTGAAACCAATCTATAATTTACAATTGCTGGTATAATTTATAAGCCAAAAGCATGTCTAAAATTAATACAGTTAACTGCTGTAGTACCACACGATTGGTATTCCTGGCTTTCTGCACATGTTATTTAATTCTTAAAGGAGGTTAAAAGATGTCCAACTTCAAACCAAAGGGGTCAAAACTCAGGATGTGTGAGTATTAAGGTATATGATTCCATTTGTAGTTATGTGCTTCCAGACTATTGTTTCCTGCTTCCACATACCACCCATCTCTTCAGGGACAGGATAAAGCCTGTGTCCCAACCAGTGCCCTGAGTCACAGCCCCAGCAGCAGTGCAGGCACAGACAGCCTTCTTGACACAAGCAGTGGAAGGAGCTGCCGGTCACTCCCCTCCGCCCCCGTGCAGCATGTAGCTAGAGCAGGAGAGGAGGGAAATTTAAATCCCAGGCAATGTGAAGGTGGTGGCAGCTCTGGGGTTAGCCTGGACCCCACTAGGCCAAGGAGAGGAAAAGGGGCGAAGGCAGCCCTGGGCCTGGCTGAGAGGGAGGGCCCTGAGGGAGCTGAAAGATGGGCAGGACCAGGCCCCGGGGCTCCGGGGGCAGCCAAGAGCACCGCTGCCCTGGTAAAAAAGACTGTGGGCTCGGGCAATGAGACTTGGGGCTCACGCACCACTGCTGCAGCCAGCCTGGCAGGGGGCCCAGGGACTCAGGGCTAGAGCCCTGTAAACCCGGTGCCAGCAATGCCTCTGGGAGCAGCCATGGTGCCTGCCTCAGGGACCCGGGGGTCTTGATGGGGGTGGAGGATATGAGCCACTGGAGGGGGCCAGGACTGCAGGAGAGGCCAGAGCTGTGAGAAGGGCTGGAGCCCCAACCATGGAGTCCCATTGAAGGGCAGCTGGGAGGGGTGGGCAGGCACAGGGCCTGTGCCCCAAATCTTTTTGTGTGCAGCAACACTCCTGTAGATAAAGTCTGTTTAATCCAAAAACCTCTATACTACCTCACAATTATCTGTTGCTTTTGTAAAGTTCCAAAGGGGTAGCCATGTTAGTCTAGTTCAGTAAAACAAACAAGGAGTCCTGTGGCACTTTTAAAGACCAACAAAAATTTTCTCCTATGGAATCTCATGCAATAAATAAATTTGCTAGTCTTTAGAAGTGCCACAGAACTCCATGTTAATTATTTTTTTGTTATTGTAGCACAATGCTACTCCAGACAGGCTCAGAAGCTACAAGTGGCTTTTTAACATGTTTCCTATGGCTCTTTGCTACACGTGATATTAAAACACGGTGAGATTTAATTATTAACCAATATAAGTTATTAACCAATCAATGCTTTTACTATGACATTAACCAGCTGTTGTTAATAAAATAATATTTGGTCAGTCATGTTGCTGTGAGAAAAATATATACATCAGAATTAAATATTTCCCATCTTACTGTGTAAATAAGACTATATAGTACAATAGCAAATGAAAGAATGGATTCACATTCCAGCAACTCACGTGGAAACTGCTGATCACTAATTTGGCCCCTGAACCCTCTGAGCATCGCTGAGTATCTAGGAGCCCTAATCATTGGTCAGGATGCTACTGTATGAAAAGAGCAGAAAGATAGACCCTGCCCCAAAAGCTTACAATTTAAGCATAGCACACAAGAAAACAGATGGATGCAGACAAAGCAGGGGAGTCTGTAGGAACAATGAGACAATATTGGTCAGCGTGAAAGTGATCTCAATACCACGGGTTAAAATATAATTTGGCAGGCCCCCTTCACATATGGTCTGGGCTCCCTTCATGCATGAGTGGGCCCCCTTCCTGTACCATCCTGGCCCCCTTCATGCATGTGTGGGCCCCAGCCCACGTAGGCATCTGCAACAGCTTCTCAGTACCATGTGCATCCATTATCGCTCCATAAAAATATTTATAATTTTATGTGGCATTTATGTCTATATCTGTTATTGCCACAAGCTAGCAAATAGTGCATAACACTAAGTATTTCGATTAACAATGGTGGAAGATGGATAATGCAGTAGCTTTGCAGATGTTTGCAAGGATTACCTACCAAGCATATGAAGAAGTGTGAGAAAGCATGAAGACGTTTGTATGCAAATTAAAAAGTGGGCAGTGGAAGCTGGCTCAAAGGGCTGATCAGAGGATTAGAAAATGTTTCTTCCAGTGATACTCTGAGATCTCAATCTATTTGGTTTAACAAAGAGAAGAGTAAGGGATGACTTGATCAGAGTCTGTAAGTATTTATGTGGAAACAAACATGTAATAATGGGATATTTAGTGTAGCAAAGAAGGATCTAACATGAGCCGGTGCCTGGAAGTTGAAGCTAGACTAAAAACACGATGTAAATTTTTAACAGTGAGAGTAATTAATCATTAGAGCAATTTCCTAAGAGCTGTGATGGATTCTATATAACTGGCAATTTTTCAGTTGATTGGTTGTTTTTCTAAGAGATCAGTTCTAGGATGTCTTTTAGGGGAATTCTATGGCCTATGCTGCACAGGAGGTTAGAACAGATGATCACAATGGTCACCTCCAGACTTGGAATCTATGAAACTGTGTAAACCCCAAAGGCCTTGATTTCATATATGGAGTCAATGGAGTTCTGCAGGTGGGGGCCAGACTAGGGCCACGATTCCTCTTTCGTGAGTTGAGGCTACTATGGAGCATCCCTGAAAGTTATTTTGAAATGCATGGCAGACTATTATTGCAATACAAGATTGTATGCTGTGCAGGAGGATATAAACATGGAACAGATTTCTCATATTCAATGAACCTAAACGTGCCAAATGAATCAGTAAGTCTTTTGGTAAATGTACAAATGAACAGAAATGTAATATAAAGCAAACAATGCCTGTACTAGCTTATACAATGCTGTGTTAGTCTCTTTTGATTTCTCTGGATATTGCTAAATTGTGGTTTGAGCATCCATTATTGAATTCAAAGAGCTCTGTTGCCTGGATATAATCAGTCAAAAGCTGGATCAGAAGAAAGAAATCCCTTTATTTGTATGCCACTGGTGAATGTCAGAACTCTTTTCTCACTTGTTTGTCTTCATTCTAACTTAGTCCTTCAGGGACCAAGTCTTGACTTTTCATCCTGATGCTCAAGACGACAGGCATTTACAGATATCTCATTCGGAGGGAACTGGCTAAAACAAAGAAACAGTCTCCTATGGGGTGATTCAATTAGATGCTCAATAGATAGGATTTTCTGCTCTCATGTTCTCTTTTAGATGTCAGAACAGGATGACCTCCCTTTTCCCCTCCTTTAAACTTTGCAATGTCTTTGAAATTAATTTTTTTTTTATTTAAATGTCCGAGCCTTCTGCTGGAGAGTGCTGATGAGTATAGGTCATGTATGATGCTGTGCATAACACAAATAGTCATCTAAACATCATTGACTCCAAACTTTTCCTAATACATTTCCAATAAATGGATGATTAAAACCATACAAAATAATATCGAAGCAAATGTTTAATGTATTAAATAACATATATTAGATATATCATGAGCACACCTTCAAAAACTGAAGGAGATAAACAGTGATAAATGCCTTGCTTTCTCTATATAGTTCTTAAGATATTTTTAATATTGCTCCACAGTATTTCAAATACTTTACTAAAACAGAGGATACCACTCCTCCTTCCACCCACCAGATTTGCCAGCTATGTTTCTAGATCAGGAAATAGGGTATGTTTCAATTCCTGGATAAGAATAGTAAAGTTTCCCTAAAAACATGGGAGCTGGGTTGCAGCCTTGCCGTAAATCCTAAGGAAGGGTCAGTGTGAAATTGCACTGTCCTTTGAGTAGATCAGGAACTAGATTACAAGTCAGTAATGATCTGGTCCTTGGATCCACTCCCAAAAGGAGAAAAAATTGTACCAACTTGCTGCCCACTCTTCCCTCCCATGCTCCACCCTCAAAACAGTAGCAAGTAGTACAGTGATGAAGCCACAGTCATATTTTGTCCCTTGGATGGTTTGTGTGCTACACATCCTTGACTTTCCAACCTCTGTAATGACACAGCACGTTTTCTATCAAATTAAACAACTGGATTAATGTTAATTCATAGTGTGAAGAGCTTTGACTTCTTTTTTTTTAGGAAAGATAAATCCTGAATTTAACAAGCCAAACTGCATAAGTATACTTAAATCAGTGGACTTCAGTTGATTTGACCCTCTTTTTTCCAGTGGCATTTCTGATCTGATCTCTGTAAATACTGTTCTCATAGATCTTGCCTTTAAAATGAGCATAAATGATTGGGCCCTACATCACTATTTAATGTGATTTGGCAAATTAATTTAAAAGCTATGATCATGCCACAGCTCCTGCATATTTTCAAAACCTTCCCCTAAATATAGCAGATTGGAGCTAATGATCTGCTAAATTTCTTTCACAGAATTACAAAAATAACAAGCAGAACTCTCACATTTTTAGGGTTATTTGTCAGAAATGAATGGTCAAGTTCAGCCTTTTTTCTTTTGCAAATGATTCTTGGATAATCTCTTGTTCACACGGATGTATTTGCAGTGATAACTTCAGAAAACAGATTAATTCTTCGTGGTGATAAGCTATTTGCTGGACGGGGGTCACTGTGCTTAGCTTCATGAAAGATAGAGTCTTATAATCCATGTGAGACACCACACATTTTTTCACATCTTATGGAAAGGGCCCATTAATAACCTTTCTCTAGTAGTGTTGTGTCCATAGAATATAATAGATGGTATCCTCAGTGTGCGATTCTAAAGGAATGATTCAGAAACCCAAAGTACTGGAGTCTCTGGCCTGGCTGATCTCTATTTGACAAAAGAATGAGAGGGCAGAGGGTAGGGATTGTGGGCTGTCTTATACCACTTTTACATCCCCCATCATCGCACCATCTGGAGGCCAGTTTAGTCTTCAGTGCAAGTTACAGCAGCTTCAGGATTCCTCTAATTTTGTTTGGCTGCCAGTCCCAAATGGCTCATGATTACGCAAAAGAAGAAATCTGGAGTGCAGCAGTACTTTAACCATGCTATGAATCCATCGCTGCACACCTGATGCTCTCTACAACAGAGGCTGTGAGAGCGGATGGCCGAGAAGTTGCTATACCAGCTCTATCCACTAAGGAAATCCTGCGGTGCTATCTAATTAAGATAGGTTTATGCCCTCTTTGTGCCAAAGATGTGTCACATAGAAAGGATATCATTCTCTGTTCAACTTGATAGGGTCTTTTAATAACTTCCATAGGCCCCTAGTGGCTACATTCCTTTTAAATTCTATAGGGACACACTAGATAAACATAACAATAAGAAATATAGCAATATAAAGCCCAGATAGAAACTCTGTGGCATAAAATGAAGAGTATGAAGCAGTAAAATCAGTGTGGAGAAAAGAGATTATCAGTCCCAGCTAGCAGAGAGTGACACATATCATCACTCATAATGACATCTCCACAGCAGGTATGGACGTCCCCAAAGCAATTCATCAGTGCTGTTCTTTCTTGTTTAATAATGCACTGGTACAAAGAAATGCTTCCATATGAAAGTGATTGGCTTAGATCCATTCATCCCTCAGGAAAAAAAATTATCTATTATGTTAAGGGTTTACCCACTACAGGAAGGACATGGATAAATTGGACAGAGACCAGTTGAGGGCAACAAAAATTATTAGGGGGCTGGGACTTATGATTTAGAAGGAGAAGTGCAGGGAACTGAGCTTGTTTAGTCTGCAGAAGAGAAGAGTGAAAAGGGATTTGACAGCAGGCTTGAAATACCTGAAGGTGTGTGGGGTGCAGGGAATTGGGGGGAAGAGTTCCAGGGAAGATGAAGCTAAGCTGTCCTCAGTGGTAGCAGAAGACAGAACAAGGAGCACTGATATCACATTGCTGGGCAGGGAGGTTTAGACTGGATATTAGGAAAATCTTTTGCACTAGGAGAGTTGTGGAATAGGTTACATAGAGAGGTGGTAGAATGTCCATCCTTAAAAGGTTTTAAGGCCTGGCTTGACAAATCCTGGGCTGGGATAATGTTGTTGGGAGGGGTCCTACTTTGAACAGGAGTTGAACTAAATGACCTGAGGTTAGTTCTGACCCTGACCCTAATCTTCTACCATTCTGAGATTTTGATAGCATCTACATTTCACACATTGACAAAGCAAGTCTTGTATATCTAAGAGAGTGCATCTGCATCTTTGACAGCTACACTCAATGGAGCCAGTGGAGTCCATGGAAAATCTTTCAGGAGAAGGGGAAGGAGTATTCACATCTGATGGTCAGTGACTGTGGAATTTCATATCAGTGGAGAACAGACTATGTAGCGCTCAGCAAAACACTAATAGTATCATTCCCTCGCAACCTCTCAAAGAAGCAGGCTGAAGAACTACACATCTCGACTCAAAGACCTTGGAGACCATACCAAGAAACAGTTGAATAGTAAGATGAGAAGGGTCGCTTGAAAATAAAATAAATGCTTATTCATGATACCTTCTGCTAGATACCATGTGATGGGTATAGATAAAAGAAATTCCTCAACACAGACTCAGGGTGTTCTTAGCATAATTTACTAAATGTGATATTTATCTATAGTCCTTTTTGTCCATGAACAGTTGGCTTGCATTGTGGAATTAATCTGTACTCCCTCACTGTGCCTGAATCCAGGTTCTGGCATGAATATAATCTACTATTAAACATGTATTTTAATGTCATGAAGGATTGTTTTCATTTTTTTTTAAATGTCTGTATTTATGAGTTCCTATTAATCTGAAATTGAAGTTTAGATTAAAAGTATTTGGTTATTCTTTGTGCGTGGTAGAGAAGGGGGGAATAGCTAAACTGGAAGTTCCAGGTGGGTAGCTGTGTTAATTTAGTTCCAAAGCACTTAGGCAGTTGTTTAACTTTTAATCCATCTCTATTCAGCACAATGCAAATCCCAGGTCTGTCAATGGGACTTAAGGGAAAGGTTTTCAATAACTGTGATCTAGTTGCCAACTGTCTTTGTGCCTTTGAAAATCTCCTTCAGTATGATTTGCTAAACAGGGCTGGATTGAAGTACGCTGACTTTGGTCCCGGTTTTCTTGTTTATATATAAAATGCCTAGCAGATTTTGGACTCTGTACAAAAATATTAAACAGCACTAATAATGAAAGTTGTGGCCATTGCACATGCAAACATAAAATATGAACCTAGTGAGTTACAGCTCTTCATAAGTTAGATAAGTGTGTGTGGTACAGAAGCTGGTGCAAAAGCCATCTGAAGTTGCTACCCACATTAGATTATGAAAGATATGTACTGACAAAGTTCAAAGGGGCAGCCGTGTTAGTCTAGTAAAGCAAAAAAAGCAAGGAGTCGTGTGGCAATGACAAAATACCTGAGGCAAAGCTTGAAACATTAGAAATGAGATGCTTGTGTCACATCCTAGGCATGTTAAGGCTGGATAGCATAAGAAATGATGGTGTCCATAGAAGAGTGAAAGCACAGAGCATGCTACAGTCATCAAAAGGCATCATCTGCAGTGGTTTGGCTGTGTTGCCACAATGATCCCATGTGCACCTACAATTCTTCTCTATGGCTATGTCTATGCTGAGAATGTCATTTTGAATTACTGAATTCAAATTAATCAGTTCAGCCTAATAATGATTAAATCGAATTCAGTCAATTCAAATTGACATGGCCACACTAGAAAATCCAGTTCAAACTGGCATGTCCATGGACTGGACTTGCCAATTCAAATTGGAAGAGGGGAGCCATGGGAGGTGTGGCAACATGGCCCCCTGGCAGGCTCCAGCCCCCACAGCCCAGCACGGGGAAAAGCATCCCCTGCCCAGCTCTAGGTTTGGGGCACTAGAGCTGGGTAGGGGGTGCTTTCCCTCAGGGATGGCTCAGAAGGCAGGAGCCTAGCAGGGGATATTTTCCCCTGGCAGGGCTCCCTGGGGCCAGGGCACCCTGCCCACACACACAGCACAATGGGGCAAGGGGAGAAGGGATTCCCTTGGCTCATCACTGACAGCACAGCGGGGTGGGGGAGAAGGGATTCCCACCCCCCCACAGCCTGTCAGTGCAGGCCAGGGGAATACCTTCTCTTCTGCCCCCGCTGCGCTGACAGCGCTGCGCCAGGGGAATCTCTTCTTCCAGCTCTGACACAGCGGGATGGGGCAGAAGGGATCCCCATGCATGGCAGGAGCTCCCCTGGCCCTGTGCCAGGAAGGGAACCTTGTACGCGGCAGGAGCTTCCCTGGCCAGGGGAAGCGGACCCTGCACGCGGCCAAGGGAGCTCCTGTTGCGCACAGGGTTCCCCTCCCGGCGTGCGGCCAGGGGAGCTCCTGCCATGCAGGGGGGGTCCCTGCCTCACATGCAGCCAGGAGAGCTTCTGCTGCATGCAGGGTTCCCTTCCTGGTGCGTGGCCGTGTGCTGGGGGTCCCTTCCGCTGCCTGGGGAGCACAGCTTCAGCCTGCCGGGGATTTCTTCCCCCGCCAGCAAGCAGGGTGGAGTCACCCACAGGGGTCCCTGTCCCCATCCAGAGGACAGGAACCCCATTGCCCCCCCAGCCTGATCTGGCTGGGGGGGTAGAGGCGCCTTTGGAGCTGCTGGCCATGTGTGCTGAAAGACTGGCCATGCACCCTGGGAGTAAGGTCAACCCACGTCAATTCGAACTCATGGCTGCACTGGGTCAATTCAAACTACTGGGTTAGAATTGACCCGGACATCAAAGTCAAATGAGGTTTGACCAATTCAAAGTCAGCTTTCATCAGTTCGAACTGAGGAGTTCATCAGTTCCAATTGAGGAAAGCAAGTGTAGCCATGCACTTAATTGAATTCAAATTGATTGCCATCAATTCGAATTCAGTTCTAAGCGTAGACATACCACATGAGAAGAGTGCACAGAAAGAGTGGCTGTGGACATCAAAGGAGAAGTGATGTAACAGGCTCCATGAAACATTCAGGCCATACACCCACCCCCAAATCCCCCTGCAAAAAAATGTAAAGTCTCCAACAGTGCCTCAAACAGATATGGATGAGTCTTTGTATAACCTCCACTGTATCTAAGCTTGTTATTGGAAAAAGGTGGTGGTGGTAGTGGTGGTGCTATTGCCTGATTATGCTACTTATCTGCAACTAAGACTTTTTGGCATTAAATTCAAGTCATACATCTCTTTTTGCTAACAGAGATGGAAATGCTGACACGAAAAAGATCATCATTAATAAATTGATTTTTAAATTTCACTATAATGTCCATAGGACTCTCATCTTTTTCCTGACTGGAACAATAAACTGAGCATCTTCTCATATATTTTCCTTTTGGACATCAGTCTCCTTTTCTTTCATTTTTCTTCACGTGTTTTCTTTAGCAATGCAAACACTCGTCTATAGTGCTTCTGAAGCAGAAGAATTCTGTACTTGTGAAGTGAACTTAGAAAGTAAAACCACCCCCTTCTCTTGCTCATGATCATCCTCAGAGATTTCTTAATGCAAAATTAATTTGGAAGAGATTTTCTTGATGCTGGCATCTTAGTGTCCCCAAAGGTTTGAAGAAGTCCAAGAAAAGCTCCGAAATTTTAACTGAATTTCTATGCTGCTGAAGGTTTATCTTTTAGTAATATTGCCGTACTTTGTGTTTTAACGTTGGATAAATTGATTATTAAATAAAGAATATCAGTCAATAGCATTTAATGCAAACTCCTAATACTAGTTAAAACTATTCCACAGCTATATCAGAACTCCATGAGTAAGGGGAAAAATGAAAAAAGCAATTGCTTATGAATATGTAGCAGTTATCTAGAATTGCTGAGCATTCTGCATGTTGCCGATGTAACTTGTTATTAGGCTAACAAAGTGAGATAAAGATAAAGAACATAGTATTACCAATAGAGAACTCCTTATTTATAGCTGCAAAATGGGTTTTATTCTAGCACCTTACTTTTATCTATTCATAATAATTAAAATGTTGTAGTTTGAATTAAAATAGGGGTGTCAACCTCATTCAGGGATAGAGAAGAGTTTCATGTTTTAAATGTGGTGTGAAATATAAACATAGGACAGTGCCATATCTTTGATCCACCTAACAAGACCCTCTCACCTCAATGAAAGGTTTGTATAGAAAAAGTGTAGCTGAGTATAGCATTGAATTTATGCCATAACAAATTTCTCAGTAATGTATTGAGGGACTTGACACCACCCCCAAAAGCTAGAGCTATTAATCAGTAATTTCAGGAACTTTGCTTGGTCATCAGCCCAATAAACTGGAGATGCTGAGCTAGACATCACAAAAACCAGTATGAATGAGGGTTCAATATCTAGGGATTTTTTCTATTTAAATGTGATTTCTGCTCAGGGTTCCTTTTAATTCAATAGGGAATTTGTGCTCAGAATAAGGATAGACTGGCAGAGTGAGTTTTATACATGGCAGTGCTGTGCACGTCTGAACCAAAGGGAGATGGGAAAATGAACTAAATGACTCAAGCAACTGATGATAGTTCATGTAACCAGTCCCTTCCGAGGTACGGGTCTTGAGCTTGGCTGAGGTCATCCGTTAGCCAAAGTCTTCATCATCGGATTGTTTCTGGAATGCACCTTGTGTATCACTCTGAAGCCTAAATGGTCTGTGTCAGTGTGAGGTAAAAGGAGCAACTGCAAGTAAAAGTGAGAGCTCTTTTTGTTCAGAATGTCAGCAGGTTGAATCATCACTGTGTTAGCAGTTTGCTATGGCCAATTTTTAGCTCTCAGCCATTTTGGCTGTACAAATTTCACCTGTCTGCTAGTACAGGCACATATCTACCATGCCAAAATCTTAGACCAGTGGTTTTCAAACTTTTTTTCTCAGGACCCAGTTGAAAAAAATCATTTATGCCTGTGACCCAACAATTACATCTTTGAGCAATACCTTCTAGTCTTTTGGTGGCAGCACCAGGGGGTGCTGTGACCCAGTGCGTGAGGTTCTACAACCCATTACTGGGTCCCAACCCTAAGTTTGAAAACAACTGTCCTAGACCACTGAGTCTAAGTAACTCAACCAATCATCAGCCTTTCTTTGTACCTAACTTGCATGCAAAATTTTCATTGGTTGTAGGAACTGCATAGATGGTGGATTATATTGCCCACTTGCTGCACCACTTGCTCCTTTCCATGGTGTCTCTATGCTATGGATAAATAGTCAACAGGATTGTCAAACCATTAAAAATTAGAGAAGAACGTTACAGACAAGGAAAAGATTTAGCTAAGGCAACTTAATCTGTTCTGTCCAGTTTTTAGGATCTTTACAAATCTCTTTAGATTATGAATAGCACTGTAGTGATGAAAATTTATTGTTGGATGGAAATATAAAATCACCATGACATCTATAGAAATGTGGTTGAGAAATTTTATTCGTATGCTATATGTAACCCAAGTACAATGAGAAAAATATAAAGGAAAAAAGGAAAATGTATGGAATCATTGTGTCATACCCTGAAATATATAAACTACATTATTTAGTCATCTGGGAAGACTTCAGTTGGATTTTGAGTGCTCAGGACCTCTAAAAATCAGGCCCAAGGTTTTCCTAAGTTGTCCACTCAAACCCTGAGGTGACTTCTGAAGTAGTTCAAAACATTTAATTAAATGGAGTTTTTCATGCAATTTACTAAAATATTTGTGGAGTTTTTTCATGTAATTACAAATGTAGAAAGACAATTTCAGTCTCAAAGTTCTACTTAAGTGCTAATGTAGTTGAGGAAATACAACTGAGGAGAAATGTTGGTAGTAATCTTTGCTTTAGCAAATGAATAGCAATAAACAGTTTGAAAGCCTGTGTGTAATAATAGCTGTTGTTGTTCCTGAAATTGGAAGTAATTTGTAATTGGTGAACTGGGTAATTCTTTAATGCCGTTTGAGTTGTACTGGAAAGGAAAGCAGAAGAGCAAAACTGTTGTTCTATTACATGTTTACTTCTTTGTGCAAAAAAAAAAAAGGTTGTGTTTTGTTCTCAAAAATAATGATTCTTCAAGTTGCTAGTTTATGGTGTGAATGTCTACATCATTCGTCATCATATTATCCTCTGAAAAGTGACTACAGGGAAATGAAGAAAAGGGAGTGAGAAGAACAAATCATATGTTGTCTGAAACTTTCAAAAATTCATTGAAAATAAATGTCAGGTCTCTTTATCAAGACTTTATCCCTATTGCATAGTTATGTAATTCTCCTGAGAAAGAACGCTCTTTTTGTGGTCTTTTACAGTAACATGTTAGGATCATAGCAATTTGAAATGATCAGCTACCTCTCTCAAAAGAGGTGTGTTTTTTTCATTGCCCTTGACAATATCCTGTAATATACTGAACAAACCGTAAGGCAAGTTTATTGAGTTAAGCTAAACCTTATTGAATTAGGGTTAGCACCTTTGGGATACATTGTATGTAATACAATTGGATATGTGTTGTTGTGGCATTGTATACCCCTTCCCTAGCGTAAAGGGGAGGATGTTAATAGATTTTGTTAGTTATCAGCCTTTGAAGCCCCCCTGAGGCAAAATACATCTGTTAATTCAAACAGGATTTTCCGGACACCCATAAAGGAAAGACTTCTGGATATAATGCCTAAGTTTATGCTGACTTAAAGCTTTTTCCCTGATCCAGCAAATGAACAGGACCCTGATCCATGCTAGGCCACCATCACTAGGGGAGGACTGGATGGATTTGGGCTGCTGAGGCTTCATATAACTGTGTGCTTGTCTGAGCTAAAGCTCTGATGAACTTTTAGCCAGAAGGATGTCTCTGGGGTGGAATATTAAATGACCCCATCTGCCAGACCCTGTGTGAGAGCAGGGATGAACTCTGGTAAGCTTATTAGCATGTGTATAGGTTATTTTATGGTTTTCAGTACGTTTCTCTGTAGTGCTTTTTACCTGAAGAATAAAGTAGGCTTGCTTAGAAAAAACAGTGTGATAGTTTGTGTCTGTAGCAAGTACACTGTTATCTGTTCCTGAACAGAAAGCAAACGGCTGTCCATGAGCAACCTGTTGGTACAAGGAATTACATAGTGAAGACAACGTAACTGTCCAGCCTGGAAATAACCTGATTAGAAGCGAGAGAGAAGAGGGGAGTCAACAATCGGGAGCAGAAAGCCAAGAGTAGGTGTTCTTGCTGAGAAGAACATTGCCATTAGTCCAAACTGTGACAGTCCCACCTATTGTACTCGCATATGTCAGTCACTTCTACTACAGCTGTCAGTCAATCACATGGGAAAACTGGCATGCCTGAACAAAGCAGCGATGGACTCCGCATTACTTCTGATGAACAGCATGCCCATCCAAGCTATCTGCACCTGCTGGATCTGCTAAATGGATCTGGAAGACTTAGGAGGACGGGTTTTCATGTAAGATTTCTGTGTTTCCAGTTTAGAACAAAACCAGCCTCATTCATGACTGGCAGTCCTGCATGGGCAGTGGCACAAGGAAACTACAACAAATTCCTGTAAAACTAGATAGAAGTTGATTAGAAGTTTGAGAATGTCCAAGGACTCTGCTGAAGTGTAGAGTGAAAGTTTGTTGATAGTGTTTCATCTTGTTTAGTTGATATGCCTTTTCTAAGTGCTGTTACAAGTTTAATAATGAAATCACAGATGATTTCACACACTTGTTTTCTTGCAGGAAAAAAACCCTTTGTCTTACAGAAACAGGAGGTTCAAGTTCATTTTCTTGTCCTACTAGGCGGCTCCCATCACAGTCTTAGGTCAAAACCAGAATTTGCAGGCAATCACTGTCATAGTAAATGTGAGGCTAATGTAACATTTTTTTTTCAGTGATACAAGAAGGACTGAGATCCCTTTTATCAGACCTGGAGACATCTTAGTAAGGTATTATATGGCAAAAATAAACATTTCGGAATTCACAGAGGCTTGTAAATAAGATCTGGTCAACAGTGAGCAGTGTGGCTCCTTGGTTAGACTCTCTTGATACTTACCTACTGCAATACCAAGCTAGGTGTAGGATGGCTTATTAACACAACCCCCCATAGAGCAACCTAATAACAGATATATATGTAAACAGCACAGCAGTAATGATCTACAAACTGAGTTACAAAGGAGAGCCTGAATTAGGTCCTGGTGTCATTCCACTGCAATACAGGTGTAATGTTTGGTAAAAGGCCCAGGAGTCAGATTGCATGGAGAGAAAGCTCAATATTTTTATTAAATGCCTGAGCACTTTACTCCATGTGTATCTACTCGGGCTTCTGGAAACTTACAGATCACATTGGGCTCACGTAGGGCTTGCTACATTTGGCAGCATAAAGCTTTGCATACATGCATTTCATCTTATTTTACACATCAAACAACATGCTAGGAACATCTTATTTACCCTTACAATAGAGATTGCTACAAACCCACATAAGCCAGTAACATCTGGCAAAGGGCAGTATCCCAGCCTGCAAGGGAAGGTATAAAATATCCAGGTATAATTCTGCAGTAATAGGCCCACAGGAAAAGCTGTGTTCTATCCTCAGGTGGGGGCAGGCAGGGATATGCCTTAAATTCTTATTCTGAGCTCCTTTCTTGGTGTAACTGTCATTCCCCAGATGGTGTGTCCAGTGCAGATATTCCTACTATCTACATAAATATCTCATCTGTCTTTTTTAATCTCACCAGTATTTTACATCAACATTATGTAGCAGAGAGTTTTACAGGTAAATTATGCATTGTGCAAAGTAAATATTTTCTTGTCACTTTTAACCTTGTTGCCTTTTTTATTTCATGGTGCTATGTCAGTGGTTCCCAACGTTTTTGGCTGGAGAACCACAGATACCATTTTTACAACCCTGAGGGTCCACCAGTCTCTGCCAGCCTTTCCCCAACTCTGCTGCAGCCAGATGAAAGGAGTTCAGTGAAGGGGCTCCCTCCTTGCTGATCTCCCTGGCTGCAGTAGGGAAACCACACATGTGGTGTAGCCCTGTGCTATGCACTTGGGTCCCTAGGCAGTGGTTCCCTTCTGCAGTCAGGGATGGAAAATCAGTGCTCCGCTCCCTCCAGCTCCAGTAAGGGCCCCAGTGCCTATAGACCCAGGCGGAAGCACTTTGTCATGCTCCCTGCTACAGCCAGAGGGAGAGGAGCATTGATCTCTCATCACCGTGGCTATATCAAAGAGCCTGCACCAGTCTTTTAGTCCTGCAAAAGCATTTTCCACCTGGGTCCTTAGGGAGCAGCTCCCTGCCACAGCCAGCAGAAAGGGGAGTGCAAGGATATTTTGAAAGCCCCTATGGGCCACTTTTGACCTATTGGCTTTAGGTTGGCAACTCCTGTGCGAGGTGCTGAATAATCATCAAAGAAAAAGATAATTGCTCCCTCCCCGCAAGTTTATGATCTAAGTATAAGACAAGACAAGATGGATACAGGCAAGCACACAGGGAAGTTCAAGCAAATAATGAAGCAATATTGGTAAGCAGGATGGGTTGTGATTTTCTTTCAGGTGGGAGACTTCCATGCTGTTGCTTCAGAAATGAGTTTCTTGGAACGTCTCATCAGCCACAGCAAAGAACTGAGAGGCACTTTGCCAAGAACTCTTCAGTTCTCTGCTATTGCTGTCTGGCTTCATTAACAGGCGTACAGAGCAGTGTTTCCCAACCCGTGTGCCGTGGCACACAGGTGTGCCGTCAGGTCTGAGCAAGTGTGCCACAAAATTTTTTTGAAAAACTGCTCAAAGAGCTCTGGATTGGCTAACTGGTTCATGAATATTCATGAGATCATTGGAAACTATATGGTGGTGTGCCTCAAATTGAATAAAGGTAGCAAGGTGTGCCACTGCAGAAAAAAATCTTGGGAGCCACTGATATAGAGAGCTGTAAATTCCAGTGCCCCATCTAAAATGTGGCGTGAGAGAAATATTTCATTTAAACATACATGGGGGAATCTAGGGTACATTTTTCTACGCACAAACTGCCATACCTTTTCAGTATATCTTTACATTTGTTGGCTTTTGTTTCCCCACTCTTCAGCTAAACAAATTTAAAGACATCAGAGAACATCATACCCATGTCCTCACAGGCACTAACAAGATGACTGTTGTGGCTTCAGATGAAGAAGTTTTATAAAATGTAAAGGGCAATACACAAAGGGAAAACTGTGATCAGTTGCATACAGCACAATTAGCTTCTTACATTTTTAAGAAAAACAAGACGTACCTCCAAGTGTAAAAAAAAAAGGGGGGGGGGGCTACTGCCTCATTTTTAAAAACCAGAGAAACCTTTTTACCAGTAATGGCTGATTGACTACGTTAGGACAGCTCTGCAACTCAGATGAAAAATTATCTGACACTTTGAATATCTGTAAGTTTAATATAACAGGTAAAGAGTGTCTCAAGGGGGTATTATAGCTGTGGAATCTCAGTTTTATGAGGTGATTACAACACAAGCAATTGACTGCCATGTGGGCTATGTGCTAAATGATATCTTGAATGATGATGGTTCACACTTGGCAGTCAGTCAGTTTATAATTCCACAGAAACTGGGATGTGTGAGTTACATCCAGATGGCATTGGCAATACCGTATGACAAGATGGCAAAACTCAGAATTGCATAGCAACTTACGAAGGACTTAGTACAAAAGGATTTAATGGTTTTGTCATCAACAGAGGCAGAAATCTGCATTCCTATTCCCAGCTCCCCCCCACCATGATTTAGCACTATTGTTGTGTCACTAACAATGCATTTAGACTGTGATTTTTGGCTGTATAACTTGACATATTGAAATGATCTAATTTCAGAGGATAACTGCTCAATATTTTCTGTTAATCAAGCTCCTTTAAACTGCTATGAATTGAATGACACTTGGAAATCTTGACTTTTCTCTTAAACAATATATAACTGATATGCATTGATCAACAAAGAAAAACCAGCATTTGCTAGCAATCATGTTACAACAATATAGAGCAATAAAAATGTCTTTTTGGAAGCCACTATTGATAATCAGTAAATGCTGACTTTAATGGAGCTAGTTCACCTGGGTGCATAAGGAGGACTAGATTTCTTGAAACAAAGTAGTACTGAGAGCTTGGCACCAAAGCAGGACATACAAATCCTGTTCATAATTACTAAAAGTAAACTGGTGTTTCAGTGACAAATTCTCAAATTAAGGATTTAGATGTCCTAGCTAAGTACTCGCATCTGAAAACTGATCCCTGTGAACTCATTTATCCCGGCTCTTACATTATTTTATGAGATTTGTATGTAACAGATCCAAAGTACTATTTTGTTTGTTTCTCCAGTGTAACTTGTCAAACAGAAAGTAATTTGTGTTTGGATAAGAGACAATACTGAATGCATTACCCCTGTTTATGTAAACAGGGGCCCTCTGAATACCTTAAAGGCCAAATCTTGCATTATAAGTATGAGCAAGTCCCCTCTGAATGTTAGTGATGGCTTCTGCAGTCATAGTGCTATCACAGCACAACACAATTATGACTATTTCACTTAAATTTTGGAAGTTCATCCTGGGAAAGCAATATTTTGGTGAATTACTGTTCAATATCTGAAAAGGTGGTTGATTAGTCCTGGGATCTGATGCTATTTTTGATGGTACAATACACCTGAATCCTGTAAACTTCATACAACTACTATCTAATATCCAGAAATCACTATGATGAAGTGGAGATACTCTTGGGCTTTTCTCTGGATGAGGTTTGTGCCTCACTTTCCCCACATCTCACATGTATATCGGTAATGAAACCCAAGTGAGTGATCATCCCAGAGACCACCAGAGAGTGGATGAACCTTCCCTAAACCACATGTAGACAGAGCCAGCCAGGATCCCCTGCCTTGGCCCAGTCAGTTGTAAAAGAATGGGTCAGGTGAAAACTGGGGAAGTGCCCATCTATCCCAGGAAGGAGACAAAGGACTTGGAGAGACCACGGCATGGGTCTGGGTGGGGGTTGGCTGGGGGCAAGAGGCCAGTCCCCCATGAGGGTCCAACAGGGGGAAGGAGTCCAGAGGATGAGGCTCCCCAGGTTGTCTCTACTGTATCTTCTAGTCTGCTAGCAAAGCCTTTCTGTGCTGTGACCCTGAGAACCAATAAACTCTTCTGACTTCAGCACAGTTTGGTATTTGTTTTTGACTGTGGAAGTGGGGTGCATGGCCATTTGGGGAATGGAGGAACTCTCCAGCACCCTGCAAGAGTGGAAGTGTTGAACCCTGTGGGGTCAGATGGAGCAGACGACTACATGAGTGTTGTAAGAGGCCTGTGGATGGCAGACCCCTCCCAAATTGCTTTTGTCCTGTCTAGCTGAGCCCGAGTCCTGTGCGAATCTGTTGCAGGCTCCTGCGGAGGGAGTTCCAGACACAGCAGGGGTCAGACCCTCTGAGGTTGGATTTGGCAGGGGGCTACATTGGTGTGTGGAGACCCCAGGGTAGCCTGGGGCAGAGTCCAGCATGGCAGAGACCTGATCTGTGAATAGAGGAGGGAACCTAAGCACAGTTCCTGTCAGGCTCCATTACAGCCACTTCATCCATGAAAGTACCAGTGCTAGCAGAGTTAGAGGGAATTGAATTCTCTGCTTCCCCTGTAGGAGAAAGAGATTAAATCCAACCTTTCAGGCTTCATTTGCATTAATTATAACTTGCTTACCAATAATTTTAGGTAGTGTTTTGTGCAGCAATATTTTAAGTTGATGTTCTGATTTTATGAATGATAGCAGCTTGTCAGCGTGACTTGATTTATGAAAGAGTATATCACTTATAAAAGATATAAAGAAAGTTGGTCACCTTGAGCTCACAGTGAGTGGACATTGGTTAGATTAGGGATCAAAATTCCACTAAGGGACTTGGACAATTTTTCTGAGAGACCGTGAGAGTCCAGCTTTGCTCTGGGTTTCTCAGCCACAGATGTGGAACCCTGTATAGAACTGGTGTTGCATGATGAGACTGAATGGGTGATGACAGGACTGAGCTTGTGGTACAGGATGGGACTGGTGTGACAAATTAAGACATCTTTAGCCACCAGAAATACTGGATCCAGATCTGGCACTTGTTTGGTGGAATTGTACCCTCAAAACAGATAGTCACATCAGGCTGGTAAAGAGGGAGAAGGCCCTTTTAATAGTCAACCACCTGATTATTCCTAAGAATTGTTAAGATACTATGCTGAAGAGAATAGCCTCGATGGCTCCAACCTTATTTGTTGGGGAGGTCCCAAACTAGTTTTGAAAAAGAGAACCAAGCTGAGACCCACAGATGAAGGAGCATCTCAGCTGGCTAGGTGGATGTAAATGGATTCATTTTTATTCCGGTGATTTACAAGGAGGATGCTATCTACTTCAGCCTATAACTAACCATGAGTTTAGAAGAGACTAAATATATGTGCCATCTATTTAAAATTCTATTTTTCTAATGCTTTATTCCAATGACTGCTTTAAAATATTTGGTTGTAAGAAGATTGTAGGTCAGTCTCACCAGCCACAGACTTCTAATGGGAGGAAATGAAGGTCCCCAAAACAGAGGCTGCAGAGAGATTAGCAATTGAGGCACGAGGAGCAGTGTACTTGGGTCCTGGTGCAAGAACAGGGGAAATCTGAAAATCCTTGTTAAGACAGGTCATGGCAAAAGGATGAACCCTTGAGATGTCATGCTCTCAGAGACCAGAAAGGGGGCACAGTGCAGAATGTTAGTTTAGGTTGGTAGTGGTAACGTTGACTTTACGGAAATGGACAGCAGCAGATCAGAACTGGGGTTGGTGGCAATTCCTTCACTGGACTGAAACAGACAAGCCAAAGAGAATAACCCTGAAAATCTACAGGCTACCACTGAGTCAGTCTGTATAAGACTTCTTCAGCCATCTGGTTTTTGTTTCAGAAAAGGTTCCCTAGACATGTTATTTAACCCAGCTCTGGCTACTGCCATTGCCACCTGCAGAAGGATCATACCTAGGACCCCCATCATTGAATAATAGCTAGGCACCAATGACTGATATTGCACATCAACACTACCCACTGCTTTGGGACAGGAAGTAAAGAAAGCCACTGTAACAAAGTGAAATTACAGGAAAGAATTTAGGTAGCAAGAGTGTAACTAGCCCTAACAAAAATGAATCAAGACAATGGTAGCAAAATCTTTTCTATCTGAAAAGTGAGGCAGGTTTGTCAGTGAAGAAAACTGGCTGATAGCATGGTATGAAACCTTTTGCAAAAGATGGCAGTCTCTTTTCAAAAGATGGTGTGTCATTATTTCATAGGCAGAGAGTGTCTCAAGATGAAAATGCCAGATCCAGTTCCTGAGGCAGCCTGTGGTTCTTTCAGAGCTCTCCCTTTCAAGTACTCAAACCTATTTAACTTACAGTTACAACATTGAACAGTGCCCTGGGCCAAAGTGGTATAGCAGGAGGTGCACTTATACCTCTGAGATAGGAAAAGTATAGTGCCAATGACTAGCAGGGTGTAAATGTCGAAGGAAAAAGCAGTGTATCATAGTTCCCAAGATACTCAGTGCTTATGAAAGTAGCTCAACTATTTAAATTGTTGCATCTGCCCATTCCAGGGTAGAAATTGTCCTTTTGCGTGTTAGGCAAAAGACACATGTATGACAAAGAAATGTTTCTTTAATAATTCCTGTTAGAACTAAGCACACAGCTCTGCTCTAGCCAGTGAACAGAGAAGATTTTTTCAAAGCAACTCAAAGCTATATTTCTGACTGATGGTAAATTTTGTTAATTCTGCAACACACAGTTTAGATCAGCGGTTCCCAATGTGTGGCCCAGGCACCAAAAGTGGCCCACTGTGTCTTTCAAAGTGGTCTGCTGTTCATCTCCCTCTTGGTGCAGAAGACAGCCACTGATTAAGACCCCAGGCAGAGAGCATTGCCAGGAGGCTATAGTATCATTGCAGGCTCCTTGATGTAGTCAAAGAGCACTCCATCTGGGTGCCTAGGTGCTTGGGTCCATGCTGCAGTCAGGGGGAGGGAAGATCAGTAGGAAGTCACTGCTTGGCAACCCAGGTGGTGTGAACAGGGCTGTGGGGTGGGTGCAGTTTCTCTGCTGCAGCCAGGGGGATGCCAGATCAATGAGGAGGCAGCCTCCTCACTGCACTCCTTTTGTCTGTCTGCAGTGCCAGTGTGCGAGGGAGGGCTGCTGGCACAAACTGGTGGTCCTCCTGTAGAGGATTTTTACAGTATATTGGTGTTAAATGTTTCATCAGTTTAGGATCATACTATGTTTTGTATGACGGGGAGTATGTTATGATGCATGGGGCTTACTTGGTACTGTTCCTCCCCAGCAGGAGGTGGCACGACCTGTGATAGTTAAGGAGTTTGCGTAACTCTGTTTATGAATAGAGTAAGTTAGAGTGTTTCTGTAAATGTAACTGACAGCTTGCCGAGGTCCGTGGGTCTGTCCAGAGACAGGCAGATAAGCAAAGACTGAGAGATCACATGGGCTTCTCCTTCGAGAAGATTCCTCATGTAAGTAAAAGGGAGAGCTTTTTTGGTGCGAAAAGGCACAGCATTGATTGGTCTAGGACAAGGTATTTAAGGGGAGTTCGCGCCGAAATCAGGGCTTCGCTGCGCGTCTCTGCCAGGGTCCAGAACGCTGTGAGGGCTGATCCTGTCTGCTGCGTCACACCCTGCAGAGTGCAGGCTGCAAGCTAGGAGCTTAGCCAGGGGCCTTTGGTTTAGGTACAGTTTTGGCTTGGGGCTTACCAATAGCGAGCCTCGGGTTTGGGTATCAGTTTGGACAAGCTCCTCAAGGAGACTCGGAGAATGTGAGTGGACTGAGACTGGAGCTGAATGCTTGGTTCCTACTGAATCAGGGTGCCTCAGACATTTTGTCACCTCTCCTGGAGCCTTGAAGGCAGAAGAGGACAGAAAAGGACCTTTTAAGTCCCTGAAGGGACAGGGATCTGGGGGTCTGTTCGATGCCCCTAAAGGCCCTGTCACAGCGGACATTTTTAGGGGTGAATAGACTTTGTTGTTAAGGCCTGGGTGGAAGAACCCCAGAAGAAGACATCCCCGAGTCTGGACTGTGGCTGCCTCCCCGCGATCAGAGCATCGAGGGACCTCTCCATCATCTCTACTAGAAGCTGGGGAAAGGAGGACATCGAATTGTGAGCAAAGAGTGGGGTTCCAGCTTGAGAAACTGTCAAGCCTCTCGGGGAATTTGGGGAATTTTACTGCTCAGGGCAGTCTGGGAGAACTTATCTGGTTAAGCTGGGTTGAAGGTGGTGGTTCTTCTGAATTCTGTACAGGTTAAGGGTGGTTTTATTACCTATATACTTACCTATTTGCTCTTGAGATGTTTATGGGAAAGGTAATTGTAAAACGTGTTGGTTAACTGTGTATTTATATGGGTAGGAAAACTTAAGGTACTTATCTGGTTTAAGTTTAAGTTCTTCACAAGTTCTCATACTGATTTTTGATAGTTTTCCTTTACCCCATCCCATGGTTTAATAAACCTGTGTCGTTAAATTCAATCCGTCTCCATCATTTCTTCTAAACCGGGCTGGCCTGAGGTGATAGATACTCAAAAGTTTGGGGAGACCTTCTGGGACCCACTGTTGTCTGTTGAGAACGAAAAATTCACTAACACTCCAGGGTTGTAAAAATGGTAGCAGTGGCCCTCAAAAAGGTTGGGAACCACAAATTTAGATATAGCTTAATGGTCAATGAGAACACTATAAATTATTCATTTCTAAAAAACGGAATCATTTGTCTGTATGTTTATTGTGAGCTGTGAAACTGAATTCTTGATCCAGCTCTCAAAAAGCTCAGAGTTCAGGAAGTTTGTTCAGTGCTTTGAACAGAGGGGAGGTCATCTATGAAATCTACATATGGATTTCTAACTTGTAGGATGTTCGAACAGATGGGTTTGGTCCTGACCCATCTCTAATATTGACCCAGAATGTTTCTAGGTCATTAAAGCTGTTAGGAATTCAGACGAGCACCAAAAGTAAGGAATATTCATCTTGTAATGTTATGATCTATTTATCACTAACATATTGCTGTATCAGTCTTACAAATATAATAAATTCCAGCATCCTGTTTATTAAAACCAATAACATTGTGATAACATATACTGGGTTTATTTAATCCTCTCAGTCAAAGAGGATGGGTATGGCCAACTCCTACAGTCAATAGTATACATGTAAACTTTGTAACAACCTTGTCATTGATACAATATGAATAAGAAAACAAGTTCCCTTGAAGTTTATGCACCTAAGGCAGCCATGGTTTTGACTGCCTGTTTGACAATTCACTTGTGTTTGTGAGAGTCAAAGCCATATGTCATATCAACCATGCCGCTTAATTTATTCAGGAGTGTGTTCAGCAAAAGCCTTTGTGATGTTGAGCTGTTTTATGAATTCTTTTAGAATATTCACAAAACGAGATGTTTTGCCAGATCGGGCATCTACAGCTCAGGTAGAGGGTGAAAACTAAAGGTCAAAGAAAATGTGATATATTCAAGAAAAATTGAGAGCCATTTGCTGGGAAAAGTGGTTGTGCAAATGATGGTGGCCCTAAGGCTGCACAGTAGCAGTTTTAGCTTTGTTCACCTGTCTGGTTTGTCCCAGTAGTTCATGGAGTGTATTATCTGGAAAATATGGAGCCTCTAATTATAGAAGTACATGTCACTATATCACAAGCATGCTCCTTATGCTTGTAAAATAATGTTATATGGTTGTCTACAACACACACTGTTCCTTTCCAGCAGTGATCTTTAATGTTCTGTTACTACCACTTTTATTTCTAGTTTCTGGTCATTCATTAGGGATTAAAAGGGCTAAATCTTCCTATAATTTTATAACTGTAGTGCTGTGTAACACCATTTGCTGCCACTTTGGGGCTCACACTAGGGCTGGATCTGTTCCAGCCACTGACTGCTGGGTACCCCTCTTCAGTGAAAGACCGTTGGCTTTGCTGCACATTCTCAGCTGCCTGATGTCTGAGGAGGCTTGGAGCAGGCGCACAATCTTTGATGGGGTTAATGCCACAGAAGCAGCTTATAAGGATGCCTGCCTCTGCTCTTGTTTGTCCAGAGCAGCAGCAAGAATGGGCATGTTGTGAGGCTACTGGTGCAGGTCATGTGCGAAGGGATGAATTCAGAGACTGTATATGTGTGCGGGGAAAAATGCTCAGAGAAGAGAGTTCCTTTGGGGTTTGTCTACAATGAAGCCTTAGGTCGACTTAAGGAAGCTTGAGTCAATCTACAGACCCCCACAGCCACAATGGGCTTTTATTAAGTCGACTTAAGTGCCTCCTTAACTTGACTTAATAACACCACCTCTTAAGGTTGACTTAAGGTGACCTTATTAAGTCGACTTAAGCCAGTGTAGACAGGGAATAGCCATTAAGTCCACTTTATTGGCCTCCAGACTCGCTTTCAGTGTTCCTGGCCACCAGGAAGAGTTGATCTAGTACCTGCCAGTGTGGATGCAGGCAGTCAACAGGAGTTTTCAGTGTGGACACTCTAAGTCAACTTAACAGGGCCTCCAGTGTAGATGTACTATTTGGGGACAGGTGAGTGCTGGGGCTCAGGCAAGGTTCTGGCTCCAAAAAGCTCTCTGTATAAATATTCTCGTGACAGTTAGGATTTGGTTACCATATATGGTCAAAAAAGAGTGATTCCTTCTTTAAAACTCATGGCTACCCATGGTGCATCCCAATGTCTGTCTCCTGGTCTGTATCATATTGCATTTTTTTCCTAAAAATCCCCGTGCTCAGGGAGTAAAGACACTTCTGTGTGCTGCCCAATTTAGCTGGTGCTGGCATACAACTATGGACATGGAGTCATAACACCACCTAGATGACTCCAACTGCCACAGAAACTCCATAGGAAGCATTCTACAGTGAGAAGATTAGTACTTCATTGTGGGCCAGGAATGCAATGTAACCAGTGTGCCCATCTGTCTTTCCAAAGACTCTGCTAAAAACAGTATCCTAGCTCAAATCCTTATACATTAGAGCCCTTTCATGCTGAGAAGAAGGGGCAAGTCCTTTGTGGTGGACCCATCTGGGAAGTGATGTGAGAGCAGATAATTTAATGCTAACCTCACTTGAACCAGCAGCAGAGGCTGGAATAGGACACACCAGCCTCTTTTCTCCCATGAAAAATGGGCTCTACCTTTTAACCTGAAATTCATAAGGCTGGCTGCTAAAGAGACTTAAAATTGCCATTGACAGGGATCACCAAACTTATTTTTTAGTGGGGAGGCATAAAGGCTACATCTGCTTAAGACGCACCATGTGAAATGTACACATAGAGCAGTTTGATTCTGTATTTCTCAATGGGCAGGTCCTCAGCTATGGTAAGAATAGTATGACTAACTTCAAGGAATAGAGACTAGCCATGGTATGAAAGTTATACATACAGAAGAGGAAAGGGTGCAGCAACAGGAGAGACAGACTGTGAATTTACAGATGTTGCAAGCCAGAAAAAACTAAATGATATCACTACTGTGGACTTCATTTGTAGGAAGAATGGGTCCTAAATTTGCAGTCTATGGGAATAACTCATGTCTTTAAATATCTAGACCAAACCCTCAACTGCTGTAAAGCAAAACAAATCCATTGAAAAATGTTAGGCTTGACGTACTCTAGCCATCTCTTCCATGTCACTTTCCAGGGGACTGATACTTCCATGAGTTGTACAAAGGTCCCATTGACCTTAATGGCTGGAAAGTCATACTATTTTTTTTTCTTTTGTCTCTAATCACTTTTGTTCATCTCATGTTCCATCATCCACTGGCCAGCTTCACAATGTCTCTGCTTCTCAGGCTACCATCACTGTGACTCAGTCATCCTATACCCAACTCACAAGAGCAGTAAAGAGTCAGTGTTTTGTGAAGTACAAACTAACAAAAAGTGCACTTCAGTGTGGCAGTTGCAAATGGATCATGTTCCATTTTTATTATAAAATTCTCCAACACCTGTTCTCCCCATCAATTTTCCTTCATTTCATGGTTGTTGTCCAGGCCATAATTGAGCCCAGTGGTATTCTCAGATGCAGCTAGTAACAGAAGACTGAATGGATGAATTAGAATTAAATACATTTGTGATTAAATGTACCCCTAGGCTCAATGTGTACTGTTCTCCCCATGTCTCATGACTGATGGTAGTATTAAGTACGTTGCTAGAGAAGTTTCAAAACCTGAGCTAAGTTCATTTTCTTTATGTCAGAAAGGAGTGAAAAATCATCACTGTTCACTTTATTCAGGCTGGCCCATGGAACCCCTAGTGTGGAAACTAGACCTACATTATAGAGAAATAATTGAAATTGTAAGGCTAACTGCATACTCTCTGTGGTGTCAAATCTTCTAGCTGTAAGTGGGAGGCAAAGGAAATGAACAAGTCACTTAAGTACACCTGCCGATCTTTTATAAGCTTTCTTAGGCGTGAATAGTCCATAATAGAGAACATTTTAATTTACTGGCTCCATTCATGGTTTTGACGTAATGTGCTGTGTTCTGAGAAAATCTTTGGTACAATTATTCTCTTCTCCATCCTTAACATCCTGTCTGGCACAAAAGCAAAGTCAACAAGATCATTTTGTAGCAGAGAAGTAATTTAATTTTGACAATGAAATGCAGGAAAGTCTTTTTTGGCTATTAGTTAATTTTATTGACAAGGTTCCAACTTCAGCTAACACAAGGGAAATAGGAAGGTATATGGTACATTTAACTTACACCTCACTACCTGACTGGTGTTCAAGAGAGTATAGGGATTGTGTTCCTCGGGAAAGCTTTTATGCCTTTTTTAAAAAATTCAGACAGTACTGAGCATAAATCAAATCAGATGCAGGAGTTTTGCAAAATTACTATATCAGGGTGAAGGCTTGATGAATAGATCTTGTGCCTGGGCTGATGCATTTTTAGTATACTTTTGTAAAATTGATATAACCTCTGAGGATATATCATATCCTTATATGGCTTGGTATTTTGTCAATGCTTTAGGGCTATGGATTGGTCCTCTTGAATCATCATTGCTTGAGAGAAGTAATATGATTCCCCCACCCACTCTTACTCTACATTATCTTGGGGGCTTTAAAACCTATAGAGGAGGATGAAATTCACCCTAGTGCAAAGGTCAGGCAGGCTGACTGGCTTGCTTTATTGTTTAAAGGATGCACAAACAATCCTGTATACATGGGTGAATTTCACCCTTTGGTATAAACAGCCAGATCCTTTTTGTGTTCTCTCGCCTTCGTCTGTCATCTTCGTGTGTCACTTTCGGCATTTGAGAACAAAAGAACAACCTACTGCTATGGAAGCAAGAGACCACATGCAAAGGTTGCTAAGTTGTGTTGTTGACAGTACTTCTGCCTCACTATGTGACCTGGGATAAGCCCCTCTGTGCCTGAGTGTGTCCATGTGTAAATGGGGGTTAATATGTATGTAACTCTGAGAGATCTTGTCAACCTAATGAACGTTCATAAAATCTAAATGCTAGGTGAGTGAGAAATGCAGTAAATCCCAGATATGCTTGTGTTCACTGACAGCTTAATGGTCCATCCACTGCAATTTTTCAAAGTTTGGTTACTTTTAGTGTTTCTACTTTTAGATTTACGTAGTAATAAATATCCTAAATACTGTCTCACCTCTAAAGCAGTGAAGCTTGGTATCTACAATGTAAAGGCTGTAATAAGTAATGTACCAAATATTACAGCAGTATTGAAAAGAATGGTGCATTTGGAAGTCACACAGTATTCTTGGACAGCCCCAAGAAGAAAAGGCAGGATATATAATTGATTCAGGTGGACATCACATGCCTGCAGTCATTTGCTTTTAATATAATTTAATTAGGATGCAGTTGTAGGCTATCCTCAATTTTAATTGCAGTATAACTTGAGATACTTAAAAGTAGTTGGGATGTTATATAAAGGCTGATAATTATGCTCTGGTTCAACCACAAGTTAGTGGTCTCAGGAAAGGTGTTACTATGTAAATGAATTGCCTATGTTATAATGAGGTCAATTAAATGATCATAATAGTCATTTCTAGTGTTAAAATCAGTAACCTTTGAGTTATAATATTTTAGTGCAGTAAAATCAGAATTTGGTGAGATTATTAAATTAAAGGGCTGTCAATTTAGGCTTCATTTAGGCTTCCAGGGCACTTGTCTGAATGTTCTCTTCTTTGTGCAACATATAGCAAGATACATCCTCTCTGGTTGGATGCAGAAAAGAAGTAGATAAGTTTGACAGTAACACTGAAAGCTAAGTGAGTTGACTCAATGTGAACAAGAATCAAACTTCAGATGTCAAGGAGTCACCTGCTACCTTCATAGGATTTAGGAAGGATTTGCCACCCACCTGCAGACTGTACAGGTTCATTATGAACAGATTCATTATGCTTGAGTTCTTTCTTATAGCATGAGGTTCTTGCCAAAGCCAATGGCAAGATTCTACAAGAGACATGGGACAGTGGTCTAGTCCAGTGGTCATCAAACCACAGGTTGCGACTCAGTATTGGGTCACAGACCCATTGGTACTGGGTCGCGGCTGAAAGAAACACCTTTCAGCTAGACCAAGGGTAGCAGCCACGGGAAGTTTAAAAGGATGCCAGCAGTCCTGCTGCTACCTGCACCCCAGGGCAGCCAGCATCCTTTGAAATTTCACTCGGCTTCTTCCACCCAGGGGGTAGCAGCTGTGGGAAATTTGAGGGTGCTGGATGCTCTGTGTAGTCAGGGTTTAGCAGAGCAGCTGGTGTCCTTGTCAATTTCCCATGGCAGTTACCCCCTGGGTGGAAGCAGCCATGGAAAATTGACAAAGATGCCAGCCGCTCTGCTAAAATCTGACTACCTAGAGCATCCAGCACCCTCTGAAATTTCCCACAGCTGCTACTCCCTGGGTGGAAGAAGCCAAGGGAAATTTCACAGGATGCTGGCTGCCCTGGGCTGCAGTGGGACTGCTGGCATCCTTTTAACTTCCCATGGTGGCTGCCCTTGGCCTGGGTGGAAGCAGCCCTATGTTTCTTTTGGCTGGGTGCCAGTGGATCCCGTCTCCCGTACCCCCACTGCCGGAGTCATGGCTACTGCCAGATTTTTAGGCAGTGGCACCTTTTTTTTTTTTTGGCAGAGGGGTCGCTGCATGTCTAAAGGGTCCAGAGCTGGATTCCAAGAAAAAAAGTTTGACAACCACTGATCTAGTTCACCAGGGTAATGTATACATTCCATTTCAATGTCATTTCTAATCATGCTACACTATATAGGCATGCCGTTCATTAAATATGCTAATGAGAATTCTTTTTCTGCTTGGACTAAAGTACATTGTCTTCATCAGGTACACTGTCACATTTATTTGGAGGAGCTCTGACATTTGACAGGCACAAAAAGAAACTGGAGAGCTTCTCTGGCAGGGGTTTGAAGGATCAGGGAGAATAATAAGTCTGAAAGAGGAAACCGATTGAACAATGCTGGCATGTCCTGCTCTTTCAGTGACAGGACCTCCACAGGAATCAATAGGCTGAAGCCAACTGTGATCAAATGGAGCTTCCCACTGTTGTCTTGCAGCTTGCTGGGAGGCAGTGTCTGTGGCTCACTAAGAGATTGGAGGGAGCATCTCAAGAGTTTTCATGGAAAATAGCTGCATGCACCTTTAATGATGAAACTCTGAATAGGCTGGCTGTTACCTACTTTTAAGTATCACACCCCAAAAGTAGGTCCTGAAGGAGAACAAAACTTCCCTGTGAACATGAGAGGAGTTTAGACTTTTTTTCACTTGAGATTAATGGCTCCTTCAAACTTTGTGATGGACATGGATTTGACTCAAACTTTATTTTTATGATTTTGGATTTCCAAACAGATACTCTAAGAAATCAAGGGGTGTGAAATGAAAACTAAAATATTTTTAAATGGACGTCAACCCTTTTGCAAAGCTAAGCTGCTGAATTGCACAAACACACATAGGGAATTCCCTATGTTTTAAGGAAGCAGAATGGTTCCACTGACTCCTCAGTGCTGTGGATAACAACAAAACTGAGTCCTTTAAGCATAAGTATTAGACATGTCCCGAGGGATGACCAAGTCAGTGACCACCTGGGAAGCACTTCATCTTGAACTGTGGGCATTCAGCTGGGATCAGACAGTAGGAAACAGACAGAGGAGGGTCTCCTGCTGTATCAGTAAATAAGGCTTTGAAAATAAGCATTCAGCACCAGAGCTCATCCTCTGCCATGGTTTCAGGATTTGGAGAGAAATTGTTCTCTATCACACAAGGCTTCCCAATCTGTAATAATCATCCTATTAAGAAGTGAAATCCTTAAACTTTGTTTGCTTAGATGAGGTTTTTAGAAGCTTGAAACTACTTCCCTCCGTTTGACAGCAAATTCATTTTTCAGGGTAATTAAAGTGTCATTTCGATAAATAATTCAATCAGCCGCCTCCCACCTATGAGTGGTATTTTCCTGTAATTGTTCTTATTCTGTTGAATTAAAACTATTCAAGAGAGAATAAAAGGTATTTAAGCAACAAGGATGAATAGAGCTTATTTACAATTCTTCTGCAATTTGTTATTAACTGTGAGACATCAATGTAATATATATTTCACTCCTCTGCTTTCAGTTACTGTTTACTAACTAAATGCTTTGAGTAGGTTACCTGAGAAGATTTCTACTCATCAGTACTTGATCAGAATTAAACCTATGAAAAATAATTCCATGACGCTTCTTAAAGTAGAAGAAAGGAAAATGTTTGTCTTTCGCTTCATTCCTTTTCTCATTAAAAATATGCTCAGGTGCAGAGCTCTGAGTTACTGCTGAATGGACTATGACTCATGAGCTAAATCTTTGAATTTATTTTAGTTTAACAGTGACCTGGGTAGGGAAGTGTTTGTGGAAATGTGCCTCAGATAGTTCTGAAGAATGGCCATTCTTGATCAGACCATCCAGTCCAGTGTCCTGTCTTTTCACAGTGGCCAGTTCCAGATGCTTCAGAGGGAATGAACAGAACAAGGCAGTTTAGGATGATCATTCCTCTTGTGTCATCCAATCCTACCATCTAGTTCCTTCTCATATAGGAGAATGTCTGAGGTATCTCAGATGGAACAGAGTGATGACCGCTGATGGATATTGGCCTTTTGAATGGTAATTTATATACAGTAAGCTGGTGCTGTGCAAAGCATGTTGGAATTGTTTGAGTAATACTATTCATTATCATAGATACTAACGAACAGTTATCTCAACCTACCCCTCTGAGGTAAGGAAGTAGCAGTGGACAATGAGTCTGAGGTAGAGAGACTAAAGCTGACATTTTCCAAACTTGGCTGTCTATGGTTTGTTTGGTGCCTATGGAAGGGACCTGGGTTTTTTTGTGGGTGCTGAAAAGCTGTCGTAGGCACCCAGATTTGAGAATTTTGACTCAAGTGACTTCATCAGGGTCAGAGAGAAACATTAAGGAAGTCAGAAGTAGAACTAGGAAGGATTTGTGGCACTAGATCAATAGAATTACAGGTGTCAGATGAGAGCTGAGCACAGCACCCTAACTGACTCGTTTTGGTTATCAGTCATACATCCATCTGCACAAATCCACACCATGAGTTTGCATTAAAAATCTTTTCTCCTCTATCTATCTTACTGGTTAAATGTTTTACCTTAAACTGAAGTGGTGACATTCCTCTGAAGAAATATAGCAATGCCAACTCTCAAAATGTCTCATAAATGAAAGAAGGAATGAACTCTCCATCTTCTTTGCTGCAGTAAAGTACTGGTACAGGCAAATCTTGATGGATGGAAGTCAGATTTTGTTTTTCTCCTGTGGAAGTAATGTCAGAGTTCAAATAATCCTGTTACCAACATTGTTTGTGCTCACAAGAGTTGGTGATTTGGGCTTTAAAAGTCTGTAATGCTGAAAGTGATCAGAGTCAAGAGAATATTTCACTGTCAATAGTTTTCTTAAAGTATTAGCATCTTTTTCGATTTAGAATGTCTATGTGCAATTTCCACTAATGTGCTCAGTATTCTAGGTTTACTTTTCCCCATTCACTTTAACCCTGAATTGGTTACAAGTATCTATGAGTTATCTAATTCAGCAGAGCCTGGATTGGTGCCTCTTAATCCATGAAGGGAGCTGTAGGCATTTGCACTGCTCTAGTAGCTGGGTTGGACAAAGTATAACTCTGGCACACTTTGATCCCCCTCCCACCTTGCTGTTGGGGGGGGGTCATTGGGGGAAGTAGGCTGTGCTTGCCCTTCTTGTCTATGGGCTCTGATTTGTACAGGTGGGCCCACAGTATGATTTCTTTCCCCTCCCTGCGTAAGCATGCAAACCCTTCCCGTGTGAACATGACTGCAAAACTAATCTTATATCACACACATACAAAAACACACCCTTTGCTGAAGACCTTCATTTAGGTTGCAAAGTCTAGCATTCACAAGCTGGGAGAAATCAGAATTAAGGTTTCCTGTTCAATCTTAACTGAGCCACTTTGTGGGTATGCATCATGATGCAGTTTTTAATTATATGATCACAGACTATTATTTCTACAGGACCCCCACTTCTTGCAGTACAAGATGGATGATGCTCACTGAAGGAGCAGCTAGTGAATATTTTGTTTCCTCCTTATCATTCACTGAATGACTCTATGCCTTATTTACCGCAAACAATTCCACCTCTTCTCTGTAGAAGGAATTGTTCATTTTCTCGTAGGCTTTTTGTGGCACTCATCACTGCAGCATCTGAATGCTCCAGACATTAAGGAATATATTTCTGCAATGCCCCTGTAAAGTGAGAGGACAAATATCCCCATTTTACAGATGGGGAACTGAGGCATAGAAAAATTAGGGTAAAAAATATCCACAGAATTTGAGTTCCCAATTAGAAGCATCTAAGACCTGATTTTTCAGGCTCTATGGCATGATCTAGCACTTTATGTGATCAAAGCACAGCTTCTATTGACTTTATTTTCAGCAGCAATTGCTCAACATTTCTGAAAAATCAAAGGGCAGGGTCAGGTCAGGCACCCAGAAAGTGAGGAATACATGCATGACCATCTGTGAAAATTTTGCTCTAAATGACTGGTATCACACGGGAACTCTGTAACAAAGATTGGAATAAAAATCTAACTCCCCAGAGTCGCATTCCACTGCCTTAACAATGGGAACATCCTTTTTCTTCCATCAGCTCCCTGTATCATTCACTACATACCTCCTAACTTCAGCCCCAAATGGCGCGATTTGTATCTAATTTCCTGATTTTTTTAAAATCAATCTGCAAATAAAAAACAAAACCAGGAATTCAGTCATAGAGCAATATACAGATACCATTACAGGGGTTAAAGTTAGCCAGAGCACCACTCCCCCTATTTTTAGGGGGACAACGTTCCTGGGCCCCTAAAATAGGGGAACACACCAGAACACTGCATTCTGGGGCCCCTAAAAATAGAAAGAACATGCTGGAATGCAGAGTTACAGTGCGTTCCCCTAGGGCCAGCTCAGGGAAACAGCTGTGGGCTGGCCACCCGTCCCTTCCTTCCCCTGGAGCCTGCAGCGGCTCTGTCCCTTCCTTCTGGGCCTGGCGGCACGCGTGGCTTACACCCGTTCGCGGGCCTGGGTCCCCTCTTGCCGTCCTGCCAGCACCACCTACAGCCTCTCTCCCCCTGGCCAGGCTCCTTGGCTACCTCAGTGGCATGGGTATGGGGGGCCTGGGGGATTTGGGGCAGCCGGCAGGCAAAGTGCATGGGGAGTGAGGCAGGAAGAAGGGGTTGGGATGGGGACTGAGGAGGAAATGGGGGAAGAGTCTGATGGGGGACAGTCGCTGGGGGAGGTAGGTGTGGGGAGAGCAGTAGCTGGGGTTGGGGGGCAGGAATTTGGGGGGCTGTAGCTGGGATGGGGAGTAGATGTGGGGGCAGTAGCTGGGGTTGTTGAAGGGGGCCTGGACCTGTGGGAAGGGGCACTGGAAATTTAGGAGGGTTCAGGGGCCCACCAAATTATACTTTAACTCTTGGATACCAAGTGGCCCAGTAGCAAGATTAGAACCTCTAGCTCCTCTACAGAGACTACTGCCCCTTGAGCTAATGGAGTAACTACAACAATACTAGCTTGTCATCCTCTGTGTAGCAGAAGTTGGGGTACTTTGCCAGGATGTTTCACAGGTATTTGAGGACAGCACAGCAAAGATTGGACTGAAGTTATGTCTATACTAGCAACTTAGTCCTGATTAAGGAGGCTTAATCCAGACTAATTTGCTCCCTGTCTACACTAGGCTCTGCCTAGTTCAAACTAAACAACGTTTAGTTCAAACTAACAAAGCGTAGTTTGAACTAGTTAGTTCGAATGGTTAGTTCAAACTTAATTCAGACTTAGTTTGAACTTGAGTTCATGATGTAATCATGCTAGTTCAAACTAAATAAATTCAAACTAAACAGTTAGCTCAAGCTAGCCGCAGTTTTTTAGTTTGAAATAACTTATAGTTGCAACTAGCTGTGCTTTTTTTTAGTTCAAAGTAAAAAGTTAGCTAGAACTAAAAAACAACAGTTAGTTTGAATTAACTATGAACTGTTTAGTTCAGACTAAGCAAGTCTAAACTAAGCAGCTAGATGTAGACATAGCCTTAGGTATCTTTAATTCCTGTCCAGGATCTGAAGGGTAGTATTCTCCAGTGAACATAGACTCTTCTCCATCCTAGTCATTTCCCAGTGCTTTCTCCTGCATGCACCTAGCTTCTCATCCCAGCCCCACTCCCCTCCTCTAGCCTTACACTCCCCAGGTTTCTCATGACAGTGATAGACTCCTTATCCAGCCAGTCCTAGTCTTACCACTGTGGATTTACTCCTTCTGAGTTCAGCCCCCAACCCCATTTCAGCCTCGCTGCTGAGTCATTCCTAGTCCCATTGCAGCACCCTGAAGCTTGCTCAGTCATTCCCAATTGTTCCCCCGCACTTTGACTTCTCACCAGCTGTCTCCTTCCAACCTGCTGGTTTCCATTCTCCCACCCCACTATTTTCCTCCCCAGTTTCCAGTCCCAGTATTCTTGCCTAGCCAGTCCCAGTTTCTTTTCAGTTCCAGTCTCTTGCCCAGCACATCCCAGTTTCTTTTTCTGCCCACTTGCCAATCTCCAGTGCCAGTTTCCCCCCGCCTCCAGCTTTTTGTTCAAATCTACTCCCTGTCAGGTCCATTTCTTGTCTCTCTCCTGAGGCAGACAGGAGAGTCATTAAGAGCACAGGAGAGATAGGTTCTTTGCTGTCACTTCCAGGGGCTGAGCCAGCCCACAGTAAACCAGAGCAGCAATTGCAGGCCAATTCCTTCTCAGTGCCAGGCTTGGGGCATGTCCAACATGTACTGACTTCAAGGAGTTTTGCTGCAAAGCTCCAGGAAATTTTTAGTGAGCATGTGGTCTCAAAGATTTATTGCTTAACCAGATCTGGGTGGATTTTCACAGCAATGGCAAAAAGGTATATTCCTAACACAGAAGCCACCCCATACCAAATTTCAAGACACCATGTGGGCAGAAAAGCTTTTCAGAGAGAAAGTTGTCCAAATCTTTAAATTTGAGGAAAATGATGTATTTTTCTCTATCCATATTCTTAGAAATGGATGAACCACTTTGGTTCAGATTTAATACAAACAGCCAAAACCAAATTCATCCTGAGATAGACATATAACACATAAAACTTTAGCTTAAATGGTTTAAGTCTGACAAAGTTATTAAGGATCTTATAATGGAAATTGTCTGGCACCCTAATAATAGATGGTGTCATCAACTCACCTGTGAGTTACATATGCATTTATCAGGTGATATAATGGAATGTCTTGTCTGATTTAGTCCCATATTTGTATGTACATAATACGTATAATTCTGTCACTAGTGTTTTCATTCTCATTTAGCTATTTCTTGGAAGCTATGCTGAATAGTGGTTGAAAAATAAAGTAACTACTGTCAGGTAGCTCTGTTAACAAAAGACTTGAAAATTGCTCTTCTGGGGGAAAAAAAGCTAAATAATAAAATCACAGTATGCATTCTATTTAAAAATAACAACCAAAAATTCATGATATTTTCTCCTACCACCATCCTCAACTGCATTTGCAAATATGATCATGTGTTTAAAGGATGGGACATCAATCTTGTACCTGTAACTGTCTCATACACTGAGTACACTTTTGACAATTTGAATTAATGCAGATGGATTGCAAAAACATGCAGTCCCTGGATGTGGTGATGCAAGAACTCAAGTGAAAAATATCCTTCAGTACTTTCAAATGGATTGATTTCAGACTTCACTTACTTGGTGGAGAGGGAAGAGGGACAGCAGATGAATGAGTGCACGTCTCTTAAAACCATACCAAGTTTATTAATGGTCTTTGATTTGAACAAACATAAACACTTCACGCTCTATGTGCCCTGAACCAAGTCCACCAAAAGGAAAAAATAGTGTAAACCAGAGACCAATCATTAGACAATAGCTGGTAGACATATTTTGTTCAACATTGTTTTTATTTAATATTGCCTTTTTCAAAACTCAAACTTCGGTGTTTGTCCTCCTTTTTTCCCCCCTGTCTTTTAGTTGAAACAATTTAGAAATTCTGGAAAATGGGGGTTTTCTCATTTCTTTCTCCTAGAATGAATGTCTGTGTCCCATAGTTTCCTCTTTTAAACCATTTTTGCTTTGTTATACTATCTGGAAAAGTTACTGGAAAAGGGAACATAAACAAAAATAAGGATGTGAAGAAAACCATAGCTGATATTGACTACAGTCAGTAGCAAACAGGAAAGGACGTTTCTATATGTTTTTAAAAAATATTTAATGAAAAACATACAAAAATTATTAAGGAGTTCTGTAGCACTTAAAATCTAACAAATATCTGAAGATCCCCCATCTTCAAAACTTCTGACGAAGTGGGATTTTCTCCCATGAAAACTCATGCAATAAATATGTTTGTTAGTCTTTAAGTACCACAGGACTCCTTGTTTGTTTTACTGAACTAGACTAACATGGTTGCCCCTTTGGAATAAACAGAAATTATACTATTCAAGCTCTGTGAAATATCAATACTTCGAATATTTTATGGATTTTTTCTTCTTTTTTTTTTTTGCCAACTCTTGGACCAAAATTAGCTAGTCAAGAAAAAATGAATAATACTCATCAATTCCAATAAACACCCTAAACAATTTGGTATTTTACTGCCTATATAGCTTTCCTCAAATGTTGGGCTTGATGGGAAATGGTTTTCCTGTCCTACTCAAATTGTTTATTATTGTAGTCACCTCTCATTTTAGCTGATAAGTAAACGTGAAGCATAACTCAGTGTACAGCACATTACAATAAACTAATCCTGAAATAAAACACATAAGTGATGGCAGCAATATCTTCTCCAAGGAATAGAATATAGCCTCTTAACCAGATGTATGTTTCTGGGAGAAAAAAAAACCTTTCTGTTCACCACAGCTCTATGAATTTCTAACAGATCCGAAATAAAAGCATCTCTAAATTGTGATTCAGCTTACAGATGGCAGAGAGACTGATAAAGAATTCTGCTTGCTTCCCCCAGCCTACCAATATCACCTTTGTCTTCTGAGGCTTGAGCTTCAGAGGCCAAATGAGAGCAGCCTCACTTGTCACTAGCAGACCCTGAGGCATATTACCTGTACCCTCTGAGACAGAGAAAAAGCTGGGTATCATTATCACAAAGAAAAACCTCCTCATTTCTTCTCCAAATGGGCTATATATTTATTGCATAGGAGGAGCAACAGAGTGCAACATACTTGGGGAACCTCCCCCCAAAATTTCTGTACACTCTTTCCAAGTACAGAAATAACAGAATTGCCAGGGGTTAAAGGATAAATTAGTAGGCCCCATAACCCTCCTAACTGAGTGGGCCCCCCTCCCGCACGGGTGGCCCCTCGCATCCCAGCTTCTGCCCCCCAAACACCAGCCCTGCACCTGTCTACCCTATACTGCAGCTTCTACCCCCACATGCCAGCCCCCCACCCCAGCTACTGCCTTCAGCCCTCATCTGGCTGTTGGTCCCCCCAACCCCCCGCCATGCCACTCCCTCTTCCTCCACTGCCCTAGGCCGACCCCCGTACCCTTTCCCCGCTGGGCCAGCTCGCCTGCCCCTGAACCTGCCCCAGGGCCCCCTTACCTGCCACAGGCCAGAGCAGCCACACCTGTGGCCCTGGCCCCAGCCCCTGGCTGGCCTGAGGCTCTGGTGCTGAGCTGGCTCTCAATAAGCATGCTCAGAGGTTCTGAGCATGCCCAGTGAGAGCTGGCCCAGGGAGAGAGATTTAAAATCTCCCCCTCCCTGCCGGCTGGAACACAATGGAACGCAGTTCCAGGACCTGCTATTTTTAGGGGCTGAGCGTTTGGGGGACCCCTAAAAATAGAAAATGGAACTGGAATGCTGCATTCTGGGGCCTTCTATTTTTAAATGCACTGTTCCAGCTCCATTTTCTATTTTTACAGGCCCCAGAACACTGAGCCCCTAAAAATTGTGGACCCTGGAATAGCATTCTGCTGTGTTCCGGCCCATTTTAACCCCTGTTTATCACCTTTACTTGTAGTGTTCAAATATATTTTGTACTGGGACCTCGATCTCCCACCATATGGGCCTTTCAGCCACTTTGACTGGGTAAGTATTTCCTCTTTAGAAAAGAATGCATGATGCTGAATTGACAATAGTGCCCCTTCTCTAAAAGTAGGAATATCAGTGGAAGTGGCAATGAAGTCTTCTCCCCAAAGTTGCCACTGATGAATTTTCCTTTCTGATATCAAGAGACTATGTCTAGAAGTGAAAGGTTTCTTTGGTCTCCATTTCCTTTTAGTTTTTAGGTGTTTCCTGGGATGGCCTATTGAGCTAGGAACTGGACTGAAGTGACAATTTAATATAGCACATGGTTCAGTTACCAGGTAATACTGACTTCTGGATGCACTGATTTGGGCTGGTTTAAAACTAGTGATCTAGTGGTGAAAGGCACCGATCTCACTGTGCCAGTTTATCTTTCCTCCCTATAACATAAGTGCCTATGCTTATTTTACTCTGCACAAAAGAGGGATGAGATGAACTACTGTGTTCTCATAGTGTATGTTATTAGAGTGCCTTTTAGGGGTTTGCTAGTGGAATACACTTTTAACAATTTTATTACAGCTATACCAGGCTGAAAGCTTCTCCTTTCTCCCCATGACAATCCAAATATAGTTTGCCATTTAAACCAGGTGTATTTCATAAGAGGCCTGAACAGAAAGTTCATCTTGAAGCCTTACTCCTAATAGAATTATAAAAACCTATGAATAACAATGAGAGAATTGGAGAAGCTAAGCTGCTCACTCAGAGTGTGCATCCATCGTATCAGCAGACGTACCTAACAGGGGTCAGCCAGCTGAAGGAGATGACAAATGAGAAAACATTTGTCACTCTGGTCCATGGGAAACTGTGACAGAGCAGAGTCTTCCATCTGTTTTGCTAGATTTAGCGAGTCCTTCAGAAACACACAGAACTGAAAAATCTCTTTTACTGAGGATTACATTTGCTAACAGGAGAGAACAGAGAAAGTATTGGTAAATATCTATCAGTTATCACACAGCATGATGGAGTGCTCACACACCATGAGTCTCAGAATATTAAAATGGTTGAGTGGGCCAATTAACTGAAGGAGAAGACAGGGAGCAGGCATGTGCTTAGCTGAGCAGGGACAGAAAGAGCTTGTATAAAGCCCATGAGCTGAGAACAGTAAAGGGCCTGCAAAGAAGTAGTCTACAGTCACTTTCTGGAAGAAGAGAGCTTAGGTTGGCAAATCCAGAAAGGGGAGGTGGGGGAAGCCAGATAAGAAGGAAGAAGCCTAGGAAAACAGCAGTAAGGGGTAGGATGGTACAGACTGGACTGGAACCCAGTGTGGAGTTTGGGCCTAGACTCCTCTACCAACGACTGGGAATTGGTGCAGTGTACTGGAAATGCCAGACAGACAGCTGGTGTGGAAGGACTTTGACTTCCTTGGAAGGAAAGGACCTTAGTGACCTGGCTGGAGAGTCAAGCCCAAACAGGAAGCTGCAGCTCTGTGAGTAAGAGGGGCCACTGTGTGAAAGAGAGAACAGGCAGACACCATGAGAGGAGAGGAGCACCTGGCAAGAGCTAATCACCTCAGCTGGCAGGAGAACATGCCACCAATAGTGAGTGAACATCTCAACACACAATGAATGAGAAAGGGGTTTATTTTTTCTGCTGGAGTAATAGCTCTATTTTAGCTTTCAGGGAAACATTTGTAGATGGTGGATCTGATTCTACCTTCATTGACACTAGTGTAAATCAGGAGACATTCTACTGGAGTCACACTATTTATAGCTGTGTAAGAGAAAGCAGAGTCAGGTCTAATGTATCCCTGAATGCGTGAAAGATACAGCTACCCCATAACCACCTGAGCCATCATATGGGTCATTATGCTGCAAACCATAACCATCATGAACTTCATGATGATGAAACTTTTTATATGCTTTACATAGATGAAGCTTGTCTTCAAGCTGCTAAAGGTCACTGCCCTTCAAGTCCTTTATCTAATGCAATAAATCCCAACTAGCAACTAGAACATCATTGTTATCACTAGGAGGGGAGACAGCTCATTTTGATTGCCAGGCAATTTCATAATTTGATTTCATTCCAGTTCAGAAGACCCCCTCTTGCCCACCACCTCCCAGCAGTTCAAAGTTCTCTAAAAGAGAGAATGGATCCACAATCCAAAGTAGTCCAGCTGGACTCTGGAAACCTGGGTTGCTCAGATCCTGGGATCCCGGGAACCAGTGCTTCCAGGGATTCCATGCTCTTGGTTCCCATCACCCTGCCAGGCATGCTGGCAAGAATGAGGCTGGAAGGTCAGGTTCCATCAGAATTCCGTGAAAATATGGAGACCACCACAAAAATATTTTAATTTTAATGAATCAACTAATCCCAAAACAAAAATGTTACATTGGAAATTCTTTCATCAGCTGTAAGTGCCACACTGTGTTCTCAATTTCCTTGGCTACACGGACACTAGGTGTCTATTTTGGTGGAGGTGAAGGATTTGGGTCATAACACTTGAGCTAAAGGAGCAGGCTGTTCGTTAGCTGTTTAATGGTGTGGGATCTATGACAGTTGTAGGTTCTTAGTTCCATCCAGCAAAAAGGATATTATAGATATACACTAAGCTGTTCATTACAGTAATCATGTAGTCTTTGCCCACAAGTCTGTCTTTAACTATCATCTTCATACCATATATTGCTCGTAGCAGACTTTTCTGTTAAGTACACAATGTGGGGGAAAAATTGACCATTTTGTCGTATATAGGTAAACAGGAACAATCTTTAGACAATTTTGCTTACTTCCTTGAGATGCAAAGTTTTAATACAGATCTGATTTCTCAGACTAAAGAAAATAGGGAGAAACATTTAAGACAAAATAAATTAGATGCAGAATGCATTCAGTAGTTTGTGTTTGCCAGAATTGGTCATTAACTTCATTAGCATTACAGTCCCATTAGTAGGTTTACAAATGTAAGTGTTTTAACAACTCTCCGGTGACTTCAGGCAGAAGCTAAATACCAAGCAGAGCAGACAACTTAGACTGAGAGATGGTTCATAGAGCAGAAGCAGAGAAGGTATTATATTCCTTGTTGGCTCAGTGAACTTGCATTGATCAGCGATCACCTCTTAGGCCTGTTAGGGTTCTTCCAAAAATAGAATGAATCCACTCATACAGTTTATTGCTAACTCTTTTGAAGAAGAAAAGATAACCCAAATGAAATTTGTAATATCTAGATGGATATATAGCTGCTGTATCTCTTTTCCTGATTCCTGGTTCAATAGTGAAATCATGTTTTTACAGCTTTCATTGCAGAACACACATGACACAGTTCTGTCAGTTCACAATTGTAATCAAGCTGGAGCCAAGCCAAGAGCAGTCATTTTAAACAAAGGAGATGTCTAAAATGCATGTGTGTAATGTGTCACTCATTTCATGACCTCCTGCACAATTACTGGTTGCCACAACCTGGAACAACAACATTTTCAGAAGTCTTAGCCCCAGAAGGTATAGTGCACTTAAGATTTCCAGTACTTGCCAATGCTGATTAGCAAGTAGTGTCCACATGTGGCTTTATACTACAATAATCATATTTACCACTCATGTAACCTTTCTTACTTAGATCTCAGCAGTGGACCGTACTGGATTAAGGCCAGCACCAGGCTATGTCCCCTGCCCTCATGGAATGTCAATAACAGATGGCTCCCATCTTTGGGGCCCTCTTCTTTCCACCTGGAGTGGCAGTTGCCTCTTCCTACTCCCGTGGAGCAGCAGAGGTCCTTCCTCTCCCACCCAGAATGGTAGTAGGGACCTTGGGGTGTATCTCTTTAGGTGAGTGGTCTGGGCACTTCACTTTTCTCTTCCAGTTACAGACACACACAGTCCTTTGCAGGGGTGATGTTGGTAGAGGTGCCCAAAGCAATGAGTTTTTGGTGTTAGCAGCACATTGTGATGCAAGGAGCATTATCACTTCTCTCAGAGTTACTGAGTCAGGCGCTTTGCAACTGTCATTGCATGAATTACCCAGTGGTCCTTTTAGTTTATCTCTGTAACCATGAGGTCTAGACACAAAAAAATTAGTTTAGAAATTAGTTTAGAAATAAGTTGAGAGGTTGCTGTATTCATGTGGCTGCAGTAGCTGGAGCTCTAGGCGTGGGACTAAAGCACAAAGGTTAAAAGACTTGCTTACACAGCAAGTTGGTCATAAACCCAAAGATGTAAACTGAGGTCTCCTTAGTTCTTCATCTTGAGCCCTCTGTCCTTTGGATCAGAGGGCATCATAAGCTAAATGTGATCCAGATCAAGCAAAAGCACTGAGTCCTAAAACCCACTCAAATGTTTCTAAAATAAGATGAATTTACACATTTTATAACCTTTTGAGAGAGCTTGCAGGCCATTTCAGTAGTGTGGAGTCTCAAATGAGAGGAAAGTTTGAGGACATTCTGTTCCCCTGCCCAACACTCTTATCCCAGACCCTTCTTAAAATCCTAGACTTCATGTCCTTTCAACTCTCTCACATTGACCACTTCTGCCCTTCTTGTGAGGAATAGTTGAAAAGCAAATCCTATAATTGTACGTGAAGAATGACAGTTCTTTGCCTGAAAGAAAGGAGAGCAAGTTGAGCATATTCCTATGTAAAGAGCATCCAGACCTTCCATTACCAACAATTTATTGAAGTTATTCATATAGCGATTTGTTCCAGTATTGTTGTCATTTAAAAATTAAAGTTCCCTAGAATTAAGATGTTAGGCTGAGTATAGAAAATAGCTGGGGACTTTAGGGTACATCAAGAAGAATATGGCTCCATGAAAATAACATTTGGAGTTAATTACAAGACCAATGGGTTAGAACAACAGTCAGCTGCCAATGGTCCCTAGAAATTTACTTATTCATGGTGAAATGAAATCTAGTGATTGAGCAGGGAAATGTGACCATAATAGAAAACATGACCAGAATATTCATAGATAAGTGTATCTAGCATGAGAGTCGTGCAGAAAATAAAGTACTACCATTTAAGGGATTTGGATAAGTCCTTTAGGACACTTTTCTTGTTTACTTTGAGCTACATGATCTTTCTGCAGCAATAAGTTTTAATTCAGCAAATCCTGTTCATTTAAAAGCCATTAAAAGTAAAAAATAAATGAAATTGATAAAATCTAAGGCAAGATGAGATATATTTCTACTAATATGAACTATGTGTACATAAATCTGGGAATGCATTAGAATATGAATGTGTTCATTTTCATCTCTGTACATCTAGTACTTAATCATTACCACTGTCAATGTTAGGAGACATTGCACCATAGGAATACGGTGGCCTCCTAGCATCAAAGAGTAAACTCTGTCTTTCACAATGAGTCAGAACAGGTCTATGTCTTTACATTTGTCAAGTCCTCAAAATAAAACTTAATTGGGACTTATATGGTGCAGAGATTTTATAGCTTGCATGATAACAAGTTCCAAAGGGGTAGCCTTGTCAGTCTAGTTCAGCAAAACAATGAATCTTGTGGCACTTAAAGACTAACAGATTTATTTATCGTATGAGCATGCATGGAAGAAAATCACACTTCGTCAGATGCTTGAAGGCAGAGAACTACAAATGAATAGAAGCTCCCATTCACCTGTAGTTCTCCATCTTCAAACATCTGATGAAGTGGAATTTTCTCCCATGAAAGCTCAAGTGAAAAATAAATTTAAGTGCCAGTAGACTCCTTGTGTGTTTCACTTTTATACCAATTCCTGCACTAGGGTGAATTTCACCCATAGGCTGTAATTGCATTTTCTTTTCATCATGTTTCTTTGCAATGTGTATTTTCTTTAGTATGGAGTCACTGGGCTTGGGGGTCCCCTAAATATAGGTGATAACAGTTTGGTCATAAGTATAGCAATTTTCCTAATGCTCTCTGTTTTATAAAAGAGATTAGTAAATTGTACTATCACAGAGGCACGATGCTTTGTATTCTGAGCCACAACATGGCAAAGTCACTGCTAAAGCCTTTATTAGTCTAAAAGAAAGTCCCTATATATAAATGGCAGGCTCTTAATGAATCCTGCACAGAGGGAAACACAGGCATATTCTTGTACCCATGCAAACCCCTTTAGCATCTGGGGGGCTCTCTGTGCAGTTCTGCTCCCTTAGGAATGTAAATGTTTAATGGTCCTAACCTCCACATTCTTGGATATTGTGATCAATATGGGCAGAATAAATGTCTAATTAAATGTATAAATATCTTTGATCTGAAAGATGGTTTTCAGATGCTAGTGAATCAAAGTAGTAAATGATAGTGCTACAAACTAGGGCAACTCTGATAAATACCAAGTTCCAAAGGGGGAGCCATGTTAGTCTAATTCAGTAAAACAAACAAAGAAGGAGTCCTGTGGCACCTAAAGACTAACAAATTTATTTTTCTCATGAGCTTTCGTGCGAGAAAATCGTACTTTGTCAGGTGCTTTGAAAATGGGGGAACTTACAGAATTGGAAGAAATAAATGCAGGAGAGTGTAAGTCATGGGAACAGGACACACTGTAACAGCAAATCAAAATAGTTGTAAAGATTCAAACACTGGGGAACAGTATACAGAGGAAGATGAGGTCAAATCACCTGTTTTAATGAGAGAAAAGTCCCAGTGTCCTTATTAAGTCCTGAGCCATTGCAACCAAATTTGCAAATAAATTTGATCTCAGCAGTTTCTCTTTGAACCCTTGATCTGGTACTCATCTGTCTGAACACTGCAATTAGCAAATCATTAATGAGGTGATCACAAAAAATTGAAATGCTGACCCACTGATTTTAGAATGCTGTGATTTCTGATGTCAGATTTGTGCCCATTTATTCTTTTGTGCAGAGACTGTCCTGTTTGGCCAGCATGTAAGGCACAGAGGCATTTCTTGCACATGACAGCAGAAATCACATTGGTAGATGAGCAGGTGAATGAGCCTTTGAGGAAGTAGCTGGTTTATTAGGTCCTGTAATAGTGTCTTTTGTGCAGATATGTGGGCAAAGTTGGCAGTGTGGTTTGTTCCAAGGACATATGCCTGCTTTAATAGCTCTGTTGTTAGGTCCGTAGTTGCTGGTAAGTATCTTTTTAAGGTAGGGGGCTGTCTGTAAGTAAGGACAGGTCTGTCTCCCAAGGCTTTGAGAGAGTGAGGGATCATCTTGTAGAATTGGCTGTAGATCCCTGAGGATGTGCTATAGAGATCTAACTTTGGGCTTCTCCTGTAGTAGTAGTACCAAAAACATACTGATCGGTATAGTTACTTACATCCCTCGAGCTTTCATCCAAAACACACTACATGATCTATTGTCCGCAGCCAAGCCCTAAGATATAACCTCATTTGCTCTGATCCCTCAGACAGAGGCAGAATCCTTCAGGATCTCTGTCAAGCATTCCTAAAACAACAGTACCGAGCTGTGGAAGTGAAGAAACAGATTGATGGAGCCAGGCAGGTACCCCAAAGTCAACTACTACAGGAGAAGCCCAAGAAAGATTTGCTAATTGGTGTGCTCAGACAGATGAATACTAGATCCAGGCTTCAAAGAGAAAATGCTGAGACTGTATTTGTTTGCAAATTTGGTTGCATCACCTCAGGACTTAATAAGGACACTGGATTTTTCTCTCATTACAACAGGTGATCTGGCCTCATCTTTCCCTGTATGCTGATCCCCAGTGTTTAAATCTTTGCAACTGTTTTGATTTTCTGTTACAGGGTGACCTGTTCCCATAACTTACACTGCCTCGCATTTATTTCCTCCTGTTCTGTAAGTTTCCCCATCTTCAAAGTGCCTGATGGAGTGGGATTTTCTCCCACAAGAGCTCATGCAATAAATGAATTTGTTAGCCTTTAAGTGCCATAGGACTCCTAGTCTGATAAATAATTTAGCAATAATATTGCTTTGACGGTCTTAATAAAAGTGGTGACTTCAATAATCCAATTAACAGTGGTGACAATCATATACTTGGGCATACAGAAGTAACTGAAACTCGTAGAAAAAAATTCCACAATCCCCTTCCATACAAAACTGCCAATTAAATTCTAGAAAGTATTTTCTGGAATACCTCAGTCCCTGGTTGAAAGCTGCCATCTGTTTAACAGTGTACAATACCATGATGAAACAGTTTAGGAAAGGTAAATGATAACAATTGTTTAGAGAACTGAAACTGCACAAAAGATTTAGATAGGCAGAATCTGGGCTACATTTCAGTTAAACTCTGACACAGCACTTGAAACCCACACCTGATCTTTGTTAAAGTATCCAAGGATTTGTGGCTGGGGACAGATTGGGCCTGGGGCTGCCTACCGCTGGCCAGCTGTGGCTGGGGCCAGATTTGGACCCACCCACCTCTGGCCGGCAGCAGCAGGAGCTGGATCTGGGCTGGGCTGCCTGCGGGAGGAGCCCAATCTGGCTCCCAAATGCCACATAGCAGGGGTGGGGTCCGGGACTGTTTTCAAGGCAGTGACGCCCCTGGTCCCTGTTTTCTTCCAGATAGAAGGCAAAACCACACACCTTTATGTGCCTCAGTTGCACTTGTTACTAATGTCACCTACAGCTCTTCAGTCGATACATGGGAAACATAAATAATACATCATAACGTGTAGGGAAAGGTACAACTGTCATTATGGTCAGGAACTGAGCCTGGGACCTTTATATATAAGAGAATCATAGAAGTGCAGAGCAGAAAGCGGGGGCGTTACTGGAGAGGGGTTGCAAGCCAGGGTCCGCCCTGCCACATGCAGCCCCAATTCTGCTCCAGGGCCTGATCTGGCCACTGCCACTTGCTGGCAGTACAGGGGCCTCATCCAGCTTTGAGCCTCCTGCAAAAGCCTTGAAACTGGAGACGGTCCATGCCACTTTATACAAGCAGCAGGAGCCGTCTCCAAGTGGCTGCCACTCAGAGACTCTCCTACTGCTTTGGACTGTCTCTAGCTCTGTCTCTAGCCTCCTCTTGCAGGAGGCTCAAAGCCGGATTGGGCCCCTGCTGCTGCTGGCAAATGGCAGGAGCCATCTCCGAGCCACCACCGCTTTCCAGAAGTGACCTGCAGCAGGATCGGGCCACTCGGACTGTGCTGCCTGCCAGAGATCCAGGGCCAGTGCCCTACTGGCTCCAGCACAGTGATGCCCCTGACAGGGATAGAAGATTTTCATTTGAAAAAAAAAGTTAAAAGGTGGGTGTTTAGGGTTAGGCCCTAAAATCCAGATTAGCAACTTTTAGACACTTTTGAAATTATTATTAGTAAGTATTTGTACTGACAAGGATCAGAGCTGCACTTTGCCAGTCACTGTAAAGACTTGACTAGACTATCCATACCCCCAAGGAGTTTATAATCTAAACAACAAATGGGAGACAGCAGGTGACAAGAATTTTGATGTGTATAAGTAAAGCTAATGAACAGTTAGGAAAAAAAAAAGAGTTCTGATTCAAAAAGCAACGACACGTGAGTGTCTTGTTCCCCGTCTCATCTCCTAACCCATTCCTTCTTTGCAGCCAAAGAAAATGTTAGTTCCTAAAGGGAAGCAAAATTCTGAAAAGCAGGTAGGTGGCTGTGGTGCAGGCAGTGACAAAGTTGGAGGAAAGGATTTAATTTTCCAACAGAAGGCAGAGAAATACTGTGCACAAGAACTTGAGGGTCTGATCCCTCACTATAGTCCTCACTATAGCCATGAAGAGCATATTGAAGTCAGTAGGCGAAGGACAAGTCCCCAAGTTTTCTAGAATAGGAGGATGCTTATAGTTGGCTTTCCTCATAATATAAATTTAGAACAAAAACTGGAAAGAAAACTGATTTAATTTCCCCCCTGTGGAAAATTTCAACTTTTGTTGAAAAAAAAATTGTCCTTTGAAAACTTTTGACTTTAAGCTTTGAGGTTTTTGATGAAAAGCCAGAGATATCCATGCAAAAGCAAAGCCATTCCATGAAAAGTCTCATTCATTCAAAAACACAATTTTCCATCAGAACACTTTAAACAGAAATTTTTCTTTCAACACTACTTTAAAACATAACTTCAATGAATTTTAGTCCTCCTTGGGGTAAGTGGGTGCAACTCCCATTTGTGTGTGCCAGCACTGAATTTGGAAAAAGTCTTCAGTCATATTGTCTTAACTTTTTACTTTTATCCCTCATGTTTTCCTCATCACTACTCACAGTAACACTCAGTCCAGTCAGCAATTTCAAATCTTCCATTTGGATATTAATAATTGACACCCCCCCACACTGCTGCCTGTTTTCCACACCAAGACTTACATGAGAATTATAATTGCACGTATTAGTATCACTTTATTTTTCTGCTAAGTATCAGCAGAAACAGTGTAGATTCAGCCTTTGCCTAAAGTGGCTCCTTAAATCCCAGTTTCTATTAGAACTAATTTTCCAGCGACTTCAGATGGGTTTTGGCCTCTGGGGAGGGCCTACCCATTATGGGAAAATTGATTTTTAACAGCTACTCTGCATGCTAATTCTCACATCTTTCAAGTGCCACTGAATCTCATTCTCCTTAATATCTAGAATAGTCAGGATATGTTATTTCCTTTAGTCTGGACTTAAATCACAGATTTAGAACTATTATCACTATCAATAGCTGCCATGCCACAACATGTAACACCCATCATGAAGTTTCACATTAGTTGTAACTTCAGTGACCGGACAGCAAGTGTGAAAAAATTGGGACCAGGTGGGAGGTAACAGTTTGCCTGTATAGACAAAGCCTATAATATCAGGGTATTAGCTATTAGCTATTATCTTAGCCATTAGCTATTATTTTTAAAAAATCACGGAAGATGGGTGAGGATGCAGAGGACTGGAAAAGGGCAAATATAGTGCCCACCTACAAAAAAAAGGAAATAAGAGTAATCTAGGGAATTATAGATCAGTCAGTTTAACCTCTGTACCAGAAAAAATAATGGAACAGATAATTAAGGAGTTGATTTGCAAACATCCAGAAGAGACTGAGGGTGCTTAAGGCTAGTCAACATGGATTTGTCAAAAGAAAATCATGTCAGACCAACTTGATAGCTTTCTATGATATGGTAACAAGCCTTGTAGATAGAGGGAAAGCAGTAATGTGGTATATCTAGACTTTAGTAAGGCATTTGTTATGGTTTCACATCACATTCTTATTAATAAACTGGGAAGGTACAAAGCAGATGGAGCTACTATAAAATGGGTGAAAAATTGGTTGGATAACTGCTCCCAGGGAGCGGTTATCAACGGTTCACTTTCAGGCTGGAAGGACTTAATGAGCAGGGTGCCACAGGGATCTGTCCTGGGTCCAGTTTTGTTCAGCATTTTTATCAATGACTTGAATGATGGCAAAGAGAGCAAACTTATAAAGTTTGCAAATGATATCAAGCTGGGAGGGGCTGCAAGTGCTTTGAAGGATAGGATCATGATTCAAAATGATTTGGACAAACCGGTGATATGGTCTGAGATAAACAGAATGAAATTCAATAAAGATTAGTGTCATGTACTCCCCTTAGTGTTGAACAACCCCTTTCACACATACAAAATTGGCAATGACTGCCTAGGAAGGAGTACTGCAGAAAGGGATCTGGATGTGACAGTGGATCAAAGCTGAACGTAAGTCAGCAGTGTAATACTGTTGCAAAAAAAGTAAACAACATTCTGGGGTGTATTAACAGGAATATTGTGATTAAGACATGAGAAGTGAATCTTCCACTCTAGTCGGCACTGATTAGGCCTCAACTTGAGTACTGTGCCCAGTTTTGGGGTCATCATTTCAAAAAGGATGTGGAAAAACTGGAGAAAGTCTGAAGAGCAACAAATATGATTGGAGGTCTGGATATTTGACTTATGAAGGAATAATGAAAGAACTGGGTTTGTATAGTCTGGAAAAAAGTATAACAACAGTTTTCAAATACCTAAAAGGTTGTTATAAGGAAGAAGGGGAAGAATTATTCTCCTTAATCACAGATGATAGGACAAGATACCATTCTGATGAGCAGAAAGAACAGCAAATGTGGAAGGCGCGCACTGTGGCTTAACAGAGGACTCTGCACTGACTACAGCATAAAAAGGAAGCTTACAGGAAGTGGAAGCTTGGACAGATGACTAAGGAGGCATATAGAGATATTGCTCAGGACTGCAAGGATAAAATCAGAAAGGCCAAAGGGCAATTGGAGTTGCAGCTAGCAAGGGATGTGAAGGATAACAGGAAGGGGTTCTACAAGTATATCAATAACAAGAAGAGGATCAGGGATGCTGTAGGTCCCTTACTGAATGGGGCAGGTATCCTCGTGATGGAGGATGAGGAAAAGGCTGAAGTGCTCAATGCTTTTTTTACTTCAGTCTTCACATGGAGGGCCAGCTCCCAGGCAGCTAGACTGGGTATGGCAGATTGGAGAGAAGAAGAGAGGCCCTTGGTGACAGAAGGTCAGGTTAGGGACTACTTAAAGAAGCTGGATGTGCACAAGTCCATGGGCCCGGACGACCTGCATCTGAGGGTGCTGAGGGAGTTGGCTGATGAGATAGCAGTACCGCTGGCCATTATCTTTGAAAACTCGTGGCGAATGGGGGGAGGTGCCAGAGGACTGGAAAAAAGCAAATATAGCGCCGATCTTCAAGAAAGGCAAAAAGGAGTACCCAGGGAATTACAGGCCTGTCAGCCTAACCTCAATCCCTGGAAAAATCATTGAGCAGGTTCTCAAAGAATCCATTCTGAAACATTTGGAGGAAAATAGAGTGATCAGCAACAGTCAGCATGGATTCACCAAGGGCGAATCGTGCCTGACTAACCTCATCACCTTCTATGATGAGATGACTGGATTTGTGGATGCGGAAAGAGCCGTTGACGTGATATACCTCGACTTTAGCAATGCTTTTGATACGGTTTCCCACAGCATTATCATCAGCAAGTTAAGAAAGCATGGGTTGGATGTGTGGACTGTTAGGTGGATAGAAAACTGGTTAGATCAACAGTTTCAGCATGTAAGAATCAATGGCTCCATGTCTAGTTGGCAACCAGTAACAAGGGGTATGCCCCAGGGGCTGGTACTGGGGCTGGTTCTGTTCAACATTTGCATTAATGATCTAGATGATGGGATTAATCGCACTCTCAGTAAGTCTGCAGAAGACACCAAGCTGGGGGGAATGATAGACATGCTGGAGGGCAGGGACAGGATTTAGGGAGACCTTGACAAATTGGAGCAGTTGGCCAATAGAAATTTCATGAGGTCCAACAAGGACAAGTGCAAAGTTCTGCACTTGGGACGGAACAACCCCATGCACTGGCTGGGGAGCGATCAGCTAAATAGCAGCACTGTAAAAAATGACCTGGGGGTCATGGTGGATGGGAAGCTGGATATGAGTTTACACTGTGCTCTTGCTTCCAAAAAGGCCAGGAATTGTTGCCAGCAGATCAAGGGATGTGATCATTCCCCTCTGTTCGGCACTGGTGAGGCCGCTTCCGGAATACTGTGTCCAGTTTTGGGCTCCCCACTACAAATAGGATGTGGACAAATGAGAGTCCCTTGGTGACAGAAGTCACAAGTCCATGGGCAACAAAAATGATCAATGGGCTGGAGCACAAGACCTATGAAGAAAGACTGAAGGAACTAGGCTTATTTAGCTTGCAGAAGAGAAGACTGAGGGGAGATTTGATAGCAAGCTTCAACTACCTGAAGGGGTGCTCCAAGGAGGACGGAGCTCAGTTGTTCTCAGTAGTAACAGAGGACAGAACAAGGAGCAATGGTTTCAAGTTGCAGCTGGGGAGGTTGAGGCTGGATATTAGGAAAAACTTACTAGGCGAGTGATAAAGCATTGGAATGGGCTACCTAGGGAGGTGGTGGAATCTTTGTCTTTGGAGATGTTTAAGGCTGGACAAAACTCTGGCTGGGATAATTTAGTGGGAGTGGTCCTGCTTTTTTGGCAGGGGGTTGGACTAGATGACCTCATAAGGTCCCTTCCAACCCTATGATTCTATGATAAGAAAGCAATGGGCTTAAATTACAGCAAGGGAGGCTCAGCCTAGACATTAGGAAAAAAATTCCTGACTGTCAGGACAATTAAACTCTGGAATAAGTTTCCTTGGCAGGTTGTGAAATCTCCTACATTAGAGGTTTTTAAGAGCAAGTTATATGAACACCTGTCAGGGGTGGTTTAATAGGGGTACTTGGTCCTGAGTGCAGGGAACTTGACTCGACCTGTCATGGTCCCTTCCAGTTTCTATGATTCTACAGTATCTGGTTACCCTGGTTATAACCCACCTACATCTGGACTCTGAGTTTGCTCACAGAATTATCCCTCTGTGCCTTTTGCCCCTCTGCTCTGTCTCCCAAACTATATTTGATATCTCCAGCATTGTTCATATGAAGAAAGTGATAACTGAAGAGATCAGTCTGCCCACTGTAACCTACATTTTGCAAAGGAGTCTCTTTCTTAATGAATTAATCAGAATTGAGCCTTTCATACCCAGGCACATCCAATTCAGAGGAAGCTAAAGAACCAATTCAATTAACACATAGTCAAGATTTACTGTGAGTCATGGGAATCAGCATTCAAGGCTTCAGTACATAGACATGCCACCTTGTGACACTTGGCAATCATAGAGACAAGCAGGACAGAAATCCATTATTTTACTTCCTGATGACGGTCCAGGGTATGGCCTCTCATAGAAAAACCTACAGCATAAGTTAAAGTTCTTGGGATAATGTAATAAATTTACATTCATTGTGTGCTTGAGTGTCTGTGTGGCAAGAGAAGCAGGGTTTACCCTCCATCCACTCATGCAGTGTCCATACACAGGCACCTGAAGATATAGGGGCCTTTGGAGCTTGCGGGGAGAAGGCAGGAAAACAAAAGTTTCAAAATTTGGAATAGTTATAAAAAAACAGACAAACTAGGATGCCTTTAGTAACCTGATTTTATTTCAGAGGGTTTCATAGGGTGGGGGAGGTAGAACATAGCTAGCTAGCTAGCTAACCTGACTGACTGGATATGCACTCAGCTACTATAATTTTGATCTGTAATACAGATCCCTTCCACAAATACAGGCACTGTTCTGCTTATTTGATATACTTCAAGTTATGGGACCTCAGTCAATGCTTTGCATCTTGTGTGACCTTTCTATATCCAGAGAGATGGGATGTAAAGTGCTACCTGTCTTGATAGCTTAGTTGGTATACCTACTTTGCATAGGTGAAGAGTGTGTGATGCAATGGAGAATCCAGGCAAGTCAGTTGTCGCATTCCCAGAGAAGCTTGATTCTGTTCTGGGTTACTAGTTTTATAATCCACACACACTGTAATTTAAGGATAGTGCTGTATTTAAAATCTTGGAAGATTTTAAGACTGGTGATGCATAGTCACATCTTACATTTGTTATTTCCATGTTAAGGAAAAACACTTAAAACTTGTATGGCAAGTTTCTTCCTGGTAAATCAAGTTCATCCAACTAAAACTATGTCATTCCTGATTATTTTTTGATGAAAACTTTAACCTATTCTCTGTCTCTGTGCATGGTGACTGTCACCATGGTGTCTAGAATCCATGATATTTAGTCATCAGTGTTCTGTAGGGGAAGTATCTTCTTAATGGTACAGGAATAAAATGGGTAAACACTAAATTTCCATTTAGAGCAGGGATGTCAACCATATAGTCTGCAGGCCATATATGGCCTGTGAACCTCTTCCGTTCAGCCTATGACTGCACTCTCTTCCTAACACAGGAGAGTGAGTGTTATGACAGGTGTACAAGATGGGTATAGGAGGGTGTGGAAGGGGTATATATTAGCCCCAGGCTCAGTAAAGCCTTGTTTCCTGGGGTAAATTAGCCAGGACTATGCCAGGGTAATTGGTTCCAGGTGTCTCAATTAACAAACCTGCTGCACTGCTTAAAAGCCTCCTTCTGAGGCAGGGTGGAGGAGCTGAGGGGAGCAGAGTGGTTGGAAGAGCAGGTGGAGAAGTTTTGTCACAACACCCAACCAGGTACAGAGGGAGTGGGAGAACTCTTACCAGCAAGGCTGTTAGGCCCTGCAGCTTGAAGGAGGGAGGACTTGATTTGCTTCAGGAACTGAGCAAGGGAGTGGAGGTGGGGAAAGTCCAGCCTAAACAAAGAAAGGACCACAGTGACTGGGGCTTGAGACCTGGAAGCTGTGAGTCCTTCTCAGCCCTAGAGGGTAGTACAGGTAGTGTGGGGCCACCTTGGCAACCCAGGGAAAACAGTAGCCTCCTGGATTTCGTGTGAAGCCTGTTGCTCAAAGGGTCCCTGGGTCAGGGCCCAAGGTGGAGGGCGGGACTGCCCCCTCCCCATTTCCCCAGGAATGTAACCCCACGAAGGGGTGTGGGCCAGAGAAAGAGGCCCCAGTGAGAGGGCCTGACCGGACTTTGTCAGCCCACAAGATAAATGTGTAGGACTGTCAGGAAGCAGACAGGGCCTCACTTCCACACGGTGTGTGGTCTCACATAACCTAGTGTATCACAATGCTGTGGGAACATCATGTCTCACGACATCACAAAGTGCTGGGTGTGTGAGGCAGCACTCAATGAGCTATTATCTGCCTAACAGAGAGAGTGTGTTGTACCATGGGCCTCACTCTTGCATGCGCAGCACTCCGCGATGCCAAAGAAGTGTGGTAGTATTTTGATTTATGGTATGTACAGCCCACTTGAAGTATATGTAAGTCAAATCTGGCTCACCATAGTATATGAGTTTGATGCCCCTGATTTAGATGGCTTTTTTTTATCTTCTGGGTTGCTGACCCCTGTTTTAGAAGAACTTTACTCTTCTGTTAGCCCAGATCCACCTCACTTTGCAGTTTCAAAGCATACAGTATTGCTGTTCATTATATCATACAAAGGGAAACTGCTTCAAAATCAGGCCTGTCACCTATAATACATCTCACATAGTCTGACTGAACTATGTTGGCTGGCTGATTTAGAGGCTAACCTCCCAAGGGCTGAGAAGTTGTTGCAAAGGTATGGGCCAAATTTTTCAAGCTGTTATCTTTTCAAGTCCCAACCCACATTGCTTATTCTCTTTCAGGATTTAATTCAGAGGGAGTGATCTTGGAAATCTTTATTTGTGTAGGGGGTGCTCAATGAAGAATCTCATTGACATCTGTCAGGCCGTTTGCTTGAATAAACACTGTGCCTGTGTACCAGGGTTTGCAAAACTAGGTCCTGTATTTGCATGATGCTGACCTTTTCAAGAGTGCTCAACTTAACTTTGATATGTAAGGAAAATTAAAATCCAAAAAAAAACCCAACAGTGAAAATTAAACTCTCTGGATAAGATCAAGTAATTTGCAATAATTGCTTCTGAATGCAAAATATGCACAATCTTAACCCACCAAACACTGACCTAAATGAACCTCTATTTTAAATGCATGAAGCAATGGGACTTCCTCCAGCTCTGTGGGGAGAATACACAGTGGTTTAATAGGACTCACTACTCACATATTTAGACTAAATGATGCCCTTTATAGTTTTATTGGTTCTTTTTAGTTATAACCTGTGTAACCACCTTGAACAATTATTCCCACTACTTGATGTTCAAACCTTCAAAAATGGTTCTTGAAAGTATTTGTATATCCTGTACATAATAATGCTTAGCTTTTATCTAATGCTTTTCATCAGTACAGGTTGTATAATGTACAAAAGCAGTTGATATTATTAGCCCTAGTTTACAGATGGGGAAACTGAGGCACAGAGTGGTGCTGTGCCCAACGAGACATAGCAGATCACTGGAAACAGAACCCAGCTGTCCTGAGTCTCACGACAGTGCTCTGCCCGCTAGGCAAGACCAGCACCCTACATGCAGTACTTAAGGCTGAAATTTTCAAAAGGGATGTATTTGCCCCTATTCAACTGAAATTAAATGAATTCAGGGCCTTAACTTTCCAAAGCTTTTTTGCTAATGCTAACTAGCTCCTGAAATCTGTTCCTTCACCCCCTTCATTGTATTTTTCTGAGAAACCTTTTGGTTTTTTGTGAAATATTATTAGCCAGGTGAGTGTGTATTTAGTATAGGTCTGTATTTGGGGGAAAGCTCACCATGCTCTGTTTCCTCTGTAATTTATGGGAAAACATTTCTGGAAAAGAGCCTTTTAGAACTGGAAGACAAAGCTTGTGTTTTTGCCTGTACATCTGGTGTCTGTTATAGTTGTACAATATACATTTCACAGTATATCTGAGTCCAACTTGTTTCTGCACTTTGGTTCATTCCCTAGTGTACAGAAGTACTGCAGTAACATGACCCCTGCGTGGATTATGGAAATTTTTGAGTCCTCCTAGCTAAGTAGATGATGATCATCATGTGGGAGTGAGTGAATGAACAAAAAAGGTCTTCTCCATTACTTGAGACATTTAGGGGTCAGAGAAGCATTCGGGACTCTGGACAGTTAACCAAACTAAATCTACTGTGCTAAATCTACTGCTACTCATTCTGATCATTTGAAGACAAGTGTGTGAGTTTACTGAGCAAAACTCTCTGCCAGACTAGTGTTACAAAACAGTAAGGGAAAAGGTCTGGGGGAACAGGTGAAGTCCAATTGCAAAAAGCTATTCATGTTTTATTTTGCAGGTCAGTTTTTGAGTCTGACTTGCATAAAAATTAGATGATACAAATGGGATTATTTTTATTTGGATTAGTACTATGTTTATACAAAGAGTGAGTTTCTTGTGCCATCCACTAGGAACTGGACTGTGATAAATCCACAGCAGACCTGCTGGTCGAGAAGTGGAAGTCTCAGAAATTCAGGCAGTGACATCAAATGCTTAAAGGATAGGGAACTGAAAGAATAGGTTTTAGTTTGGTTTGTTTTTTGTTTGTTTATATATAATTAACATTGTGCTCCATACTTCATTCCATATGGTTGATTGGCACATTAGGGCTAATCAGGGCTATGCTGCAAGCGTTTTCAATAAGGTAATTAATATTCAATCTGAAAGCATTTTAAAATTGTTCAATAGTTGAGTTATGCTGTGCCAAACTGGATTATTGGCATGTCTCTTTTCGAATAGCCTCTAAAGTTATATCTGTATTGCAGGTGGGGAAAATGCTTCCCAACACCAGTAGACAGATGCATGTTAGCTCTGCTTTAGCTAGTGTGTTAAAGATAGAAGTATTGCTGAGAGTAGGTGGTGCGGATGTCCAGGGAGGTCTGAACTTAAAATAGTTAACCTAAGCTGCCACTCATGCTACCAGACCTCCATGAGAGCAGAGCTAGGCCAGTAGTGAGAACTTTTGAAAATCTATCTTGTTCTTCCCACACTGGTAATTCTTTGGGCCTTTTGAATGGGGAATAATCATACTTTGGACTCTACTTCTTTCTAGACACACAACTACTTTAAGGGAGAAGCTGCAGAGAGGGTAGAGCTGGCTGATACATCCACTGTGAAATATTATTGAGCTTTTGGCATGTTCATTAATGGTTGAATGAATGCTTACATTATTCAGCCAGCTCTAGCCTCTCCCCAGTGTCTCAGAAGCTGGTCATGTGGCTCAGTGATGTTGTTATGGTAATTGGCAGCTGCCAGTGGTTCCCAACATTTTCTCTGCTGTGGCATGCTTTGCTACCTTTAATTTGAGGCACACCACTATACAGTTTCCAAATGAACTCATGAATATTCATGAGCCAATCCAGAGCTCTTTGAGTAGTTTTTTGAAAAAATTTTGTGGCACACCTGCTCAGGACTGACAGCATACCTGTGTGCCATGTTACACTGGTTGGGAAATGCTGGTCTATGCCAGCACAACAGTTTGGAGATGGAATTCCATATCAGATTTTCCCTGACTGCCCCTTTTGAGATAAATTGTGTAACTCCATTGACTGGGCCACAGTAGAATCTGACCTCTAAATCTGGGAAACCCTATGAGAAATAAAGGGATATCTGAAGGACAGTAATAGCTTTCCTGTCAGCGAAGGCCCAACGTGTATCAGAAGTGGATAAAGAGGTCTGCATTGCACCTTAGCACTTATAGCTGTTTGTTACCCTGCAGATGAGAGTGTATCTTATCCCCATGTGATCTTTACATTTGGTGGAAGCATTATGCCCTGCACACTATTTTGAAAAACGTGTTGATGATCTTTAGTTCAAGTCAAAGGTGCTAGACTGAAAGCCATGGAGAATTAAGACAATACTAGATGAGATGAATACAAAGCCTGGACAAAGGTAGTAAACGTGTTCAGCCACTTTGGGTATGTCTACACAGAAAAGCTTTTTTTTGAAATAAGAGGCTTGTTTTGAAAACTTTACTTGTCCATGCAGACATTTTGGTATTTCAAAATAAGCACTCTGTTTTGAAATAATGAAGTGCTATTTCAAAATAAATAAACCTGCATTTATTTCAAAAAAGCAATTCTTTTGAAACAGTTATCTCAAAAAAAAAAAAAAAAAAAAAAAAAAAAACCCTCCACCAAAGGGGGTATGGGGTTTTTTTTTTTTTTTGAAATAATGGCCCTATACTTTTCACTGCCTTCCCCTAGTTTGAAAATGAGTCTAGCAAAAACTCTGTATTTCAAGAGAAGAACTCCTGCCTTATTTTGAAATAGTCTTCACTAGGTCCTATTTAGAAATCTGTACAGTGTAGACATAGCCTTTGTGCATGAGAGAGAACCTCTTGTCTTCAGGAGACAGGACATGATGACATTCTGGTTCATTTGGTCCTTGGCTTTCTCCTGAGATGGCTAATTACTATCAGCTGTGCTGGTGGTCTATGTTGGGGACACTTTTCCACAAGAACTCATCTGAAACCACCGGGTTATTTCACTCAGACTTGTCAAAGGCCATCAGAGAGTAATTTTGTTTCAACCAGTCTTGGATGTATTTGAAATGGTGACATGTTATGTGAAGGAAAAGGTCCGTGATGACCTCATGCCCCTTCACATACATTTATGTATCGTTAATATATTTCAGAATATAAAGGGTAGAAATACTTTTCCTGAAAATCCTATCCTTACTTATTGTAAGGTTTATTTTAACATCCTTGGCAAATCACCACATAACAAACACATCAGTTTTGTAGTAGTCATCTTGCTTTTGAGTGATGTAAATTCTAAATTAAAATATTTTGACTGGCACATCTTTAAAAAGAAAAGTGCATAACGATTACTATGTTACTAAAATAATGAAAACTGCAATTTTCATATTAAAATTTCTGCCTGCATGTCACACAAAATGGCCTGTTTCCCTTGCTTTAATTTTTGCAACTATATAGAAAGCATTATCCTCAAGAAACAGTGGGTTACTTACCAGTAACTGTTCTTCAAGATGGGCTGCTCAGACTAATTCAGTAATTAGGTGTATCCATGCCACAGCACATGATTCATAGAATCATAGGGTTGGAAGGGACCTCATGAGGTCATCTAGTCCAACCCCCTGCCAAAAAAAAAAAACAGGACCACCCCCACTAAATTATTCCAGCCAGGGTTTTGTCCACCCAGGCCTTAAACATCTCCAAAGATGGAGATTCCACCACCTCCCTAGGTAGCCCATTCCAATGCTTTACAACCCTCCTAATAAGAAGGCTTTTCCTAATATCCAGCCTCAACCTCCCCAGCTGCAACTTGAAACCTTTGCTCCTTGTTCTGTCCTCTGTTACTACTGAACAGCTGAGCTCCATCCTCCTTGGAGCATCCTTTCAGGTAGCTGAAGGTTGCTATCAAATCCCCCCTCAGTCATCTTCTCTTCTGCAGACTAAATATGCCTAGTTCCTTCAGTCTTTCTTCATAGGTCTTGTGCTCCAGCCCCTTGATCATTTTTGTTGCCCTCTGCTGGACTCTTTCTAATTTCTCCACGTCCTTCTTATAGTGGGAAGCCCAAAACTGGACACAGTATTCCAGATGCAGCCTCACCAATGCCAAATAGAGAGGAATGATCACATCCCTTGATCTGCAGGCAATACTTCTTCTGATGCAGCCCAGTATGCTATTGGCCTTTTTGGCAGCAAGAGCATACTGCTGACTCGTATCCAGCTTCCCATCCACCAGGACCCCCAGGTCCCTTTCTACAGTGCTGCTAGTTAGCTGATTGCATGGGGTTGTTCTGTCCCAAGTGCAGGACTTTGCACTTGTCCTCATTGAACCTCATGAGATTTCTATTGACGCACTGCTCCAATTTGTCAAGGTCTTCCTGCATCTTCTCCCTGCCCTCCAGCATGTCTACCATTCCCCTCAGCTTGGTGTCACCCACAAACTTACTGAGTTTGCAATAAATCTCATCATCCAGATCATTAATGAAAATATTGAACAGAACTGGCCCCAGGACCGACCCCTGGGGCACACCACTCTTTACTGGTTGCCAACTAGACACGGAGCCATTGATTCTTACACACTGAAATCATTGATCTAGCCAGTTCTCTATCCACCTTACCATCCACACGTCAACCCATACTTCCTTAACTTGCTGACGAGAATGCTGTGGGAAACCGTATCAAACGCCTTGCTAAAGTTGAGGTATGTCACATCAACAGCTCTTCCCACATCCACAAATCCAGTCATCTCATCAGAGAAGGTGATGAGGTTGGTCAGGCACAATTTACCCTTGATGCATCCATGCTGACTGTTCCTGATCACTCTGTTTTCCTCCAAGTGTTTCAGGATGGATTCTTTGAGAACCTGCTCCATGATTTTTCCAGGAATTGAGATGAAGCTGACAGGTCTGTAATTCCCTGTCTTGAAGATTGGCACTATATTTGCTTTTTTCCAGTCCTCTGGCACCTCCCTCGTTTACCATGAGTTTTCAAAGATAATGGCCAGTGGTACTGCTACCTCATTGGCCAACTCCCTCAGCACCCTCGGATGTGGGTCATCTGGCCCCATGGACTTGTGCACATCCAGCTTCTTTAGGTAGTCCCTAACCTGACCTTCTGTCACCAAGGGCCTCTCTTCATCTCTCCAATCTGCCATACCCAGTGTAGTGGGCTGGGAGCTGGCCCTGCCTGTGAAAACTGAAGTAAAAAAAAAAAAAGCATTGAGCACTTCAGCCTCTTCCTCATCCTTCATCATGAGGATATCTGCACTATTCAGTAAGGGGCCTACACCATCCATGAACCTCTTCTTGTTAATAACATACTTGTAGAACCCCTTCCTGTTGTCCTTCACATCCCTTGCTAGCCGCAACTCAATTGTCCTTTGGCCTGTCTGATTTTTTTTATCCCTGCAGTTCCGGGAAATATCTTTATATGGCTCCTTAGTGATCTGTCCAAGCTTCCACTTCCTGTAAACTTCCTTTTTATGCTTTAGCTCAGTGCAGAGTCCTCTGTTAAGCCACACTGGGCACCTTCCACATTTGCTGTTCTTCCTACTCATTGGAATGGTATCTTCCTGTGCCCTTAGCAGGGTTTCTTTAAAATACAGGTAGTTCTGTTGGACACCTTTCCCCTTTAGACTAGCTTCCCAAGGGATCCTGCCCATCAGTTCCCTGAGGGAGCCAAAACCTGCTCTGCTGAAGTCCAGGGTCTGCATTTTGCTTCTTTCATTTTTTCCATTAATCAGCATCTTGAACTCTATCATCTCATGGTCACTGCTGCCCAGGTTGCCATTAATTTCTATGTCCCCAATCAATTCTTCTGTTTGAGCAGCAGGTCAAGAGGTGAAAGGACCCTAGTTGGGTCCTCCAGCATTTGTACAGGAAGTTGTCCTCAGCCCTCTCCAAAAAACTTCCTGGATTGCCTGTGCATTGCTATATTGGCCTCCCAGCAGATGTCAGGTTAATTGAAGTCCCCCAAGAGAACCAGGGCCTGTGATCTGGAAACTCCTGCTAGTTGTCCATAGAATGCCTCATCCACCTCCTTCTGGCCTGGAGGTTTATAGCAGACACCCACCACAACATCCCCCTTTAAGCTTTATCCCACAGACTTTCAACTGGCTTGGTTCCACTTTCATAATGGAACTCTGAGCAGTCATAGAGCTCTCTTACATAGCACTCTTTTTCCATATAGTGCTACTCCTCCCCTTCTTTCCTGCCTTTCCTTCCTGAACAACTTACACCCATCCGTGGCAGAGCTCCAGTCATGCAAGCTATCCCACCATGTCTCTGTTATTCCAATTATATCATAGTTCCTTATCTGTGCCAGTACTACCAATTCTTCCTGCTTGTTTCCCAGGCTTCTTGCATTCATATACAGGCACCTAAGATACCCGGCTGATTGCCCTACTTTCCCAAGTCGATTTTCAGTTCTGTTACATCTAATTCCTCGTATTTTCTTCTGGGATTGTCCTCCTGCCCCTGCCTCAGGTATTAAAGCTTCATTAGAACATGTAACATAATTGATTTCTGCCCCCATGTTCCAACTACCTTCTCTTTTTATCCCTGGTGTTACAGTCCCAGGTCTCCCACATTGTCATTTACCTGTGGGCTTTGGTCTCCTTCCCCCTTCACACCTAGTTTTAAAGCTGTCCTCACTAGGTCAGCCAGTTGATGTCCAAATATGCTCTTCCCCTTCCTCAACAGATAGATGGAGTCCATCTCTATCTAGCAGTCCTTCCTCCTGGAACAGCACTCCATGGTCAAGGACAACACCATCTTTGCAGCCAGGCGTTCACCTCCAGGATGCATCTTTACTCAGGCCCCTACCCTTGACCAGAAGGATCGAGGACACCACCACCTGTGCTCCGAACTCCTTCACCCACACTCCCAGAGCCCTATAGTCACCTTTGGTCTGCTGAGGATCACCTCTCACAGCATCATTGGTTCCCACATGGATGAGAAGCATGTGGTAGTAGTCAGTCAGAGGGGCGGATGATTCTCGACAATCCCTCCGTAACATCTCAGATGAGGGCACCTGGCAGGCAGCATACCTCCCACGAGGCCTTGTCAGGGTGACAGATGGGTGCCTCTGTTCCCCTCAGAAGTGAGTCCCCAACAACCACAACCTTATATTTCCTCCTAGCTTTGCCAGCATGAGGAGGTGAGGTCCCAGATGCTAGAGTGGAGGGGAACAGTGATGGGTTCTGTTGATCTAAACATCAGCCCAAACAGATCATCAGAGGGCCTTTCAAAGGGCTGGACCTCCATCCCCACATGGGCTGAAACACGGCACAAGAGGTTGAAGTGCACCAAGAGATCCTCCGTGTAGGAACAAGGCACCAGATTTAAAGCTCTAGCCGGTGCTGTAGGAATCGGTGCCGTGGTGGGCAAAGTGGTCTCTTGGGGGGGACCATTCATGAGATTGGTACAGAATGGGTCACAGTGCCGGAGGTCGGTGATGAGGCTATTTAGTTCCCCTTGAAACACCTTCCTCTGAACTCAAAGGGGGGTGAATCCCTTGGGACCATGAAGACGGTGCTGGGGACAGCAAAGTGATAGTGCAGGGGAGAAGGCTCAATGGTACTGGGACTCTGAGGGATGGGAGATTCTGGTGCTGGGGAACTTGGCACCAGGACCGGAGATGGTGTGTTAGTGCCACTTTCAATGCACCCAGACCTTCAAAATGAAGGTGGCTTACCCCTTCTTCTAGTACAGGATCTCAAACACACAGCCTGTGAGCCGCATGCAGCCCCCAATGCTATTTCCTGTGACCCGCAGTGACGCGTTTGTTACCAAGATTTGCAATATGTGTGTCCAGAAAAGTTTCACCGCTGTGGCCCTCAGGCTACCATGCTAATCCTCATGTGGCCTTCATGGTGGTTTGAGTTTGAGACCCCTGTTGTAGCAAGTACCAGGCAATGTTCCCTCTAGTTATTCATAGGCTGTGAGTGCAAAAAAATTTCTTTGTGGGCACCAATATTAGCACTATCGAATTTTTTTGTGTGCACTTTTTGTTGTGTGCGTGGGTTTCATGACCTGCATGCACATACACATGCGCACAGCTTAGAGGGAACAATGGTACCAGGGAGGGTGGAATAGGCAATGAGGAGCACTTTCACTGCCTCAAATGCCTCTGGAGTCATTGGAAGTGGCATTGACTCCTCCCGGTCCCGTGGGGGACCCAGAACGGTGCCAACACCACGGTACCGCAACTGGTACCGAGCTGGTTTTACATCCCCTGGGGGAGTGGTGCTGGGAAGGCTCTGGCGGCACAACATGAGACCCTGAAGCCTCGGGAATAGGCTGTGACGCTTGCCCTGAGGCCAACACATGGTGCCTTTGCTCCCTGTCCTTGATTATCCTAGGCTTAAAGGACAGACAGACAGCAGGAGGTGACCAAATGGGCTTTGCCAAGGCACTGGAGGCACTTCTCATGTGGATCATCCCATAGGAAGGCCTTGCTGCATGCAACACAAGGTTTAAACCCTGGCATGGTGGGCGGTGGCGGAGACCAGTGTTTGTTGCTCTTTGGTGGAACCAGGTCCATGAAAAGGTGTTCCCAATTGACCAGAAGGCTAACAAACGAAGAGAGAAGGAAGACTGCTCGCTAGCGCAAGGAGCGAGCTGTTCCGAGAACCGTCACTGAGGCAGACAAAATGGAACTGGGGAGGGGTCGGGGGGGCGGCTGCCTATGTTGCCATGGGGTCTCGCAGGGGGCGGTGGCTGCCAACCCTGTTCTGACAGGCTAGGGCAAAAAGATTCCAACCAATAATGCGCCGGGGCACGGATACACCTATTACTGAATGTATCTGAGCAGCATGTGAAGAATGGGTATTTTCTCTCAGTTAATTGAAAAGCAAGTTTAGGTTTGGTCAACAGCTTCTACCTAAAATAAAACAGTGTAAAGGAAACCATTTTTTTCAATGTAATGAATTTCTTGATTAGTAACTATTAACTGCCCAAATATTACTCAAAACTATTTCATGCTAACTGTATTGTCTAAAAAGAAGAGAACAAATAGTATGCAGAGTATTCCTGTGTTCAAGCAATATAATAGAAACAAAAATGCACAATACCATAACTTTTTTTTACTATTTCAGTTCTCATGACAACCAAGGTTTTGTTCTCATTAATTGGCATTCATCACCCTTGCCTGGTGTGCACAGAGCAATGTTTTATGTATTCCAGGTTTTGTGCTGATATGAAAAATGTGCATGTGTGCAGTGAAAGCACATTGTATATGTGTATTTGGAAGGAAATAATTGATTAATCCCTGGCTTATGCTTAAAATTTGCTGTCTTGGTCATACTATATGTAGGCTTGATATTGAGCAGTCTCAAGTTTTTGCATACGCTGATGTTTCAGGCTACTTAAGGTCATTGGGGTTGCGACAGTGATAGATGGGCAGGTTGTTTTTTTAATGCTAGGGAAACCTGTCTGTCTTCCTGGTTCCCTCTGCTCTAAGTTCCCTTTCAATAAAGATTCCATATGGAGCTCTGAGTACGCTGCCTCTCATTGTTGGATTTTAATTCACCAAGATACAACTACTGACAGGAAACTTTCAGCACACATACAGCTCTAGAGACTAGATCAGCCCCACTGGTTCATGCACTGATCTTCCACAGTGCAGCACCAACTCCAGTTGCTGAATTGCTGCCATGAACAGCTTAAGACTTGTTGGCGATTGGTGCACAGTCTCCTAGCTGACTGTCCTTGCCTACTTGGTGCTGCAAGTCAAGTGGCTGACAGCAACAGTAGGCAAGCCTTAAGCTGCTGCAGGGATGGTTTTAACGATTCTGTGGCCCTGAGCAAAAGTCAAGGATGTCCCCTGTATGCTACCCTGCCCCTACCTCACTGCTGCCTCATCAGGGACCTCACCTCCTCTCCCCAGTCCTTGTTGGGTCACCTGCCACTGCCCCCTGGGTCTTGACAGAATTCCCTACTTCCTTCATCACCCTGGGCCATCTGTTCCAGGATGGGCCTTAAACAGGTCTTGTTGTGGTAATTACCTTACCCATTCTCTTCTCTGACTCCCATGCACTCTGAAACCAAAAACCCTCAAACAAATCACACCAAAAAGCAAAACAATCCCCTCAATCTCTGTGCTGATTCCAGCAGGGCAGCCTAAAGGGTTGTAGGCACTGATGCTGTTCTCACGAGAGCTCCCTCAGATCTGTGTATTTGTGTGGTATGGCCTTGCCAGCTGTTCCACTCCAACATCCCTCAGTGAGCCTGTGGTGACCAGTAAAACAAACACAAGGAACCCTGGGGCACTTAAAGATGACCAAATTTATGTTTTGTGGGAGAAAATCCCATTTCATCAGATACTTTGAAGATGAGAGAACTTTCAGAATAAAGTATCTGAAGTGGGATCTTCTCCTACAAAAACATAAATTTGGTCATCTTAAGTGCCCCTGGGACTCCTTGTGGGGGGTTTTTTGTTTTGTTTACTGAACTAGAGTAACATAGCTACCCTTTTGGATCTTGGAGTGACCAGGTTTCTCAGGTCAAGGATGGAATTATTTCTGGTCAAAACCAGAAAAAACCCACCCCCCAGGAATAGTAGTGGGAAGGAAAGGGAGAAATAGCATGTGCAAGCAGTATCTGTAGTAGCCAGTTCCCCAGTGATCAGGGCACTTAACTGGGACATGGCAGCCCTGGGTCCCATCCCTCTTCTCCCCCACCCCAGGCCAGAGAGAACAGGAACTTAAATCCAAATATCCAAAATCCCAGGTGAATGGAGTGGCCTAACTGCTAGGCTCTTGATATTTGGAGGCAGTGAAGGGGTATCTTTCTCTAAACTTTAAAAGCCTCACTTTCAAAGTGAGGTGGAACAGGAAAAAATTATGAACACTCAAATATTTATGGAATGGAAAAACCATTTACTGCTGAGCTATGACTGCTACTTGATTGATTATAAAGGAAAAATAGGAGTGGCTCCCAGGGCAGAACTCTTTGCATGCAATTATAATAATTTTAACAACTTCGGAGCTCTCAAGATTTTCAGTCTAGTTTATTTATGGCCTGACAGAGCTTAAGGATTTTATAGCACTGCAGTAGAGCTGCATGCAAGATCTGTAGGCCTAGGAGTGATGGTACTTTTCAAAGTGAACTCTAATTCTTCCTCCTTTTCCTCAGCCCATCACTTGCCCAGGGTAAAACATAACAGACCAGAGTTTTGGCAGGTGTAAACTGAAACATCTCTGAGGTCAGAGCTGCACCATTCCCTGACCCACCCACCCTCTGGTACAATAGTCTCACTCAGCTTATTACTTAAAAAATATTCAGCCTGGGAACTGAAAGAATACTGCTTCAGTGTTAGCTAAAATACCTGCAATAAAGTATTCATGAAATTTAGACAGATCACAATTTATTAACAAAATGGCAAATAGTTTTGCATGCCTTTGACAGTTTAGCAGTCTGCTTGACAACATTTTTATGAGCAAAAGCTGTGGCTAATACATTAGTTGTCATAAATAATGCAATCGGCTTTACTCACTAGGAGTCTTGGGGCACTTCTAAAGACTAACAAATACATTTCTCCCATGAGCTTTTGTGGGACAGATCCCATTTAGTCAGATGCTTGAAAATGGAAAAATATGAGGATGTATATACATTTCCCATTTTCAAACATCTGATAAAGTGGGATCTGTCCCAAGAAAGCTCATGCAAGAAGTAAACTTGTTAGTCTTTAAAAGTGCCACAAGACTGTTTGTTTGTCTTTGTTTTTTTGCTGAACTAGACTAGCATTGCTACCGTTCTGAAGCAATCATCTGTTTTCTATTTTACAGTGTTAAGGGGAGGCAAAGTCAATAAATAAACTCAATGCCAGAGCTTTGCTGGTAAAGCACTTATAGGGTTGACTAGCGGAGGGGACATTAGGTTAGGAGTCAGACCCATATTCTATTACTGAATCTGCTTTTGACCTGTTTCATTTTTGTTTCTCTTTGTGATTCTGTTTCCCCATCGACCCACTGTCCATCTAGTCCAATTAGATTGGGAGCTCTTTCAGGTTGTGGGAGGGTGAGGATGTCTTACTATGTGTTTGTTCTGTGTCCAGTATAATAAGGTCCTGATCTTGGTTGGGGCTGTCAGAGCTATTGTAATAAGTGTCAGGCTGAGCGAGGCCACCAGGAATCAAGCAAGTTAAGAATCAACAATTGTTAATGATTTGTTGCTGTTCTCAGTGCCATTAAACGCCATTGCTTTCTACTCAAATTGGTAAGTGGAATGATGTAATTATCTGATTACATGTGGTTATGGTTACATTTTTTCTTATTAGTCAGACATTTTCTGTTGGTATGTCTTAGGTTAAGTATTGAGAATGCAACAAGAGTAAGCTTTCAGAGCACTATTTTGGCTCCTCCCTGGGAAGCTGCTATTGAACACATACTGGAGGCTGCCTTTTTAGACTAAGTAGACTTCCCTCCGTTTAAAGCTGTAGTGCACATGAATATAAGATGCATATCATGCATCCCACACCATACATCACTTGATGGCATGCACTATCAGTAGATTCTCCAAGGAAATGGAAGTGGGGACAAGTAGGATAAAGCGAACAAACTAGTTTCCAAATATGGCCTGTCTGTCAGGGCATTTGACCATATCCAAGAATCAAAGCCATCTTTGACTTCTGCAGACCCATGAATATTTGCTGGGCGTGAAAGCACTGTTCAGTGAATCCAGAAAGACTTTGGGAAAGCATCACAGAGTTGTGACTTGTGAACTGTGGGTCATACACTCAAATACCACATAGGAGAAAGGGCCAGGAAGACTTAAGAACATTAGAAATATACATCTGTTAATGTAAGGTCCCACTGAAAGTGACAACTTCAGTTACAGAAATTTCTGTGGCAGTGTCACAACATTTCAGGTCCCAGCTACAGTAAAAGACCCCAGACTTAAGAATGGATCTTTTGAGGTGGCCTGATCTGAACCTAGCATCAAACTGACAAACACTGCAGCTTCTGTCTCAAGTAGAGGAACTCCGTAATGGTTCAGTTATAAGAGACAAACCAGCCCTGTAGAACACGTGTTGCAGCTGATTCTTCTTTTCCATTGTCCTTGGAACTAAAAGGAAATTCATAAAGTATAGACCTAAACCAATCAATCCCCTCACTCATCCCCTGGATTTCCCTTCTCCAAGAGAATGGATCACTCTATCACAGAGGAATAACCCTGGTGAATGGATACATTTCTTTAACATAACTGATTTTCTACCACTTACCATATTGGATATTGGCCCACAATGATAAATGTTAAAGCACCTACACTCTGGAAAATGAAGGCAAATTTGGGTGTAAAATGTAGGAAACCTGAGCACTATGCTTCAATTCTTCAGGGGAAAAAACTTCTCTTTTAGGCTTAAAATGATGCCCTGTAGGTCAAATATGAAGATTCACTGGAAGACTACATTGGAGAGAGATTCATCACTTTAAGGAAGTGTATTTTATTGCCAGTGAAAATTACATAAGGGACTCATTTTGAAATTAGTACATTCTCTTTAAGTTGATGCTCAGAAATTTTTGTCTGGCTAGAGGGGTTGCCTATCTTACTAACACATCTACTGTGAACCACGCTGCACCCTCCAGCTAATACAGAATTAAGTTCATGATTATGGGAACTATCAAGCCCTTAATTATAAGAATTTTAATTTGGCACCTCTAAGACATGCCATGAATAGAAATCACATAGTCCCATTCCTTCAGCAGAAATATTAATTGCAGGTGACATTTCAGTAACTGGTTCACAGAAGAATTCATTTAAATACTCCAAACCCAGCATTATTAGTCAGAATATGTACAGGTATCCAGCAATTTCCCTAGTTACCATATCCTGCTCTGTTTCTTTTATGCTAAATTGTCACTGACTTCTTAGGGAAGTCCACAGGCAGGAAGCAGAACAGAACCTATTTTGGGAGAAAGCTGTGGAAATGAGCCATTCTGCCCCAAAGCGGGGGTAATATGCTTCTAATAGTGACATAATTCCATCAACATTCAGAGAGATGAAGGTGTGTCAGCACTTAAAATACTTCTTTTTGATGTTTTACCATCAGAAATGCAGCATTTCTGCAACTAGCCATATTTTAGAGTAATGCAGAACCACCCACGGGAATATTGTAGCTCAAAGGATTTCATGCTTGCTTTACTTGAGGCACATTCTGAAGATCAGCATGTGAGGTTCTCCTGCAGAACATTCCCCGACGGCACTTCATCATTTGGCTGCAAAAAAGGACTGAAAAATAGAGCCATCCATCAAAAGACAATGGGAAACTTGAACCCATGGATTGAGTGTGCTCCATGGCCCTTGTTTTAGAACTTCAAGATTCTTCATCCTAGCTTGATTTAACTCCCTAGGAACATACTAAGAAATGTTGACTTTTTATAAGAGCCACCATTTTTTTGCATTTTACACTTGACTCAAAAACCTCAAAACAGTTTATTAGAACTGTAAGGTGTTCTACTTAAGTACTCACAATAAATATTTGGAAATATATCTATATTTGGCATTCATCACTGACACCAGTGGAACCCTATGGGAATTTTTACATGTGCTTTATGTTGTGGGATATTTTAACCCACTTGTGGGGGATGGGGGGATGACATTTGCTCTTTAAGAAGAAATTTTGTTTTGAAATGACTTTTTTTTTAGCAGCAGCCTGTTTCAAGAGATACATTTGCTTTTGGCTGAAGGCTTTCCAATTCTGTCAACAAAGTCAATTCTATGAACCAGCCGTGATTCATTCTGCCCCCTCTGGCTATTACAATTCATCTGGTGAGCATGCTGTCTTCCAATAATTATTGTGCATTGAATGCGAATTTGGAATGATCCTTTCATGTAAATTACATGTACAGGAGATTCACAATAGGCTTGCTGTCAGAACGCTTTTTTTCCTTTTGTCCATTTGGTGTCACAGCTCAGCAAATTGAACACAGATCTGCTTAAATTCAGATATCATAGAATTATAGATGATTAGGGCTGGAAGGAATCTCAGGAGGTCATCTAGTCCAACCCCCAGCTCAAAGCAGGACCAACCCAAATTAAATCATCCCAGCCAGGGCTCTGTCCAGCAAGCCCTTGAAAACCTCATAGCACAGCCATAACGCTCTGTTTTTCAGCATCTCGGGCATGTTCCTATCAGAACATGCGCCTTGCAATTAGCAGCGCTTGGGGCCAGTGGCATGAAACACACCCTCTAATAGAGCAGCTCTGTTGAGTCACTCTGGCATGCCCAGGGCAAAGCCCCATTCGCCCCACCGTAGTTATGGCCCTGCCTCATAGGATGGAAATTCAGCCACCTCCCTTGGTAACCCTTTCCAGCACTTCACCATTTTCTTGATGAAAAAGTTTTTTTTCTGATATCCAACCAAGACCTCCCCACTGCAACCTGAAATCACTGCCTCTTGTTCTGTCATCTGCCACCAGCAAGAACAGCCTAGTTTTATCCTCTCTGGAGCTCCCTCTTCAGGTAGTTAAAGGTTACTATCAAATCTTCCCTCCTCCCCAAATCACCATGAGTTTCCAAAGACAATGGCCAATGGCTCTGCAATCAATTTACCAACTCCCTCAAATTTTCCAGGTTCCATCTCTGAATTTTCAATCCCTTTTAGTGGCAAATCTAGTACCTTAGATCCTCAAAGGTATTGACTATCATTAATTTCTATGGGAGTTAAGTACCTACACACCTTTAAGGATCTCAACCATATTTCCAACTGGCTAACAGGAAGACAATGAATATTTGGGGGACTTAAAATTTTGGCTGAGTCAGGCTGAATTCTTCCTGGGAGTTCTTGATGCAGCATGGCCCTTCACACAGCTGGGACTGTGAACAAGGGCCGGGTTCTATATCTAGGGGTTTCCAAGTAATGTTACAGAACCAACAGGCTTGAGCCCCCGCCCAGTCATCTGGGAAATCATGTACCATTCCCTGGGCCCCCCAAAGGGGTAAGGCTTCCCCACTCGCAAGCACATGTCTCAGTGTGGTATACAGAACTTTTAATAGATGTAAAACAGTATATAAAAACCAAATAGCAGAAATCAGCACTGATCTGGAGAATCAGTGCAGAACATGATTCTCACCATAATCCCACAAAACATAATAGAACATTTAAATCCTGTAGCAAAACCAGCACTGATCTGGAGAGTCAGTGCACAACAGGGTTCCCCAAGAAACCCCAGAGTATGTAGGGACTGTCTTAAGCCAGCTGCCCAATGTCTCTGCCCGCTGGTCACTCAAGCTATCCACTTCGACCAGCCATGGTGTGGAAAGAAGATGCCTGGAATGGCTTCTCTCCATGGTGTGCAGCCATCAAGGAGCTACTCTGGGTAGCTTCTTTCCTCAGCATGCCTGGGGACTCCCCTAGAGGAGCTGCTCCAAGCAGCTTCTTTTCATGGTATCCCTGGGTACCCCTACCCCCAGGCACACTGCCAGGAGGAGCCACTGCAGGCAGCTTCTTTCTGCAAGTGGCTCCTTTTGCATGCCAGGGAAGCCCCCTCCTCCCTGTCCTCCAGCCGTGGCTGCCACGAAATTTTCAGGCAGCCACAGTACTCCTTTTATTTCTGTGGAGGGAGCTGCTGCCACTGGCTGACAGTCGAGGAGGAGGAGCCAGCACAGGGGTCAGCAAAGGTTGTTGACTCCTGCCATAAAGAATTAAGTGTGGAGATGGCTGTAACATGATTTCATAGAATCATAGAGTTGGAGGTGACATGGAAGACACTGTTTGGTCTTCTCCATAGAATATAGGCCTGTGTTATCAATCTGGGCACTAGTCCGTGATATTGTGATCCCTAAATACAGTCAAAGCAAACAAAGCAGTTTAAAAGACTAATGCATTTATTTTTCATTGACAGAGTTGCAGTTTGTTTTGTAGATGGGACCTTAAAAATTGTTGTTTGAAACTCTCTCTGGCCCTCAAGGAGGGCTAGCAGTTAATGTACTGTAGGCTTCCTGCAGGCTACTAGCTAATTTCTTCAGTTGGAACGGTTTTCTTTTGCTATCACAAGTTCCCTCACACTGGATACTGAGCTTCCCCCAGCCACTGTGCCCCTGGTGCACAGAGACCTGTCAGCTCTGCCTGCTGAAAAGAGGGAAGGGAATATGCCCTATAGTCAGCTCTCAGACCTCACAGCAATGATTTCAGTGTTTGATCCGGCAGCATTAAAGACACTAGTTTTCCTGTCAGTGTTACCTTTACTGATTTGCTCATCCCAAAAGATGGAGAAAACTGGAACCAACTGTATCTTTGCACTCTTCACATCAATGGAGAGTTTTTAGATGCTTGTGAGTTTTCCTACTCCCACCTCACTGGAGGATTGACCCCACATGAAAGTCTAATGGGAGAGAGGATCTGTAAGCAGCTGGGAAACCCAACACAATGCAGAGCCAACAGCTGCAGCTAATTTCTATAACTAAAGCTAAGCTTTTAATGGCTCCATGTTAAGTGAAATAGCAACTGCTATTAAAGATGCAGCAACAATCTGCCTACTGCCATTCCAAGTATGAAAGAGAGCAATGCAGATGCTGTAGTTAATGAGGGGGAAAAACAAATGTTCCATGCAAAAGTGACTCTTAAGATGTGAAGCATTAATACCTGCTAAGGCATTTAAGCAGACTGAGTTCCTCATCTTGCTTCAGCATAGATAATCCAACCATAAACCCCTCCTGGAATTTGACTTTACCTAGAACTGGCTATTAAACAGACCTTACTCTCATCTTTCTCCTAAATCTTAGTTGTCCTAAGGACTTTGTTTCATAGACCTTAGTTATTTCTGCCTGCTCAGGAAGCTACAAGTTCTCTAGTATCCTGGGAGCTAACAAAGTCCTCCTGTAATATGCCTCTATTCCACTGCACATGTTAAGTGCCTGATAACACGATGTCTCAAGAGAACAGCCCCTATGAGGGGTAACATCTATCAGTCATTGCTGTGTTACGCTTCTCATGAATTTTGATGCAGAGAATATACAAGATAAGCACTAATAGCCTAGCAGAAACAAGGAGGCAGCATTATTTCTGCTGAGCCTTGCTCTGTTGCTGTAATTTGCATGCAAGTGAAATTAAGTGCTTCTAACTGATGTCTATTTTGTTGTTTGTACTGCAGTAGTACCTAGAGCCTCTTACGGAGACGAGAATTTGTAACAGGGTGATCTGCTCCCATAAGAGCCTGGGCATGGGGCAATCCAGCCCCATTCAATTATTGTAGCTATCTTTTAAAGGTGAGATCTACCCTGGTCTATGGTGCACTCCAGGAATGCCCCTCCGATCTAAGACCTCTCTCCTTCTGTCTCTGAGCATCCTCCTCCCTTTTGACTGGGGTGTTGTAGGCTGTAGTCCCCTCTCATTCACTGTGATACCTCAGCAAGATAGTCTGCCTCCAGGCTAGACTCTGACTTTGTTTTCTCTCCAAGAGCTAGGAATAGCATATTATTAGCAGATAGAAGTCATCCACAGCTTTTTTCAAAGCAAGAACATTTATTTAAAGGCAAAAGCATACAGAGAAAACAGCTAAAACAAAAATGGTTGTACACTGATGCTGAAGATACCAGCAATCACCTATTTTCAACCTGAGGCCCTCAAAAGCTAAAGCCCTAGTCTACTCTTAGGGCTCTTCTTGGTGGCAGTTGACTGGCATTTACTCAAGGCACGTAAAATGCCTTACGTAAATGCTGGCGACTTCCTAAACTGGCAGGACACTCTGGGGAAAGCCCTTGCAGTCAGCCTTCCCCTACATCTCCTGGGGGCCAGGACTTCTGGTGCCAACTTCTGGGAGCACAGCAGCGAGTTCAGACTTGCTGCTAAGCACTCCTGGAATGCCGGGCTGACATTGGTGATTTTGCCGCCACCAGAATAGACAGAGCCAAAGTCTTTCTAACCCATCAGCAATGGGTGGTGTTCCCCACTCTGTCTGCAAAATGGTTAGGTCAATTTACTGGATCTAAAAGATGGTGTTTGGACTGTTTAAACTTAGCCTTTTATAACATAATTCTGACTTTATCTCCAAACCTCTTCAAAATAGGTAAACCTGCTCCAGTTCCCCAGGTGAGTGAACTTCAAAGCTGAGAATCTATATAGCTAGCTTTAGGATTTTTCTGTTCATCTCCCCCTACCGTTTCTGCATATCACAGGAACCACCTCTCTCTCAGGGAGCCAGGAATGTCCAAACACACACCACCACGAAAGGCGATGACTATTTTAATGCTCACGCTTTCTGGCCCACCTCAGTAATAGCCTTTCAAGGTTTTCATACATTCAACATACAGTATGCTATGTTCCCCCAAAGGTAAACACTGCAGCTACATGCAATATCTGTTACAGTGCCTATTAAAGGTACAGAGAGCTCAGCTGGAAGGGAAGCTGGTGACCGTGACTGGCCTAGGAACAGAGTCACAAAAAGACTTCTGAGCCCCTGGAGCTTGTGCTGGTCAGGGGCATAGCTTTGTTTTGTGTGTGTTTGCATTAATAAACAGTGCCCTGGGAGAAGGGTCTGAAAGATTTAGGTGCTGGAAACAGGACAGCAATGTTATGGGGTCTCATTTCTTATGCACAGTCCAAAGGTCAAGTAAACTGGGTAAGACAGATGGCAAGAAAGGCCTCATTTTTAGAGATGGGAGGTGTGAGGCAGAGATTTAGTGACTTGTCCAACATCACATCAGTATATAGGGAAACAGTCAGAAATTGAATGTCCATCAGCCAGCCCAGGTCCTCCTGCAGGACCTTAACCACCCGAGTATCCTTTTCATTTTCATTTCCAGTATTAGCAGAGCTATTTAAACATGAGTATTTGTAATGATCAAAGTATAGTTTTAAAAGATTACTTGTACCTGTTTCTTCTGCAGTGGAGGAGAAGGATTAGAGCAAGAAGTATGAGGATTATAAAGTAATCCTAATGAGAAACATAAGGGTCTAAATTAAAGCATGAACGTAGTACATTCCAACTACTAATATAAAAAAAAAATGACCCTAAGATTTATAGGAGCCTCTGATTTTTGAGCAATATTTCAGGACAGTATTTTTGGAGCAACATCTTGCTCCATGCATGACTCAATCAACTGTAGGCACAGACCTTACCATTCAAATAGGAACAAATTGATTATGTAGTAATTAAATGATGTTAAATGCAGGCATCAAAACCACAAACTGCTGGCACTAAAAGGAGCAGTGCCCTTTTAAATGAATATAGGATTACTTTTTTTTTTTTTTTTTTTTTTTTTAAATCTGGGGACCCAGAACAGTTGCCCTTACTGATTATTCAAATCACTTTTGAAAACCCATTTCTTCTATGGGACTCACCATAACTAAGCAGCAGGCATTAGTCTGTTACCTGTTCCAAAATACAAGAGAAGAGATTTATTCTGATCTTCAAAATCTCCACCGCGTAGCCATTTGCTTCATTTTTAAATTTATTTATTTATTTTTACTATTAACTTGTAAAAGTTTAGAGTCTGGGACAGTGGCTTCCCCCCCCCCCCTTTACAACACAGAGTGTATTATTGGCACACAGGCAAGAAACAAATGTCAAAACAGGAAAACACTTCTTGTGTTGAGTTGAATGCTAGTCAAAGTTAGGTTCCAAAGGGGCAGCTGTGTTAGTCTAGTAAAGCGCAAAAACAAAAAGCAAGGCGTCTTGTAGTACTTAAAGACTAACGGATTTATTTATCGCATGAGTTTTCGTGGGAGAAAATCACACTTCGTCAGATGCTTTGAAGTGGGGGATTTTCTCCCACAAAAGCTCATGCAATAAATAAATCTGCTAGTCAAAGTTAGGAAGATCAGTTATTTTCATTTCTGCCAGAGAATGAGTGACCTTTTAAAAAGAGGTGAGGGTAGCTCCCACCTGTGGCACACTTACCTCCCTTTCCCTGGTGGAGGGTGGCAGGAGCGTTGCTGGCTAAGGTTCAGGGCCCAGCCCCGATCTGGCCCCAGGCACTGCCACTTGCTGGCAGCTGCAGGGGCTGGATCCAGCTCTGGGTCACTTGCCAGCAAGCCGGCAGGAGGCTCAAAGCCGGAGCCAACTCCTGCAGCTTGCTGACAGCAGCAGGAGCTGGCACTGGCTTCAAGCCTCCTGCTGCTTGGCAGCAAGTGGCTCAGAGCCGGATCTGGCCCCTGCTGCTATGCTGCTGGCCAGGCGTTGCAGGCAGAAGATGCAGGACCTGTGCCCTGCTGCCCCCCAGCACAGCATCACCCCTGGTGGAAGGAATGGGTAGACTCCTGACAAGCAGGTTAGTAAGTAAAACAAGCCTCCTTTATGTAGATGGAAGATGGAAAACCACAGGTGAGAGAACTAGAAGAGAAAAGGAGGATTCCAGATATGTTGGGCTGGTAGTCGTTAGTTACTAAATAGCGGCCAAAGTGGATCAAGGGGGTTTAGGGGAGAGGCTGAGTAGCTCTGAAAATGCGTTTGGAGTGTGGTCAGATGAGGGCTTGAAACAAAGACAGACAGACAGGCCCTCAGCAAGGAGAGGCTAGAGTCAGCTTGAGACAGGGTGGAAAAGCTGAAAGGTTGGGAGATCCAGCGTAACTGAGGGGATAGGGAGACAACAGCTAGCCGAGGGTTCAGCAGCAACTCCTGGCATGCGAGCCAAAGTTGGCGTGCACACGCTTTCAGAGTGGCATGCCAGACTCCTGGCCCTGTGGCACTGCTCTATAAGGAGGTGAGCATGCTGTGGGCCCGCAGCTACACCTTCCTGCTGCCCGTACCGCCACTGGGGTCTGGAGCTGCAAAAACCATGCACAGCAGCTCTCTCTTTCCCCTGCTGGCCCTGCCCACCCCCACATCCCCAGCAGTGCCTGGGGCTGCAAGAGCTACATGTGGCTCCTGCCCCTACTGGCCCTGCCCCTGGCATCTGCCAGGGGTTGCGGGCAAGGCTGGCATGGGGGCAGACCAAGGTTCCTGACACCCAAGCTCGCCTAAAGCTAGCTGGCCTAGGTAATGGTTGCCACTACTGTTTCTCACTCCGTTTCCAGTAACGTATTCTACTTTGTGTTTAATTCTCCATTTGATGTTTAGAGGGGGAAGACAAAAACCTATGTCTCCCAGTGGAAACAGCAACTTGACATTGCATGCTTGATGATGATTTTCCTTCAGGCATATGTTTGTTGATATTTCCAATGTCATTTTGTATGAATAAAGCTTCCCTGGCAGAAAAGTGTATCCTTCAAAAGCAGCTAGTTGCCTATAACAAGGTTAAATTTATTGCTTTGAGCAAAGTATAAGACGCATCACAGAACATGTTTTTATTATTGGCATGAGCAACAAGTAGCAGTGACGCCTCTGCCTGTTTGAAGCGGTTTGGCCTAATTACTAAATTTCTGAGCATGCACTGGACAAGAGCAGCTTGTGGACTGTTAAAAGAGATTTGGCAGGAGATTAATATGGAGAACTATCAGTCTTAGTGACGGGATTCGCTTTGTGAGCCCCATGTCTCCTTGACTTTGCTCATTTTGAGCAACGCTATCAGTGTGTTGAAGTGTTTTGCTGACAAGACCGTAAAAGATGGAGGAAAATAGTTGTGAAGTGTTAACAATGGCTATTAACCCCAGGTGGAAAAGAGGCATTTCTTTTGTTTTCTAAAATCTGCTGTCTGTACCCTAAGTTAATACAAGGTTTCAGCTAGTACTCTGGAAAGCATTTAAGTGACTTAAGAGCCCAAGTCCCCTTTTTAAATATTAGTAAGGCTCAGATCTTCAAAGGGGTATTTAGGCAACTAACTTCCAACAATTTCAATGCAGTTAATGCTGTGTATTTAAAATTGTTAAAATTATTATTTCACTTAAAAAATTTGTGTTTCTTGGTCTTGCATGCAGGATGGGGACTCAGTAAGGCGCATGGGAGCTGAGCCCAGTAGCCGTTGGTCTGTAGACACCCAGCCTGAAACAAGGCATGTTGAATTATGCCTCTCAGATTCTGGGAGCGGCCTTCCGTCAAGACTGATGGCTTTTATTTAAGTTCTTTGTTCATATATTATAGCATATAATAATGGGAGCCTGCACAGATTGGAAGATCTGGGCCCCAAGTCACTTAGGCTATGTGTACACACACACACCGTTATTTCAAAATAAGGATTTTGAAATGAGTTATTTTGAAATAAAGTCCTTATTTCAAAATAAGTTAATTCGAATTAAGAAAATGTTAATTCGAATTAAGGGAAAGCCTGCTATTGAAATGGCTGTTGTTTCAAAATGGTTATTTTGAAATAAAGCTGTTTGGAGATGTTGTTTCGAAACAATGGTGTTATTTCAAAACATGTCCAAACAGCGTTATTTAGAAATAACCATTTCAAAATAACAGCCGTTTCGAAACAATCGGGGTTTAACCTCTTTCGAAACAGCAGTTCTTATTTCGAAAGGACGGGATCTGTCCTTTCGAAATAAGAAAATGTCATGTGGACCAAATATCTTTTATTTCAAAATAACCAGTGTTATTTCGAAGTAAAAGTGCTGTGTAGACATACCCTTAAATGTTTCTCAGGATTTTACCTGGTTCATCTAAATTGAGGCCTCTGAAACTGTATTTAAAATAACCACCTGAATAAGTAACCTGATTTCCCCCTCCATCACCCAGCTGTACTTGTAACTGCTATGTACCTGGCACTTTTGAAAACTCAAGTAAGTTATTTGGGTGACTAAGTATGGATTTAGAGGTCCAAATTTACGCATCCAGTTTGAGAAGGCTTGGTTTAAAAGAGGGAATCAAATTTGCTTTCCAAGGAAGGAAGACAGCAGAAGTGACAAGGCTGTATGTAGAGCTGAGTGGTTATTTTGCTGTGCCTAGTGTCTTCATTTTACTCGTCTGTTGTTGAGACTTTATATTTATGCACAAATAAAAGGAAGTCTTAGTTTCCTCAGTGAACAGTTTAGGCTGCAGATTGCTCTTAATTATATGCACGCACTTTGCATTCATGTTTCAAACAGAGTTAAGACTGCATGATATTTTCCACTTATTAAACAACTCAGCATCTAAGTCTCCAGAGACTGACCCATAACATATGGTACACTTCAACAGTGGTAGCAGCAGCAGCAAAGGACTGTTTAGTTTGCACTGTGTGGGATACCTTTTGTGTCCTTTTAAAAAGTTATATTCCTGCTTTCTAATGGAAATGGCTATGTCCACACACAGGCAATTAAATCAATGTAACTTAAATTGATTCAATAAAATGGATATAAAAATCATTAAATCAATTTAAGTTGCATCAATTTAACAGGTCCACATCTAAAACTCAAATCGAAATAGCACATCCAGGAACAGGACATGCTATTTCGATTTAGGAGAGGGGCACCATGGGAGGTGTGGCAAAATGGCCTTCTAGAAGGGCCATGTCCCCACCCAATACATGAAACGCAAGGCACCCTTGGAAGAAGGACAAAACTGTTAAATCAAAACAACCATTATATCAAAATAACATGTCCACGTGGTGTTATTTCGATTTAACAGTTTTGATCTAACTCTTTGATCTTTGATCTTTTGATCTTTGATCTAACTCAGGTTTTATTGAATTGCTCTAACTTTTCTTCTTCCAAAACAATGGAGCTCGTCATTTCGAAATAAGAAAACGTTGTGTGGACCTAACAGTTTTTAAATCGAAATAACCAGTGTTGTTTTGATTTTAAACCTATGTGTGGACATACCCAATGTGAAGGGCTTGATTCTCAGCTGTTCCCAGCATCTGTCAACAATAGCTGGGGCCAGGGGTGACTTGCAAAGGAACAACTTGGTCCTTCCAGATTCTTGCGATGGTTCTGTACTGGCCACTGGCTATTTCCCCCCATGCCTACGGCTGAATTTTGTGGTGTGGCAATTGGCTAGCCCATCTCTGTGGCAGATGAGGAGATGCACTGGTATATCAAAGCTGCTGCCTGAACAAAGAAGAGAATGTGGCCTGTCTAGTAACCTAATTAGCTTCTCCCTCTGTGCTGTTCAGAGGCATCAAGATGGTGGCAGAACTGTTAACATAGGTTGTTGCAGTGAGATTAAAATTTCAGTTATGTTTGTGTCATAGACAACTCTCAAATGACAACAGTTATGGGGTTCAGCTCCCATGCACCTTACAGTTATGGTAACAATTTTGTAAATAAACTCTGGAGCAAGTGTTTTCCAAGTCACATGGCAGCAAGTAAATATCAATGCTTAAAAGGGTATAAACTGTGGATGATGAATGGGAAGGCTTGTGGAACCATGTCTGATTTGTCTACATGCACGGGGTCATGTTGAAAAACAAAGAGCCTGACTTTGGTTTGACTACAGTGGGTGCACAGGATGTGCAGTCCAGGGACCTTCATGAAGTACATTTTCAAAGCAAGAAACTTCTGAAATGCAAATGCGTGTAGGAATAGCTATTATATCAGTACTGTTATATTCTCCCTGACAGCCATCTAATTGCCATTAACGTTAATGAGAGCTCTACCATTGTGTGGAGTGGGGAAAGGCACATTGTTGTATTATGGAGAGGTTGAGACACCAGTATGAATTTCAAATGAGATTAACAGCAAACCTTTTGGAATGATCTTAAACTTTTTGTAATTATTAGAGAGAATTATTGCAGTGATGCAGGACCCCATCCCACAGACTAGACCAGTGGTTCCTAACCTGTGGTCCGCGGCCCCTGAGGAGCCACAGAGCCACTTAAAGGGGTCCACGGACAGGCTGGGACCCGGGGCTGGACAATGCTGGTGGCAGGAACTGCGGGGAGCCAGGAGCCAGACAATGGCAAGGAACTGCTCTGCCCCAGGTTGGGAGTTTTTAAAACTCCCTTGCCACTGTGAGCATGTTCAGATCATGTTCGGGGCAGGAAGAGCAGCCTGCAGCATGGCTGCTCCCAACTCCAGCAGCCAGGTAAGGGGGTCCTGGGTGGGGGGAGCTGGGTTCAGGGTCAGGCAGCCAGGAAAGGGTGCTGAGAGGGGGTGTCTGCCTGGGCCAGCAGGGAAAACCAGTGCCAGTGCAAGGGTTAGAAAGGGACCTGGGGTGTCTCATGCAGGACCCAAATGGTGCGGCCCTGCTGCGGCCCTGCTGGATTGCTGTGGCACATCCCCCTCCATGGCCCTGCTGCTCCGCGGTGCAGAGGCTGGACCCTGCTGCAGCCCTGCTGGATTTCTCTGCCCTGTCCCCATTGAGGCACCTCCGCCCCAGGGGGCCGTATGATTTTTGTGTAAAGGTGTCCCCAGGCTTCAAAAGACTGGAAACCCCTAAACTAGACTTTACTCATCCTTGAACACATTTTTGATGTATACTTTCTCCATGTGTGGCATGTAGCAGTCTAGATAACACAGTGGCCTAAAATATGTACAGGTATGCAACCAGAGGAGTTACGAGGTTGGGCAGCTGTAACCAGTGGTTAAAGTATAATTTGGTGGGACCTAGCATCCTCCTAAATTTTTGGGTTCCCTCATGTGGGTCCAGGCCCCCCTCACATCTCCTAGCTACTGCCCCCAATATCCATTCCCCGTCCCCAAAATCCACCCCCAGCTCCCAGTACCCACCCCATTTCCCCAATATCCAACAAGCCTCCAATACCCACCCCCAAATACACTCCTTGCTCTCAGTACCCAGCCCCCAATATCCATTCCCCAGTTCCCCATATTCCCCAGCTCCCAATACCCACTCCCAAAATCCATCCCAACCCCCAATACCCCATCCTGAATATCCACCAAGCCTGTAACACCCAGGCCTCCAACACCCACCCTCCATCCCCAGTATTCCCTCAGTCCCAGCCCCAAAAATCCTCCCCGCCCCCAATATACACCCCCAATGTGAGCCAGGCCATCCCAGTATTTACTGGCAGCCGCATGCTGGGCTGGGAGACCATCGCTCCTGCAGGCTGCGCTTGGAGGCTTCTGCCTCCAAGCGCAGCCTGCACATGTTTGGGGGAGCCAGGCATGCCTTCCCCCACACTCTCCCCTGCCTTGTAGAACATGGCAGAGTGGCATTCTGGGGCCTGCTATTTTTAGGGGCTCAGTATTTGGGACCCTAAAAAAAGAAAAAGGAACCAGAACGCTGTGTTCCAGGGCCCACTATTTTCAAATGGTGGGCCCTGGAATGCAGCGTTCCAGCTCCATTTTCTATTTTTAGGGGGCCTGGAAATCTGAGCCCCTAAAAGCAGTGGGACCTGGAATGGCATTCTACTGCTTTCCAGTGTGCATTAACGCCTGGCTATAACCTTGCTACTGCACAGTCCTATCTGCTCTAAACATCACAATCCTGATGGGGCATCATTGACTCAATCTGGTGAAACACTGAGCAACTCCCCACTGTGGCAACTCCCTGCCATCCACTGGCTTCAGTGCAGTATTTTGTCTCAGTTTTGTAATTACTGTCGAAGCCCTAGTCTATACTACTTGCACTTTTCAATAGCAGGCGATGCGAGATACAGAAGGTACATAAAATACCTTGTGTGTCTCCTGATGACTTAAATGCTCCCCACACACTACTGTAAGCTGACCAGAAATGCCTTCCGGTCAGCTTACCGATACGTTCTGGGGCTGCAGTTACTAGGGGGAATTCGATTGATCTGAGCATGTCTACACAGACCACTCAGTTGAACTCAGAAGATTGTGCTGATGGCAGCAATATTGCCACCATCTGTATAAACTTAGCCTGAGATTCACTTAATTAAGACCCTTTAATTATTGTTAGTAATGTTCTAGTTACAGGACATTTTTTTTACTTACATTGATTTAATCAGAGTAGCCTCAAGAATGAAGTCCAGCATTCCAGCCAATCACTTGGACTGCTAGCCCCTAAATCCGCCTGTTGGTGCTCTATGAACAAGTCAGTTTCTGACTTGACTTTACAGTATAATCTAGGAAGAGCAGAGGATCTGCCAGCAGCATCGCTGCTGCTGGGCCCACAGGGCTCATGCCCTCCATGTGTCTCCTCTGGCCCTGGCCCGAGTCAGCACGGGCCCATGGGCCAGCAGCTGCAGGAGCTGGATCTGGCCCACCTGGGCTGCCTGCCCCTGGATGGCAGCAGTTGGAGCTGGATTGGGCCCTGGGATGAGGCAGGGGCAGGGCCCAGAGCTAGGTCCCAACTTTTTTTTAGGGCAGCAATGCCCCTGAGATCTGCTGTCTACTTTTAAATTCAATTTTGGTATGTTGCAACAACAAAGTACTGATGGAAACTTATGTTAAAGCAAACAAGGAGTCTAGTGGCACTTTTAAAGACTAACAAATTTATTTATATCATGAGCTTTCATGGGAGAAAATCCCACTTTGGCAAGTGTCTTGCTGAAGTAGACTACCATGGCTACCCCTTTGGAACTTGTCATACTAAAAGCTATCTTGGACTCAACTCATTCAAGCACTGTTGCTACTTGTGCAACATAGAAGTTTATTGAACTGTGAAAAACATGCATGAAGTCCTCTAAATATTTAGTGCAATTAAAATTACTCCATCTCAAGATGATCAAAGTTAAACCTGTCAATGTACATTTAGTCCAAAGTGACACATGACCTCAGCTGGTTTATAGAAATAGTTAGTGGGAAAATTCCATCAGACACAATCACAAAAATGTGAGATTTTTTTCCCATTGTATTTAGAGTATGGCAGGTGGAATCAGACCATAACTATGCTAAAGATGGTGGAGGGTAAAAGGAATCATGAGTCCAGAAGGTAGAATGCAGTGGGGGATGGTTGTTACCTGCAATGATTGCTTCTGGAGGGGGAGATCCTTTTGGGGAGCGGGGAAGCATGAGATTAATGCCCAGGAGCCAATATTTCTGTGGCCTGTGGCATATATAAACTGGAATCCCAGCAGCACAAATTATAATCAGACCCTAAGTAAATGAAAAGTAGTATATAGATGTCACAACACTACCGTGAGCCTAATTTGCCTTTCCCTTGCCACACATGCCGGTGCAGAGTGGGTGTGAAGGACTAACGTGTATTTATACTTACTCATGCTACTGTGAATGGCTACACAAGGGATAGATCCTTCATACGTAGATTTAAGTATAACTCTGTGCTGAGCACCATTTAATATGTAATTGTAAAACTGAAATGCTACAAATGGCTTTTAGATTAGTAGTGTTTGTTTACTGCTCATCAAGATAATATTTCCAAATGGACCTTTAGTATTTCAATCTCGGTTACATAAAGAACCTTGCCAGGCAAGTAGTAAGCCAATTCGTCTCAGTGCAAACAATGCGAACATCAGTCAGAATCATTAATGCAGTGGAATGGTTTCAGTGTCTTCTACTTTAGAAACAATTGCCAGTGATGTCTTCTGTGAGTTTGAGCTATTTTCTAAATGTGTGATTCATTTTTAAGTTGGTCCACTGGAAATCAGCATTACAGTTTGCCAAGATCTTCAGAAATTATCTGGTGAAAGGGTTAAATTTATTTACTTATCACATGCCACTGAGAGAAGCACATGAAACATTGAATAGGCATTCCACTGTGTTAGCTTGTTTAAAGGTTTTCATTAAATGTTGAGAACTCTGTGTAATCGGTTGTGCCCATTAAAGTACAACTGCACCTGCTGTTCCTAGGAGACACACATTGCATTTGCACACAAATGAGGTTGCCATGCCTCCCAACACAGTCATCTTCTCTTCCCCACCCCCTGCACACAGCTACTGATATTTTTAGTGCAAATAATAGTTGATGTACACAAAGGTGGGTGTTTGTTAGCACAATGGGTAATGTATTTATGTAGCTGCATTCCTTTTACTCTGCTTTAGAAACTTAGTCCCTCAGTTAAGTGACAATTGATGGGGGCCCACTTCTGACCAATGTTCCCTCTAGTTACTTATAGACTGTGCGCGCAAACGATTTCTTTGTGTGTGCAAAAACACTTCTTTGTGAGCACCAATATTAACACTATTGAAATTTTTTTGTGCACACTTTATTTTGTTGTGTGCACAGGTTTCATGACCTGTGTGCACGTGCACAGCTTAGAGGGAACAGTACTTCTGAGGCTATTTAAAGCAGAGCAAGTCAGAATATTAGGATATTTTTGGAATCTGGATAATGCGCTCTAGCTGTAAGAGGCCTTTGATCTCTAAAGCTCGTCGAGAAACACAGCTCCATAGCCATGCACCACTTAGCGCCTATACATATGACTGCTTACGAAACTTCTTTGGAAGTTTTTCTGAGATTCAAGTTTTGCTCCATTGCTTATTCATAGCAGTCTCTCAAATTACACCATTTTGGTACCTGAGCTGTAGGTTCCATGTCACTGACTGGCACATCTTTAGTGTCATTACTCTGAGCCCCTAGCATCTGGAATCATGTGTAGATAATAGAGTTCAAAAAGCGTATAGCCTTTTCTATGGAGGTTGAATTCACGGTGTTCTTTCTAGTTTTGTATTTGAAATCCACAGAGGTAAGGCTGGCAAAAAAAAAAGAAGCTTCTGTTCCCTGTGGGGTATGATGAAATCTGGAGTTTCTCTGTACTGTAAAGAGAAAAATTGACACAAAGCAAGTAAGTCCTCCATTTAGCATTCTAAACCTTTGATATTTTCAGAGAGCATAATGTCATGACATGTTCTGAAAAGATATTCCTAATGTATGTTTCTTTGCAACAAGACAGTTGAATTTAATAGTGATGAAGTGGATAGTAGGAGTGTAGAATCTGGATATTTGTGATATTTGGAGCTGCTCAGAGTTATTACTTTTGCAGTTGTGCCCAATTTTCAAAGGAGCTGTCTGGTTTGACGAGTTCTAATTTCAATGGGCATTGGATATTGTGAATTTGACAGATTCTCTGTTTTGTATTTATGTAATATTCATCAGTGGAGTGTAAATATCAGTACAAATATCTGCACACACAAACCTTGGAGTGAAGGATGAAATGCATTTTCCTGTGAATCATTGCTAAAAATCTTGGAAGTCACTAGTCAAGAAAATAGCATCTAAGCTGCCCATTACTGATTTTGCAGTCACACATCCATAGGCCATGCAATATTCATTCCATGCATCTAGCTCCCTAGACTGTCTCCACTACCCTGCCGTTCAGCTGTTGGGATGTGAATAGCAGGGGATATGAAGCAGCACTGTAAATCCTACATGTAGCTACTGCAGGCATCAACTAATAGGGTCCTCATTCATATTTAACATAGTTCTCTTCAAACAGGACCAAGTTAATGTGAACCAGGAACCTTCTGGTTCATATCCAGGTGAGTTACAGCACAGCACTTTAATGTGCCCAGCTATTCACTTCTTCAAAGTGTGAACTGTGGGGCACAAAGACAAACACCTGAACCAGATGCACACCTTAGTATCTAAAACAGATGCACAATTTTAACTCTGACCTTGAATTCTGAAGCTTCTTGCTTCAATATGATGGAATTAAAATGTTTGTTTCATTGGAAACTAAGTTTTAAGGAAGCATGTTCTCCAGACTGCAAACCTCACAGGCTTCATAGGGAGCTATTAGTAGCTTTCTGCTATTGTGCAACATGGTGGAGCAGGAGAGAGAGAAGGATGAAAACTTTTCACAAATCTTCTTTGAGAAGTACAGCTTCTAGCTCCACTAGGCCGGCCCCTTCTCCGACTGATGAACCTCCAGTCCTTTGCTAGAAAGTGTTCCAGTCGAATCAATGACACTTACCCACTCAGTTCCCCTCTCCAAGGCTTGCTGAGTTAGTGCTAGTTTTCTGTCCTTTGCAGAAGTGGTAGCCCTTGAAGAGATTGTTGTGTGAGCAGTTGAAGAGCTTTCTCGCTTTTTTCATTTTCTAGGAGCTGGGCATTGCTATTTGAATGAGATTCTTGGAAGAAGAGGTTCCCTAACAGGTCCAAAAAAAAAAAAGCAAAGAGTCGTGTGGCACTTAAAAACTAACATTTATTTATCTATCACATGAGCTTTTGTGGGAGAAAATCCACTTTGTCAGATGCTTTAGAGATGGGGGAAACTACAGAATGGAATGAAAATAAATGCAAGGGAGTGTAAGACATGGGATCAGGTCATACAGTAACAGAAGATCAGAGCAGTTGTTAAGATTCAAACACTGGGAAACAGCACACAGAGAAGAATGAAGTCAAATCACTGGTGGTAATGGGAAAAGAAGCCATAGTCACAATTCATTCCTGCTTTCACACAATCTAATCTGCACATCAGTTCTAATTCAGCTGTTTCTCTTTGAAGTCTTGATGTCCCACTGACTTTTTTCAAAAATGGGACATCAAGACTTCAACAAGAAACAGCTGAATTAGAACTGATAAACAGATTAGATTGTGTGAATGCAGGATTGAATTGTGACTATAGCTTCTTTTCCCATTACAACAAGTGATTTGACCTCCTCTGTGTGGTTCCCCAGTGTTTGAACCTAAACAATTGCTCTGATTTGGTGTTACACTCCCTTGCATTTATTTTCATCCCATTCTGTAGTTTCCCCAATCTTCAAAGCATCTGATGAAATGGGATTTTCTCCCAGGAAAGCTCATGCGATAAATAAATGTTAGTTTTTCAGTGCCACAGGACTCTTTTGCTCAGAAGCTCCCTACCCTGGTGTAAGGCTGTTTGGTGTACTTTTACAGATGAATTTAATTGCTGCTATAAAAGTGCCTCCATTTTGCATTAGCTGTGGAGATATAGGGAACATCACCATAGTAGGTAACTAAACTGTGGTGACAATGCTCTTTTGGATTGAGTTGTGTCTGAGAACATATGTACTGATGGGTTTTCTGACCATTGTAAACAATGTTGGAGGTCTCAGGCTAAGTCATAGTAGACATATCCACATCATCCACTACTTAGCGTCGTCTTTGCTACTGCAGTAGAAGGCAGGGTTTCTATGATTATAAAGGCTATTCAGATAGTGACTGACTGACACACACACACACACACACTGCTAGAAAATCAATTACAGGAATTTGAACAAATTAATGTGTTCCTAATTATATTCATTTCCAGCAGAGAGTTTGTTACTGGAAGGTCCTATTTTTAAAGTCAGGTATCAAAAGCAGTTAAGTACATAAGGTTAGATTTATCCATTTTTCCTGTAATGGTGGCATCTTTGTACTCAGTGGAGTGCTTTGATGGTTACTGATGGAATAATGCTGCACCAATTCTATGACTGGATTATTAATCACTCTGAACTGAAAATTCACGTGTGAGGAAAGAGCTGTCCCATGGAAAGGGGTCTTGGTGCCAAAGGAATACTAGTCTCCTCCCTTCTTCATATACAACTCACATCCCACCTACTCATTTGTTATGTAGGACAGTGTGGAGGTTAGCTGCAATGACTAGCCTCTCCCCTCAATAGGTGGCCTCTGAATTATAGGACCACCGTAGTCTGCCCAGCTTCATTTGCCCCTCAGTACACAAGTGCCTGTTCCCATGACTGTCACTTTTGGTCCAGTCCAGGAAATGTTCTGACCTGTGCCTGCCTGAGGCCTTGTCATCATCCTAACTGGAACTGTTCCAAAAATGATCTGCCAAGTTAAAAGGGAGGCAAGTGAAAATTAATTTATGGGAGAACCCATAGCAGTGCAGTAATTTGAAACATAAAGTAGTATTTAAAAGCCATAAGCTTGACAGGATTTGTATCTGGTGGCACTTCTATAAAGTATTGGAGATGAACCTCTCCAAACTCTGGACTCTCCTGGTCATGAACAACAGTGAGTGGGGCCACAGAAATGGAGGTGACTGCTGCAGGAGAACTTTGCATTATTGTGCACTTGCAGTGGCGGGGTCTGAGACTGACCTTTGCCAAGACATTGAGAGGAGTTGAATGTTTTAGGGCTTGTCTACCTTGGCATGCTGTAGTGCTGCAGTATAAAATCATAGGGTTGGAAGGGACCTCATGAGGTCATCTAGTTCAATTCTCTCCTAGAAGCAGGACTGCTTTCACTAAATCATCCCAGCCGGGGTTTTGTCTAACCAGGCCTTAAATATTTCCAAAGATGGAGATTCCACCATCTCCTTACATAACCTATTCCATTGCTTCACCACTCTCCTAGTGAGAAAGTTTATCTAATATCCAATCTCGACCACCCTAGCTGCAACTTGAAACCACTGCTTCTTGTTCTGTCCTTTGTGACTACTGAAAACAGACTAACTCCTCTTTGGAGCTCCCCTTCAAGTAGCTGAAGGTTGCTATCAAATCCCCCTTCAGTATTCTGTTCTGCAGACTAAATAAGCTTAGTTCCTTCTGTCTCTCCTCATAGGTGATGTGCCCCAACCCCCCATGGTTCTCTTTGCTCTCCACTGGACCCTTTCTAATTTATCAACATCTGTTCTGTAGTGGGGAGCCTAAAACTGGACACAGTATTCCAGTGTGTCCTCACCAGTACAGAATAGACGGGAATAATGACATCCCCCGATATACTAACAACATTCCTACTGGTGCAGCCCAAAATGCCATTGGCCTTTTTGGCAACAAGGGTGCATTGTTGACTCATCCAATTTCCCATGCACCATAACTGCAGGGTCCTTTTTCTACAGTGCTGCAGCTTAGCCAATCAGTCTGCAGCCTGAGAGCAGTACAAGGGATTTTTCAGTCCTAAGTGCAGGAATTTGCACTTGCCCTTGTTGCACCTCACTAGATTTCATTTCGCCCAATGCTCAGATTTGTCTAGATCTCCCTGAATCCTATTCCTGCCCTCCAGCATTTTTACCATTCTCCCCAGTTTGGTGTCATCTGCAAATTTACTGAGCATGCAATCTATCCCATCATCCAGACCATTAATGAAGATGTTGAACAGAACCGGCCTCAGGACAGACCCCCTGGGGCTGTCCACTTGTTACTGGTTGCCAACTAGACACTGAGCCATTGATTCCTACCCACTGAGCCTGTTGATCTAGCCAGCTTTCTATCCACCTTACAGTCCATTCATCCAAACCATACTTCCTTAACTTGCTGACAAGAATCTGGTAGGAAACCATATCAGCAGCTTCTCTAAAGTCAAGGTATATCACATCGATGGCTGTTCCTGCATCCACATATCCAGTCATCCCATCATAGAAGGCAATCAGGTTGGTCAGGCATGATTTGCCCTTGGTGAATCCATGCTGATTGTTCCTGAACACTCTATTTTCTCCAAGTGTTTTCAAAGAATCCGTTCTGAAGGCCTGCTCCATGATTTTTCCAAGGATAAAGGTGAAGGTAATTGGTCTGTAGTTCTCTGGGTCTTCCTTTTTCTGTTCCTTGATGATAGGTACTATATTTGCCTTTTTCTAATCATCTGGGACTACCCCCCTTCATCAGGAGTTTTCAAAGATAATGGCTAGTGGCTTTGCACTCACATTGGCCAACTCCCTCAGCACCCTCAGATGCAGTTCATCCAGCCCCATAGACTTTTGCACATCCAACTTCTCTAAGTAGTTTCTAACCTTATCTTCCATCACCGAGGGCCGCTCTTCTTTCTCTCCATTCTGTGTTACCCAGTGTAGTAGCCTGAGACCTGACCCTGCCTGTGAAGACTGAGCTAAAAACCATTCAGTACATCAGCCTTTTCCGCATCATCCACCACAAGAATACCTGCCCCATTCAGTCAAGGACCTACACCATCCCTGATCCTCTTCTTGTTGCTGACATACTTGTAGAACATCTTCCTGTTATCTTTCACATCTCTTGCCAGCTGCAACTCCAATTGCCCTTTGGCCTTTCTGGTTTTATCCCTGCAGGCCTGAGAAATATCTTTATATGCATACCTAGCCATCTGTCCAAGCCTGCACTTCTTGTAAGCTTCCCTTTTGTGTTTCAGCTCACTGTAGAGTTCTCTGCTAAGCCACAGTGGGCAACTTCCGTATTTACTATTCTTTCTGCACATCAGAGTGGTATCTTCCTGTGCTTTAGTAGGGTTTCTTTAAAATACAGCCAGTTGTCTTGGACTCATTTCACCTTCAGGCTAGCCTCCCAAAGGATCCTGCTCATCAGTTCCCTAAGGGAGCCAAAATCTGCTTGTTTGAAGTCCAGGGTGTGTGTTCTGTTTCTTGCCTTTCTTCCTTTGGTCAGGATCCTGAACTCTACCATCTCATGGTCATTGCTGCCCAGGTTGCCATTCGCTTTTATTTCCCCGATAAATTCTTCTCTGTTTGTGACCAGCAGGTCAAGAGGTGCAAGGCTGCTAGTTGGTTCCTCCAGAATTTGTACCAGGAAGTTGTCCTCAATGCTTTCCAAAACCTTCCTGGATTGTCTGTGCACTGCTGTATTGGCCTCCCAGCAGATGTCAGGGTAACTGAAGTCCCCCAAGAGAACCAGGTCCTGTGATCTGGAAACTTCTGTTAGTTGTCCATAGAAAGCCTCATTTGCCTCCTCCTCCTGGTCTGGTTGTCTATAGCTTACACCCACCACGACATCACCCTTTTTGCACTCTCCTCTAAACTTAAGCCAGAGACTTTTTGACAGGCTTGTCTCCACTTTCATAATGGAGCTCCAAGCAATCATAAAATCTTTTACATATAGGGTTGCTCCTCTACCTTTTCTTCTGTGCTTGTCCTTTCCCAACAATTTATAACCATCCATTGCACTGCTCCAGTAATACAAGGTATCCCACCAAGTCTGTTGTTCCAATTACATCATAGTTCCTTGTCTGTGCCAGTACTACCAATTCTTCCTGCTTGTTTCCCAAGCTCCTTGCATTTGTGAACAGGCACCTAAGATACTGAGCTGATTGCTCTACTTTCTGCTGCTGATTTGTATCTCCTATTGCATCTTCCTCCTTGGGTTTTCTCCCCATGTCCTCCTTCCCCACACACCTCAGGTGTTAGGGCATCATTAGGACACCTAAGACACTGATTGGATTCCCCCCTCCACCCAGTTTTGACTAGACTCTTTTATCCTTGCTGTTACAGCCCCAGCTCCCTCAAGTTCCATCCCTTCCCCTAGGTCTCCCTCATTGTGACTTATCTGTGGGCTTTGGTTGCCTTTCCCCTTCAAACCTAGTTAAAGCTCTCCTCACTAGGTTAGCCACTCTACATCCAAATATATTCTTCCCCCTCCTTGATAGGTGGAATCCATCTCTGCCTAGCAGTTGTTCTTTCTGGAACAGAACCCTGCAGTTGAGAAAGCCAAAGACCTTCTGATAACACCATCTTCACAGTCAGACATTCACCTCCAGGATGCATATGTTTCTGCTCAGGCACCTGCCCTTGATTGGAAGGATCAAAGAGAACACCACCTGTACATCAGACTCCTTCACCCATGCTCCCAGAGCCCAGTAGTCACTTTTTATCTGCTGAGGGTCACATCTATCAGTATCATTACTGCCCACATGGATGAGTAGCATGGGGTGGTAGTCAGAGGGCTGGATGATTCTCAAGAATTGCTCTGTAATGTCTCAGATATGGGCTCCTGACAGGCAGCATACCTCCTGGGATGCCACGTCAGAACAACAGATGGGTGACTCCATCCCCTACAGAAGAGACTCCCCAACCACCACTATTCTATGTTTCTTCCTGGGTGTGGTTCATGTGGTCTTCCCAGCCTTGCGGGTGCATGGCTTCTCTTCTTCCAAGTCATCCCTCAATGCCAGGACTGCCTAATGGTTCTTCACCAACGATGGGGGGAGGGGGCTTGGGAGCAGGCATGGAGCACCACCTGCTGCCAGAAGCAACCAGCTGGCAGTGTCCCCCTTGGAGAAGAGCCATCTCTTCCCATGATAGTGTAACAGCAGCAGTCCTCTGCAGCTGGGAAGTTTCCTCAGCCTTCAGTGTTTCTTCGTGAATGCTCTTGTGGAATTCCTCATGGGCATGGATGCTCCTAAGCCTAGCCACCTCTTCCTGCTGCTCTCCCACCTGCTTCCTGAGACATTCCTCCAGAAGGTACCTTTCACACTGGATGATACCCCCCCCCCCAGCCAGGAATATCACTGCTCTGGGGAAAGGACCTGGGGCAGAGGCCCAGGCCCTGCCCCTTGGCTGCAGGCCATGCCTCTGCCCCAATTCTGTGCTCTGGCCTCAGGCACATGCTGCTGCCATCCTGGCCCTGGATCCCCAGCTGGGGACAGTGCAGAGAGCAGCAACCGCTGCCACTGTGGGTGTCTTGGCCTAGCATGGGTCCACAAGTGGCTGCTGCCATCACAGGCAGCTGGCCCTGGATCTCTGGCCGGAGACTGGGAGAGGCAGGGGCTGCGTTGGGACTTGGGGCACTGGTGCTGGGATTCAGGGCACGAGCCCCATGTGCTAGGCGCCAGCAACACTCCTGCACCCAGCCTAGTTATCTATGAGTGGAAAATGCAGGCCACGATATCTGCAAATCCACACCAGGATCTGGGTGGAGATATCCATGATCAGAATGTCTATCTGGATACAGGTGCATGTGGAGGAGACAGAAGCAGTGCTGTCAGAAGTGGTATGACTCTTCTTCACCATAGTGAACCCCCTCAGCCCCCTGCTCCAAAAAAATCCATCCTTCTCATGAACTTCCTCTCAAACGCCTGTTTGTAGCCCCTGGTTGCTTAGCCACTGGCTTTTAAGGCCTTCTTTGCCTAGGTCAGCCCTTGCCCCCACTTTAAGTACACAGGGGAAGGGTGATCACAAGACTAATTGGGGCCAATCGACAGTGAGCAGGAAACAATGATGCAAACAGCCCCCAGACACATAAGCAATTACACTCCCAATTCACACAGTAACTGACAAATAACAGAAATCAGCTAAAAGAGACAAACACACAGTCAACAATTCACTCACCCCAAGATTCACTCTGAATGCTACCTTGGCAATGGGAGTGGTTCTTCCATCAGCATAGGTAATCTACCTCCCTGGGATGGAATCTTCCATCAAGCCAGCCCTTTATGCACAGAAATTTACAGTGGTTTAACACTACTGTTCAGGTGGGGAGTGGGGGTGGTTTTATTTTTTCCAAACTTCGGACTGACATAATTAAGCCAACCTAATTGTCTAGTGTGGACCAAGATTAATATAAATCTGTTAATTAGATGCTTTCCCAGAAATTGCCCCATTTGCCTGAATAAATTCTCTTTATTTAATACAATGGTGTGTTCATCAGAGAAAGTGGTTTTTGTAGTTTTCCCTGGTTTTGGAGAAAGGGGGGGAGGGCATTGAAATACTATAAATTTTTCAGATGGAATCCCTAAGTGTTTGAAATGGCTCCTTTCTGCCATTGACAACACCTTGCAGAAGGGTTACATTTTTATGACTCTTCAAGGATTAATTCATTGCTTTTTTTTTTTTTTTTTTTTTTTTGGAATGCCTTTCTAGGTAAGACCTTAATTGCTGTTAAAGCAATGATTCTTTTTGCTCACACATTAAACTCCCTACATTAAAATTTTAAATTATAATTAAAATAAAATAAAGAAATCACACACTGCCTTCAACAGCCTCATTATTCCAATCTGATTAATGTTGCACCAAACCGCTAAGCAAAAATTGAAACTGGTGAGCGAGAGCATCTGAGTTTAGATATTCAAAACTTAACCTTTTAAAGCCTTATCGAAAGGTTAGTGCTCCTGATTAAATTCTATAAGATTTTTTTATACCAATCTGTAACATCCCAGTAACAGGATATAATTCTCTCTTTAATTACATAAGTTAGAGTCAGCATAGAAGTAACTTTCTATTAAATGCTATAGATTTGCAGTCATGTCTTTAAAATCCTACTTATATACATGCTTATTGGAGTTATCCCTATTAGAATATAGAATATTTTCCATAAAGGCATGCTACCTACCCAGCATTAAAACTACAGGAATCAGTGGACTCAGGATAAGTGGAAGAATTTCTTCTAATCATATATCTCAGGTTGTTTTTGACCAGGGGTTAAAATAAGCCGGAACGTGCCAGAACGGCATTCTGGGGGCCACTATTTTTAGGCAGTCAGTACTTCAGGCCCCCTAAAAGTAGCAAATGCAGCTGGAATGCTGCATTCCGGGGCCCACCATTTAAAAATAATGGGCCCCAGAATGCAGCGTTCTGGCTCCATTTTTTATTTCTAAGGGCCTGCCGACTGTTGAGCACCTAAAAATAGTTGGCCCAGGAATGCCATTCCAGCATATTTCAGCAGGGCAGAGAGCTGCCTCAGGCTGGGAGATTTTAAATCTTCTGCCCTGAGCCTGCTTTGACTGAGCATGCTCAGTCAGAGCAGGGTCTGGGTGGGAGCCTCAGCCTAGGCCAGGGTTGTTCCGCATGGCATTCAGGTAAGGGAGCCCTGGTGGGCAGGGTTTGGGGACAGGCAAGCAGGGTGGTGGGTAAAGGGGTAGAGGGTCGGCCCAGGGCAGCGGGGGAAGATGGCATGATATGGTGGAGGGTTGGGTGACCAGCGGTGAGATGGGGGCCGGGGCAATACCTGGGGTGGGGCAGGCATTTGGGAGGCAGTAGCTGGGGTGGGTGAAGGGGCCTCAGACCTGTGGGGAAGGGGCCTGGACCTGCATGAGAGAAGCCCAGAAATTTAGAAGGGTGGCCTGCCAAATTATACTTCAATCCCTGTTTTTGACATTCACTAGGGGCCATGTTGCCACCCAATCCCCTGCCTGGCTCTTCCCTGGAGAGCCAGGCAGGGAAAAACAGCCCCCAGGGATCTCCCTGCCCTGCATCCCCACTCCTGCTGGGGGCAGCAGGGCAGGGGCCCTGGGGCACCCCAGCAGCGGTGCGGAGCCAGTCCGACTGGCTCTCCAGCGCGCTGGGGCTAAGTGGCTGCAGCCGTGGGGAGCTGGTCTGGACCTGGCTCCAGCAGCAGGGCAGGGGCCCTGGGGCACCCCAGCAGTGGCGGGGAGCCTATCCAACCAGCTCCCCAGTGCCGAGCGGCTACAGCTGCAGGGAGCTGGTCTGGACCCAGCTCCCCAGCGTCCTGGGGCTCAGCTGCTGGGAGCCGCTGGCCCCCTGACTGCCCCACCACCTGGGGGGAGTGGTTGGGGAAGCCTGGCTCCTGGCTCTGCCCCTCACCAGCTCATCCTGCCACTGGCTCGAGGGTGCTGCAGCCCTGGCAGAGCTGGGTGCAGGGTGAGCCGCAGCTACTGTGGCCACCCCGTGGGAGCTGCAGCCCCCCAGAGCTGGGCACAGGTTGAGCCACGGAGGCTGTGGCCACCTTGCAGGGGCTGCCTGGTGTGCGCTCCTGGCACCTCCCCTCAGCACCCTGGCCAGGGTGCTGAGTGGGGGGACTTCCTCAATTGTTATATCGAAATGCTGGGCATAATCGATATAACAGAGCCAGACAGGTTATTTAGAAACCACAGTTTCGAAATAACCAGTCATTTCAATATATAACTAGGTTTTATTATATCAAAATGACTTTCCTTTCCCTATTTTGAAATAAGGAAGCTCCTTATTTCGAAATAAGAAAACGTCATCTGGACCTTGCAAGTTTTATTTCGAAACAACCAGTGATGTTTTGAAATAAAACTCTCATGTGGACACACCCTAACATTCTTAGAGAGAAGGTGGATATCGCCAGTACCAAAAGGAACTGTAAGATACACTTTAGAAAACTAGTGCATGGCACAGGCTTTGTAAGGCGCTCATACAGACTTTAGCCATGAACACAAACAGACTAAGAGTTACTTAAAACACTGATATTCCAGGCAAAACCTGGCATTCAGGTGGAAAAATGAAGCATTGAAAATAGTTAACCAAAAAGAAAAAAAAAAAAAAGCTAAGTTTGCAAGGTCAGCCTTAATTCTGCACCTGTAGGCATGAGCATTACAATATCTAAAAGTCACCCAACTGATATGACATGCTATGACAATGTATCAGAATGTCTCCATGTCTGTTAATGCTTTAGAAGGCTTTGAAGAGAGTCACATGCCTGTCCTACATGACCATGGCTCTTCCATGTGGACCAACAGATAGCAGGTCTCTATACAGACAAACTTGTATTAATGATATACACTAGTCCCTCCTCAACAGTTAATTTTTTGTTGTACAAAATTAGATTAGAAGCAGCTTGTTATGTCTTTAATAACTATAATACATTCATGCTTTTAGAAGTTACAACCTCTTCTGTTATCTGAACCTCAGAAAACACAATGCACAAAGTAAAAAGACAACTATGTTTAGATGCTCTTTAAATGAAGTAGAAAATCATTGTACAAAGTTTGACTGAAACTATTCCAAAGGGACTGAATTTGGTAGCTCCTTTGAAGTAAATGAAGATCAACAATTAAATCACAAAAGTCGTCAGTATTTTTTCAACATACTGAGTTTACCTTAAAGATAAAAGGAGTTTTGGAAGATTAAAATGCTCCAGTCCAGAACCATCTATATCTGGGTTGTACTATCCACCTTTTTAAAGCGCAATAGGTATGGCAAAATGTTAGTTTTCCCCACAGAGTTCCTGTATAGAAAGTAATATTTTTTTCTGTTTGACATTTGTGCTGCAATGCTCATACAAATACCAAGATGTTTAGCATTCATTTTATAAGTCAGCAGAAAATCTGTAAGTCTTCAGCAATGGGGAAGGGCAATTTTAAGGAGTAAAGCGGTGTTTCTCAGATTTTGAACATATACAGACATCCTTTCTTACAGGTCTATATTGAAAGCTGACTACTGAACAATATTTTCCCAGCCCCTGAAGTATATAAACTCTGTTACTGAATTGAATGAAGTCACCGTCCATTTTGTTTGAGTTTCTCCAGGCTTGTCTGAGGCATGTATAAGTAAAGACCTTTTATGATTCCTAGTTCTGCCACATCCTTGCTTGTCTGTTAGTTATTTCAAATTTAGTTTTCAACCTCCTATCCTGCTAAGGGTATTTGACTAAACCAGCTGTCAGACACAAAGCTATGCAAGTGTTAGCCCTTCATCTTAGAAGTCATTGTTTGCATGTACAGGGGCAATGAAGTGGCTGGCACCCACATGGATTTTATATACTTACATTAGCATGTTGGACAAATGTCAGAATCTAGATTTGGGTGTCTAGAACATCTTTATAAGTATAAAGAGGCCAATTCTATCACTTCAGTAGTCACTCGAGTTATACCAGGTTAAGTCACTGCTATGCCAGAGGGCTTGTATAAATGAAAATGCTGCATCACTTTCAAGGATTGACACAGTGGGATCAATTGAGTGACCCGTGTAGACCCGCTTAATTGATCCCGGAAGCGCTCTTTCATCAAGGCAATAACTCCACCCCTCCAAGTGGAGTAACACTGTGTTGAAGGGAGAGCGTTGCAAGTCGATGTAGCTGCACGCACGCACTTGCTCTCACTTTCTTTCTCAGAGAATGCTCAAAATGAGACAAAGTACTATTGACCTTGTTGGAACACTGCCCAGCTGCTGCTTCATGACAAACAGTAATGCAGAATGTCCATGCCTAAACATTAGTGACTCAGCAGGACAACCGAGGAGCTTTATTGAGAGAGAATATGACTCACACTGCAGTGATGTGACATGGACTGAAAAGAGAATTTCAGCTTCAAATGCCAGTGTTCGTGCCACCCCGAGACTGCTAACCCGACTTTACAACAGGTATGACTTAATACTAATAACTTTTATTACAAAAAAATCAAAATAAGCCAAAAATTCTTTTTAGATCATATTAGGAGGGTAACTAGTTCAACCTGTTGTTAGATCTGACCTTCATTAGAGAAAGCTCACCGAATTCCCAGTAGGAAGATAGAGTCCAATCCACTGGTGTTAGCAATCAGAGTTCTGCAGACAGGCTAGCTTTGTTTCAGCCAACCAATCATCAAAATCAGCTCAGAGCAGGTCTATGAAATTGTGACTAAAATGGTATGTTGTGCTTGCATTACGCCTTTCATTTGAGGCCGTCAAGAGCGCTGACAAACAATCCTCATGCTACTGCAATTAAGTACTATTAAATTGATTACCATTTTTCAGGTATTGTAACAAAGGCGCAGAGTCGAAGTGGCTTGCCCAGCCAATAGCAGAACTGGGAACAGCCCCAAAGCACAACTCCCAGACTTCTCCACTCATCACTAGAGTACTTCTCATAAGTGAAACTAGGTGAATAATTAAAGAATATGATGGATTCTCATGACTCTTCTCTTAGCGGATCACAATCATGATTAGTTGTGGAAAATTTGCTGAATTTCTATAGTTCCATTGGCCTTGGTTGTTTTAGCAGCTCATTGCAAGCTTCTAAAATAAAAATCTCATCTCATTGGATGTGATAGATAGATGACATGGTTTGGTTCTGTACCTCCACTTATGGTATAATTCTTAAAGCCCAGCATCCAACTTTCTGCAAGATTCCTTTAAACCAATGCAATCAGCAGACATGTTTGCTAGAATGCTTATGAAAATTGAGTATATTCACGCCTCCTGAGTTCAAAGAGTTCAACTACAAGGCTGGTTGCTCTAAAAAATACTGTGTTCACCTATTCATCAGTGATCTTCCTCCTCATTTGTTACCTGAGGAGTTGCATGATTAAAACTTGTAATAACACAGATGATTCAGGCTGCAATGACCTCCTAGGGTGCCCCTCTCAGGGAATCGAATTAGCATGCCCATACACAGGGCATGTTGTTTTGATTGGAGGGGCCGGACTTATTTTGAATTAATCTTTTTAATTCAAGATAAGTAATTTCGAATTAAGGGTTTTATTTTGAAATAAGTCATTTTAAAATGACTTATTTCGAAATAAAACTGTGTGTGGAGATAGCCTTTAGTGGTTGGCCAGGATTAGTTTTTTTTTAAATGGGTTCAGATAGAAGAATGTGTCTCTCCGGGGTGCTCGACTCGTGTACTGTGACATATATCCCCAGCTGGCAGATCATTCACATTTACAATGCTGTGAGTTACATGTACAAATTTACAAGAGGTAACTGTCTCTTAGAGGCTATCCCTGGGTCCCACTTAAATGTTAAATGCAGCCATAGGCCTCCCTAGTTTCTTGGCCTATCTTTCAAACCTTTTCCTTTAAAATTGTTGCTTGCAAAGACTGCAGCACCTTCAAAGAAATGTGCACAGCTGAGATACTTACTATGATAAGAAGTTGGCTTGTCTGTGCAATATCAGTCCGCATTTTCTTAAACTTACACAACACAGAAGATAAAGAAAAACCTGTGTACAAGATGCTGCTTCAAACATTACCTTCATCTTTGGCAAGCCCAGATGACAGCAGACTCTAGTCTAATCCATACCAATCAGACAGGTGTTTCCTCTCAACTGTTACGCAGAAGATAAACCTCTCTCATTTTGAGGCATACCCTTTAAGAGACACAAATAATTTACCAAATGCTTGACAGTCTTTCTTTTTCCAGAGCAGTAGTGGCTTTAAGGCAAGACAGTAGTATGTAGCTTCAGAACCAAGTGTCAGAGCTCAGTTTTGTTCAGATAAATATATCCTACTTTTGGATGCTGACCCCGGAGACCTCGCCAAGAAGCAGATATGGCCAGAGAACTACTCAGAGACAGACGCCCAGGATCCCATAGCTGTCGGAGACTAATGAGAGGACTGCCACAGTTACAGGGGTCCTGGAAGGGAGAATTGGGGGTGGTAAAGGACACCAGTCAGCTTGTTTTGGTTTGGACCCCAGCACTGATAGGGGCCTGGGCTGGGGCTCGGTGGGGCAGGAAGGCCTGAGCCCTGGTACCTGGGCACCACACCCTCTACGAGCAGTCACAGGGCATCCGTTGTGGATTCTATAGCCACTAGGTCATGCTGCCTTGACTCAAAGAGCATGTATGGATTATGTTGTGGATTCTGTGCCCATAGGGCTGTGCTGCCCAGACTAAGAGAGTAGTAAGGTTGCGGAGGTATCCTTCTTGTGCATGTCCCTTGTGCTTTCCCCAACAGGGGGCACTAGGGAGAGCATACCCATCAACACCATCTGCTGGGCCAGGTCCTGCACAAAATGCGGTCAGTGGAGCTGCTGCCAGGATGAATGGATTTAAATTATTTTAAATTATCAGGTGAGAAGCCTTGAGTTAAATAATTGAAATTAAATTCTTATTTTCTAAAGAAAGGTACATCCTCACTAGTTAGTATAAGCATTCAAGCATCTTGCTTCACAACTTAATAAAGCCTTTATGCTAAACTTCATCCATGTTTTTGCTATCTAGGAGGCTACACTATGACCTCTATGAGCAAATATATACCTTTATGTTTTCAGTTTAGATTTATATTTTTAGTATGTTAAAAATGAGTGATATATTTATTTACTCACCAATTACATTTGTGCTCTTCATTTGTGTAATGGTACCTTTGAATGGTAACTGGAATTTAAATACAAACATCATACACTTTTTTTTATTAAACTAAACTATAAATCTTTTGGATATATAAATGTCTCATCAAAACATGTTTCATGTTTACAAGTAAGATGACAAGTGTATGTGGTGTCTGAAAACTCAGCTACAGTTCTATGGCTACACAATAAAGCTCTTAGTTTTGCTTTTCTAGAATTAAAACAATACTTCCCACTCATTTCCATCCTTCGCTTCTTTTAAAAAGAGGGGAACATTGAGGGCTAAATTACCTGGCATTTAATATGAAGGCCATCTCCTCGTTGATATCTCCTTACACAGAACAAAAATACTTTCTGTGGATATATGCTGGAGACCCCAGATGGGCCAGGGAAGGAAAAGAGAGGATGGTTCAACTGAAGCACTAGCCTGTGAAGCACTAGCCAGTTTTACTGGGAGTGTGTTTGACAATGGCAAATGGCCAGGAACAGCACTGGCGTTGCTGGCACACCCTGCAAGTGCAGCAGATGCTGGCACATACGAATGATGAAATGAGTGCGCTGTTGTGCGGCACTCCCGTTTTGGCGCTCTTCAAGTGTTGGCGCCCCCTGCACTGCTTACTGGGCTTTCTGCGTTGCGCCGGCCCTGCAAATGGCCAGTTCCTCTCAGTGAGTCTTGCATTTGTCTCATTGTGCATTAGGGTGCTACTGGTTTCTTGTCTTCCCGATGAGGAAAAGACTCCTCCAGTGGGGGCCAGTGGCTCAAGGAGGGGGGTTGGGACCTGGGCCTGTCTGCTCTTCCAGGTCCCAGTCCAGGGGCCTACGGATGGCAGCTATTTGCTCCAGGTACTGTACTCATAACTACCCTAATTTCCCCTGGGCCAGGTCACCTTTCTGGCCTTTCAGTTTCTAGGATCCAGGCTCTCCAGTACCTGAAAAATAATTCAGTCCTTTTACTACTCTTTCCTTCCAGGTGTCTGGTACCTTCTACAGGCTCCTCTCTCAAACCACACTTCTCCTGTTTTTCCTCTCAAAACCACGACACTATTCAGCAATGACACATCACTTTTCTTCTCCAGCTTGTTCACTCTCTGTTTGTAGCAGGGAGGCTTTTATCAGGCACCTGGGCAGGTCTTAATTGACCTCAGGGGCCTCTGATTGTCCCACAGTAACCCTAACTAGCCACTAGGCAACAAAGTTCTCAACTTTGAGGCTCGTATACCTCCCTTCGCTCACTCTAAGTCTGCCTGATGCCCTTGATATTTCACATGGTCCCTTTGAAAAGATGTAACAGTGTGGGCTCTTTAGTTAAAAATTGGCATCTTCACCATGTTCTGCTGTTTCATCATCTACATAGGAAGTTAGACACTAGCTGTAACAGTAAAATTGCCAAACTGCAATCTTCACTGACTAATTTTTAGCATTTATGTATACATTTCACATCCTGAGAGTGCTGTGTAAGTGTGTACTCATTATTTGGGTTCAATTGATTGACTCAACTCTCAATTTGTTTTCCTCTTAAACCTGAGGAACACAAAATGGATTTTGTTACCTTGAATTTGAATTAAATCTGCTTAGTAGAGAGAAATTAATTGCCTAGGGATTGCAGATAAGTAGACTCTGAAAGGTGTGCATTAAAAGCATTTGTCCATGAGTCAGCTGGACATCTAGACACTATCATCCACCCTGGCATGACATCACTGAACACTTAGCTGCTTATACAGCACAAGAGCCACACCAAGCATTTTTAACATGCTCATGTTGTGACTTCAGTCAGTTTTTTCTTCCATTTACTCATTGATTTGGTATTAGAGAAGACAGAAGTAGGTAGTAGGATAGCCATTCATTTTTTATGTCAGTGCTGATTTGTTTTGGGACAGAATATTCTTATAAAGATGCCACAGAGAGCTGAAGAGACAGTAATAAAAATGTGTACTAGGACAGTGCCTGACCATCTGCACATTGTGACAACAGTTCAGTGACTCATAGACTTGAAGTTTAAAAGGGATTTTCATGGTCATCTAGTTTCACTTCCTGCACATCCTAGGACACAGAGCCTCACCCTCCTCACTCCTGTGATAGACTTTTGACTTCCGGCTGAGTTAGTGGAATTCTAAAATCTTGATATAATGACTCCGAGTTAAATTCATTACAGTTCGGACTACCTGTGCCCACGCCACAGATGAAGGTAGAACATCTCCCCCCCCCACCCTCAGGATTTCTTTCCGTCCGATCTAGAGGAAAATTCTTTTCCTGTCCTAAATGCGGTGATTGGTTACAGACTGACCATGTGGACAATACCAAGAAGACAGAGGTCTGGGAAAGAAACCTGTGTACTAACTCAGAGCCCTCCCCCTGCAGTGTCCCATCTTTGGCAGCTGGAGATTTTTATTAATAGCAGTTGTGGATGAGCCATGTGCCATTGTAGGCAGTTTCACCATACTACTCCTTTTTGTAGATTTATCAAGCTCAGCATTAAATCAGGTTAGGTTTTTCTGTCTCCACTGCTCCTGTTGGTAGCAGAACTTCACGCCTCTAAATTTATCGATGGCAAGTTTGAATCCTTTTGTTTCTGTGTCCACATTGGCCTTTAATTTAAATAATTCCTCTCCCTCCCAGAGGTTTATCTCTCTGATGTATTTATAATGAGCAATTATATCTCCTCTCTTCTGTGGTGCCTTCCTCCTGGGAAACTATCCACTTCCCAAGTCACTATCCCAAATGACAGTGCTCCAATAATGATCTGCCAGGTTAAAAGGGAGGCAAGTAAAAATTAATTTATGGGAGAACACATAGCAGTGCGTGCAGTAACTTAAAAGTATACAAGTGGTGTTTAAAAGCCACAAGACATGACTGGATTTGTATCTGGTGAAGAGTTAAGTATTCTGAATTTTCCCTTCCTTCCTTCATCCATTCATAAACTCAGATTATTTCTAACTTTTTCCCAGCACATTTGTTGCCATTTTTGCTTTATGTGCAAATCCTGATGAACCATAGATGTAGAGTCTTAGTCCTTCACCTTCTCAGTCCCAATGAAAAGAGTGGAGCAGATGACCTTCCCACCATTCAGAAGTTAAGCCAGCCAGTTTCTGTAGCACTGCAACAGGGACTTTACAGTCTGCTTTCAATCTAGACCTAAGCCGTTTCCAAGGAGAAGCCAGTTGCAGTGAGCATGGAGTATAAAAAATTTCTCTAGGTGGACTTAGAAGTTTTAAAAGACTTCCTGGAATTTCCAGGTAGTAGTATTAGCAATAAAGGGGGGGGGGGTTGTTAATACAGCACATTCTGAAATCCATAGCTAGTGATAACGTCTCATTGTCAGCAACAACTCCATGACATTCTGTCATAGCTTCTGCCAGGATCTTAATACAAGGGAGACTCAGGATTGAATGACATGGTAACCGAATTATTTCTGCCTCCTTGTGGAGGTCACTCCTGTCCTTAGTGGCGGCATTCCATTAAGAAAGTGTGAAGCTTGCACAGCTGTTGTCAGTCATACCCACTCAAGAGCAAGGGACTTTATTCTCCAGTGCTGGCAAGATAAAGCCTCCCATTCAAAGACAAGTTTATTCCTTAGCATAGTTCTTTGCTGTGATTAATTGCATTTTCAACATCCTGGCAAATGCTTAGCATTGGAAGAGTTCAAAGCATGATCAGTTTGTAAAAACAGCCATTCAGTCCAAGTTTCACTTGCAACCCAGTTTCACCCATTTTGTGTTCAACAAGTAGGTACTGGTTTTTACACCCGGTGCGCTGACTTGAAAGAAGAATCAGTGAGGCTGATGCAAACATCTTCAGTAAATTGCTAAATAACCCTGTTAGAGTAGAACATTTGTGCTGATCCCTGAGTTATTGTTTAACTGTAGCCAGTCCTGGTCAAATCAATACTAAGAGAGATTTGGCAATATATTCAGAACTTGCATCGATCAGGAAGCCTCTGAGCCCTTGTTATAGCTGTGTATCGATGCAGCTGCTGCTCTGTGAGACTGTTATGTCCCCAAAGTAATGTTCTCTTAAATTGCTCTATAAATTTGAAATGAATGCAAAGGTCACGGTGTTGATTGTGAAAGCTAAGCCACTTATTTATTTATTCATGTTTTTCACTAACTGAGCTTGTGGCTCAAGAGATCACTTGACTAGTGCCACAGCTGCATATTTCTCCTGCCAAAAGGTTACACTGCAAATGTACTGGATGCTATGGGATAAGTACCTGCTTCCAGCTTAAGATCAGTGAGAACCATACATTCAGACTGAGAAGAGATTGTGACTGAAAACCCCCAACTGTCCAGATGTGGTAAATGTTTTACGGTTGTGTTATTTCTATCCCAACACACTGATGAGTCTGGATGCACTGTGTCAAATAGCAGGGGACTACTAACAGTTCAGCAGGTAGCTTTCATGTTCTACTTCCTTGTTACCTCTTTTCTACGGAGTCCATACTACAAGCAACTACAGCTAGCACCAACCATTTAACCTTCCCATTGTTGTAAAGGCATTCTTGCTAGTCCCATGCATCCTCTAGTGACATGGGGAACACACTGACTCAGGACTGTGAGACACATCCCACCCATAAACTAAGAATACTGCCACCTTCTGCAATAATAGACATATCTTAATAAACCATTTCCTATAATAAAAGCCATTTTGTAAGGGATTCATCAGATTTACTGAGCATCCTCTCACAATGTTATTTTGATTGCAGGTGATAATGACAATTTGATTTTTCTCCTTTCCCAGGAAGATTCACTTTGTGGCAAGTGACATCACAAGCTTGTTCAGATACCATGTCTTCCTTGTGTTGTTCTGACAACATTTCATAGCAGACCATTGAGAAGTACAATGTTGTTTCCCATACAAAAGGCTTTTTTTAAAAGCCAACGGTACTGTGTTTGGGAAGTGAGTCTTTTCTATTGCTTTCTTACTTAAGGTACATGAGATAAGCATGGCCAATAAGAGCTGGGTTGATACTGCATGATGGTACTCACAAACTTGTTTCAACCAATTCATTTTGAGTCTTTACCTCCTTTTGTGTTTACTTCTTGCCAGTGTTTTAGCAAAGGCAGGACCTGGAGCATAGTTTCAGTAATGGCTGGGGTGTTTGTGATTCAGAGTTTGAATATAAATTCATGCAGCAGATATTTGGCAGCAGCATAATTCATGTTTCTCTCTAACAAACCAAATCCCCTCCTGTACTGGGTGATACATTGACTCCTCTCTAAATATTCTGGGATTTTTTGTTCAGTCCTCCTTGTTTGACTCTACATCAGGCTTCAGGTTAGTTAACAGGGACTCAGTAGCAGGATCAAATAGGATATAAAAATATAGATCCCAGGGCAATAGGAATTAGAATCTGGCATTGAGAGCTCTTACTGGAAACCCTAGTGACAGCCAAGCTTGGGAAGAAGTCATTAAAGCTGATATTGAAGTTTGGAAGTAGCTGTGTCAATTACCAGTTAAAACAAATTCCAGGAAATGAATTCTGGATTGATTACAGTATGTCTGTATTTTCTACTTAGTAAAGCAAGGTGGAAATGACATCAGCTTGTAGTGAGTTTTTCGGTTGGTTGGTTGGTTACGTTAATTTGCAGTGGCTTCAGTCTCCAGCGGATGTGTATGTAGAAGCTCCATGACACAACTTCTAGTGTGTGGTTGCATTCAATTTTTCTGGCTAGTGTAGGAAAATTCATTTTACACTGCAGTTTCTCTGAGAAGCCTCCTTCTTGTAGTCAGTTAAGATTATGCGATAGAATTGCCTGCCAAAATCAAGTATTTCAGTAGAAGAACAAAGGTTAGTGGGCAACTGACACCAGTCCAATCAGCTGATCTCATCATCCAGGTAGCATGTGATGTTTTAAGAGCTTACCAGAGCTGGCAGTGTCAGTCCAGTTTAAGAGGAGTGTGTTCTGAACTTGAATATATACAGAAGTGTGGTTTTAAAGCACAGATATAATGGCAGGGTCTTTATAAAGCTCTTTGAGATCTATGTATGGAAAGTATTGTCTAAGAGTTGGAGGCTCAAACAGATTGGTAAGGGGTTCTGTTACTGCCTGGCCTGTACCCTTGGGGCCTTTATGTTGTGCAGCTATGGCTCAAATCCCTGATACCAGTAGTCAGCTGCTAAGCATAAAGTCTCACCCTGGTTCTCACCAGAGTGTTTATCCTTTCTGAGTGAAACCAACATCCATCCAATCCTAAATCTTCCCAAATTCACCTGCCCCACATAAGTAATTACCAAACGTCGGGACCATTCCCCTCTGGTTTGTCCCCTCAAAGGTGTACAACCAGCCCCCAAATACCTGTTTGTTTTAGCTGGTGCACATACTCCACACAGCTTGCTCCCCAGAGATCTGCTTGGAATAAAAATAACCAAAGGTTATTTAAAAGAAAGGCCACAGGTTGAAAGGGAGAACACATACAAGTTACACAGCAAATAAACAGATGTGATCTCAGGCTTTACACTTACATATTGAATAAAATCCCTTTGTCTCATACACTTTACCTGTTGCCTTTGAATGCTTTCCTAGCCTACCCCCTTTCTGTTGAGGAGATCCAGTAGTCATTGGGAGCCTCCAACCTTGAAACTGGCCCTCCAATTGTAAATGACAAAGTTTCAGTCCAAACATGTTTTTAAAGATCCTTTTTCTCTTTTGGTGTGTAGACTTATGGTTTACCAAGGTGGAGAAATGCCTTCCTGACTTAATAACTGAAATGCTTCAAGGTCTTCCCATTAACTCTTCCTGAGCTGGACAATGAACATAAGAATGACCATGTTGAGCCAGACCAATGGTCTGTCTGGGGCTATTACCCTGACCAGCTTGGCTAAGAGCCATTGATGGATCTATGCTCCACTATTTTATCTACTTTTGGCCCTCACAACATCCCTGGACAATAAGTTCCATAGGCTGGTTGTGCATTGAGTAAAAAATACTTCCTTCCATTTGTTTTAAAACAGTTGTCTACTAATTTTATCAGGGTTTTGCATTATGTGAAGTGGTAAATATCTCTCTTAATCCACCATTCATTATTTATATAACTCTGTAAGAAGAACAGTCTCCGTCTTTTAAAAATCTCTCCTCAAATGGAAGCTCTTCCATATCCATCATCATTTTTGTTGCCCTTCTCTGAACTTTTTCTGATTCTAATGGATCTTGTGTTATAAGACAACCAGAACTGGACACATTATAAATTCATAATACTCCCACACCTTGGATAAAATTGACATTATGATATTTTCTGACTTATCTATGCTTTTCCTAATAGTTCCTAACATTTTGTTAGCTTTCTTGGCGGCCGCTGCATGTTGAGTGGATGTTTTCAGGGTTCTATCTAAAATGACTCTGAGATGTTTCGTCAGGTGTGACAGCTAATTTAGACCCCATCATTTTGTTTGTAGAATTGAGATTTTTTTCCACTGTGCATTAATTTTCATATATCAATATTGAATTTGTTTGACATTTTGTCACCCTGTCTAGTGAGATTACTTTGTTACATTTTACAGTTGGCTTTGGACTTAACTAGCTTGAATAATTTTGTATCTTCTGCAAATTTCACCACTTCACCCTGCACTCCTTTTCTCCCAGATTATTTATGAATATGTTGTACAGCAGTGGCCCCAGTGTGGCTTCCTGAAGAATCCTGCTACTTACTGTTCATTTATTCCTACCCTCTGCTTCCTATCTTTTAACTAGTTAATACTACAAGAAAGGACCTTCACTCTTATCCCATGAGTGTTTACTTTGCTTATTTTGGTGAGGGGCCTTATCAAAGGCTTTTTGAAAGTCCAGCTACATTATATCCTTTGGATCACCCTTGTCCACATGCTTGCTGACACCATCAAAGAATTATAATACATTGGTGAGGCAAGAGTTTCCTTTACAAAGTCCTATTGACTCTACCCCAAAATATTTGCTACATTTACACTTAAGTTAATTTGACTTTAAGTCAAATTAGTTAATTTGAATTAGTCTTCACAACACTCTAAATTCAAATTAAAGCAGATTTTATTAATTTGACTTAGAGAGTCCACTAGACTCTCTGGCTATGTCCACACTTACACAGTTAAATTGATTTAACTTGGATTGATTTAATAAAATCAATATAAACATCATTAAATGGATTTAAGTTAAATTGATTTAACAGGTCCCCACTAGAAACTGAAATTGAAATAGCATGTCTATGGACAGGACTTTTGTTTTGATTTAGGAGAGAGGCACCATGGGAGGTGTGGCAACATGGCCCCCCAGAAGGGCCATGCCCTCACCCAATATACAGAAAAATGAAAGCACCTGGGGAAGAGAAGGGCAAAAAGTGTTAAATTGATTTAACAGTTAAATCAAAATAACATGTCTGCACTGTTATTTCAAAATAAGAGTTATGATTTAACCATCATATCGATATGATACTAGCTTTTATTATATCGATATGACTTGCCTTATATTAAAATGAGGGAGCTCCTCATTTTGAAATAAGGGAACATCATGTGGACCTACCATTTTTTAAATTGAAATAACCAGCTTTATTTCAATTTAAACAGTGTATGTGGACATACCCTCTGAGTTGAATGGGAGAGCTGTGGCTCCAAAGGGAGCTGCGGCTCCCGGGCAAGCAGGGAGCCGCAGCTCTCTTCTCCCCAGACCTGTGGCTCCCCAGCAAGAAAGGAGCTATTGTCTGCCCAGACAGGGGACCCCTGGAGAAGTGGCCACTGAGGCTCCCCTGTCTGGGGAGCACCATGGAAGAAAGTCGCTAGCACTCCTCTGAGGCTCCCGGGCAAGAGAGCTGCTGTTGCTCTCTTCCCCAGGGCTCCCCTGTCCCAGGAGCCCCTGGCGGCTGTCTTCCCCAGCGCTCCCAAGACAGGGGAGCCCCAGAAGTTCCCCTGTCCTGGCAGCACCAGTGAAGACAGCCGCCGGTGCTCCCCAGAGAGGGGAGCACCCTCCCAGCTGGGAAGATCCTGCACAGGGCACGTTCCACACTGGCCTGCAGGATCCTCCACGGGAGCCCAGAGGCCACTTTTCTGGAGCTCCTTGGATGGGGGAGCCCCAGCAGTCCTGCCTCACCCCTGGACCAGCTGCTCTACCCCCTGTGCTCTTGCCCTGCCCCATGCCTTTGGCAGTGGAGGGTTGGGGCCCTGGTGCCTTTGAGGGAGCCACCCACACGGAGACGGGGCTGTGGGGTTGGGGCCCCTGGTGGGGTGCTGGGGCTGCATGGGAAACTGGGATCCTGGCCTCAGGGGGATTTTGGGGTCCTGGTGGGCAGAGGTGGCTGGCCCTGGGGAGCCAGAGCCATGAGAAGGTGGGGTGTCATGGCTACAGAGGGTGGGCTTGGGGGGTCAGAGGTGGGGAGCTGGGGCCGCGGAGGGAGGTCGGGACCATTGGGGGGGGGGGAGCTGGGACTGTCAGGGGGCTGGCAGAGTGGAGCTGGAGCCGTGGAGGGGGTTTGTGGGGGCCTAGAAGGGGCCCCCACAATAGGCCTTTGCCTATGGCCCCCAATTGCCTAAGGCTGCCTCTGGGTGGTAGAGTTCAGCCAACACTGAGGGCTTTTGAATATCTCACCATTAATATGAAGTGACAGTTTAATGGTATGATATTTCAGCAGAAGTGCTAGCTATACCAATCTTCTCTCCAAGGAGAGCTGGTATTATAGGTTTAGGGATCTGGGCACACTTATATTTAGCTGGTTGTTTCAGCTATATTTAACTTTCAAATCCCAGCACCTTTATTTATATAACAGCTATTTCAGACATTTTAGTGTTGTTTAAAATTTCTCATGTTGGTCTTTATAAAGCCTCTGCATAGCAATTAAGGCAATCTAGCCTTACAGACATAGGGATATAAATAAATGCCAATCAAATAAAAAACAACTCTTAGTTATCAAACAGAGATTCTCTAAAGTGCGGTGTGATGGTTGTGCATAAATCATTGGTGTGTAAATTGCATAGGTGTCTAAGGTTCTGCCTCTCTGACTGCACACTGTTGCCCCTGGCAGGTATCTGGACATCTGTCTGATGCCTAAGACCCAACACAATTTCAAACCAGACCATTGCCCCATCTATCTGCCTACTACGTAACCTTCATTCCAGAGTTTAAGGAAATGTCTTGAATGAGGGAGACCTAAGTTCAGCTCCTCCTATCGCATGATGAGAAGGGATTTGAACAAGGATGCTCTAACCATTGGACTATGGATGTTCTGGTGCAAGGTATCTTTGCCTCCTTGGGGACATTCCTCTTTGTTCTAAATAATATGCTAGAGACAATGAGTGACTATAGCTCAGGGCTGAGAGTGTTCACCTGGGAGGTGGAGGACTCTTGATCATATCCCTCCTCATCAGGTATAGGGAGGAATTCAACTTGAGGGCTTCCAGATGCTGGTAGGGGATACCCTTAGATGCTAGCATTTATGGATGCTCCAGTCTCAGATTCCTGTCTCTCCCCCTGATTTATACAGTGAACCCAGATACCTTACCCAGGATTTTTGGATTACACTTTTTCCTTCAGAATGCTTAAGTCCCTTTGTAGATGTTGGCCAAAATGACAGCATCTTTATGCACAGGCAGTGCTTAGAGGTATCCATGGCAAAGAAAAAACGCGTAGCACTTGCACCACAAAGACTGTCCTTCATCACATACACTAATCCTTTTTGATGTTTGGGTGGGCTGCTGTCACTTTGTACCCCACCCCTCATTCTGGAGCTGCTCCCCCTCACCCCATTGTCCAGCATAGCAGAGAGGCATCCTGCTAGTTCCTAAAGTTGCTATTAAGATTCGGGGGGGAGGGGGGAATTCAGAGGAGCAGTTGCAAAAACAAAGCCACCACTAACTACTAGTGTGCCTACTAGGGAATGGTAGCCACTGTCAAAATGTCAGCAAGGGGAAATAGAACCCATGTGAAAGTAGAAACCAGATGAAATTGTAAGAGACTTGAAGGCTCCAGTCTGAGCTACTTTAGGAGCAAGATCTATTGAACCCAAAACTGAAAGCTCTTCTCTTTAAGTTTTCAACACTGTACTGGCCATGCACTATTTGTATCTGAGAAAAATTGATACCGTGGACAGGCATGGACTGGGAGTCAAGACATCTGGATGTTATCCCTAGCTCTGTCACAGGCTTTCCATGTGATCTTGGACTTAATCTTTCAGCTTCAATCACCCATCTGTCAAATGGAGATGTTTCTCCATCTTGCAAAGGTGCTGAAAGGACAAATCCACTGTTCATGAGACACTCCAGAACTGGAGGGATGAGCCAGAGAATGAATTTCTATAGGGAATCAAAATTCTGAAGCAGTGAAAAAGAGTTAACATCCCCCTAATTTGTCACTATTATTTTCAAATTAGTGTTGAATCAGCAGATTTTTTTTAAATGAATGGCTTGCATCCTGTGAATGCCTGAATTCCTCTAAATGCTTCAGCAAGCTGTACAAAGGGGAAAATATGGCATCCAAATGAAAAGCATCAGTAATAGATGAGGTACCTGCGTAGGCAGCAATTATGCATCATTTTCTTTCACTCTGCACCAGCAGCAACACCTGCTCCTACAGAGGTTGAGTAATTAATGTTGTTTCACTCTATTCAATTTATCTAGCTTCGCATTTTCTATTAAGGCACTGTGCAGCTTGTCTCAGTTTACCGAGTAATGCTCCCAAACACAGCAATATATAACTGAGAGGGGGGGTCTCATCTCTTAGCCTAGGTTCTACCATAAATGTTGCTGTTCAGATGCTTCCTGATATACCAGATTTTTAAACTCAAATCTCTCTTAAGGCAAGAGCCTTCTGAACTCCTCTGCCCATTACTATCGCATAAACTTAGTTATGGATTTCAAATAGCAAGGGTTCATGTGATGTACTTAATTCTAAAGCTTCTAAGAAATAGTGAAATTTAACTCTTTCCACTCATCACTGTTTTTGGCTTGCTAATGTTTAAACACCTTCATATTTACAGTTTAATTTTCCATGAGATCATTAGAGAGCTGCATGGGTACAAAATTTGTATCCACATCTCATTCATGATCCATAGATACCTGCAAATTTGCAGAGCTCTAGAGATGATCCTGTTAGGGATATGTGAATGTTTTCTAGCAAGCTGTGTTTAATACTATGTGATAGTCCCTTTCCTTCAAGGAATTGTAAAATGCTTTCTAGTGTCTAGCATGTGTTCATTCACTATTGAGATGCATCAGCCTTTGGAAGGAATGTGTCATCTTAATTCACAACACTTTTGACAATAGGATTACTGGATCCAATTGAAATTGCAGTTGGAGTGTATAGGCAAAGTGTAGTTGCCCAAGATACTGAAGTTAACACTCATACTCTGGATGGCTTGGAGGTTCTCATCATCCCAATCACAGAGGACCATTCTGTTTTAGATCTTACAAGAAGAGGCCATTCCTGCACAACAGTATTGTCAAATGTGAAGCTGGAGTGTCTGTTCAATGATGGGAAAGAAGGAAGAGATTACCACTTACCGCATTTCCAGGGCAATGCTCTTTTCTCCACCACTGAAATTACTGACCGTGCTGACCTTGCTTAGAGATCAGTTCATAAATGGAACAGATTCTTTTATTTTAACTAGATCTCATATGGTTACAAAGGGATAGTTTCTTATGCATTCCTAAGCAGAATTTGTTTAACACTGTATGGTGTGGAAAGCAGACTTTGTGCAATTATATCTAGTCACACAAGACATGTAAAGATGATTCTGATAGACAATTACATAATTAGGGAAGGTCCGAAGGGGTAGTTGTGTTAGTCTAGTTCTGCAAAACAAGCAAGGAGTCCTGTGGCACTTAAAGACTAACAAATTTATTTATCACATGAGCTTTCATGGGAGAAAATCCCACTTTGTCAGACACTTTGAAGATGGGGAAACTTAGAGAATGGGAGCAAAATAAATTCAAGGAAGTGTAAGTCATGGGATCAGGTCATACTGTAACAGCAAATCAAAGCAGCTGTTAAGATTGAAACACTGGGAAACAGCACATAGAGGAAGGTAAGGTCAAATCACCTGTTGTAATGGGAAAAGAATCCATAGTCACAATTTAATCCTGCCTTCACAAAATCAAATATGTGCATCAGTTCCAGTTCTGCTGTTTCTCTCTGAAGTTTTGATGTGTTGTCCATCTCTTTGAGCACAGCTATTAACAAATAATCAACAGAGTGATTAGGAAGACTGAACTGCTCAGCTGGTTTTTGAATGTTGTGATTTCTGATGTCAGCTTTGTGCTCATTTATTCTTTTGCACAGAGATTGTCCTGGTTGTCCAATGTATGAGGTGTCGGGGCATTTCTGGAATATGATGGCATAAATCACATTGGTGAACGAGCCCTTGATAGAGTAGCTGGCTCGATTAGGTCTTGTGGTGGTATCTTTTGTGCAGATATGTGGGCAAAGTTGGCAACGTGGTTTATTGCAGGGGTATGTGCCTGCTTTAATGTTTCTGTTGTTAGGTCTGTAAGTGCTGGTGAGTATCTGTCAGACACTTTGAAGATAGGAAAACTTACAGAATGGGAGCAAAATAAATGCAGGGAAGTATAAGTCATGGGATCAGGTCATGCTGTGGCAGCAAATCAAAGGAGTTGTTAAGATTCAAACACTGGGAAACAGCATATAGAGGAAGGTGAAGTCAAATCACCTGTTGTAATAAACAAAGTGGAGTTTTCTCCCATGAAAGCTCATGCAAAAAATAAGTTTTAGTCTTTAAGTGCCACAGGACTCCTTGCTTGTTTTGTATAATTAGGGAAGATAAACTGTTTATTACCTATGTGTCCAATTACAAATAAGTGCTCACATTTCACTATTTCACAGTGAACTAACCATAGCTCAGTGAAAATTGGGCAATGGTTTCTATGCACAGATACATTTAAGGAAATCCTAAGCCATGTTATCAAACAATTCACCAGCAGAAGAGGGAGATATTTAATGAATAAAGCTTTCACTGAGTTACTCACTCTGAGCTGGATGACCACCCTGCATAGGATGTTATCTACTCTGGGACCTTAACATAAACAATGAGTAAATTGGTGACACAGAAATAGAAAATACCCCTCTTTCTGGAACATCCCATTCTCAAAAGCCTTTGACGCAAAAAAAGATAATCCAAAAGCATGATACGTAACAACTCTGGTTCAGTAAGGGTGATCCCAGTCTCTGTCCCTTTCACAAAACATAGTTCTGAAACAGACCATATTAATAATACCTAATTCTTCTATAGTGCTTTTTCATCACTAGATCTCAAAGTGCTGTACAATCTTACCATCCCTTTTGGTATAAAATTACAGATAAAGCCCAACACCTTGTCTTGTATGAGAGTGTTTATAATTGGACAAAAACATTTTAGAATCACAGCGGACTGCCATGGAAGTACTGCTCCCAGCGTTTACAATTGGTCAGTCACTAGTGCTAACTTCTTCCATCAAAGGTCTTCTAGGTTTCCTATCACTGTGGCATCACCTCCAATTCAAGTGCATAAATGCCAGCAGACTCAGGGCTTTAGAATGTCATCTCAGGGTAGGGCCTCCATCTTAATCTTGCAAAGTTCTCTCATCAATATGTCATCTCTGAATGCTACATTTACAGCACCATTATTATGTCATGTCAACATATTTCTTTTAGTCTTCAGTGTTAAATATAGAAGTGCAAATGAAATGAACTGAAATGTGTTGATACTGGCAAGATTTTGGGACTTAATGGTCCCATGAGAAAAAAATGACCAGCCCTAGTCAGAATGTTTGTCTGAACTACCTGGGTCCTTTAGGTCTGACAAACCAGATTGGACCCCTCACAGGAACTAGGTTTCCCTTTGAGATGTCAGATCACTAACAAGAAATGTTCAAAAGCAGTCTCTCAGTTATCTACTGCAATATAATTATATAAACATTCACAGGCAGAGATCTCAGTCAGATCAGCTCTGTTGTGCTAGGCACTATACAAACGTAGTAAATAGTAGTTCCTTGCACAAAAAGTTATCTAAATACAAGATATAATTAGTAGGTGGAAGTACCAAGCATGAGTGTATGGGGGGGAGGGGTAGAATAAGAAGATTGATTAAAATGCTTTAGCACAAACTAATTGTAGTACTTTAGCAGCTCTGCACTTTCTCTAACCTAAAGACTAGAAATGAATGACCTTAGCCACCTTAAGAAAAACAGATTAAATATCAGGCAGCTTTGAAGGAAAATAGGAATATGACTTTGTTTTTTTATGTAAGAATATAAGAATTGCCATAGTAGGTCAGACCAATGGTCCATCCAGTCCATTATGCTGTTTTCTGACAGTGCTTGCCATGTGCTTGCCAAGGAATGAACAGAACAGATAATCATCAAGTGATCCATCCTACTGATCATTTCCAGCTTTTGGCAGCCAGAGTTTAGAGACAGAAATAGAAGTTCGGGACACTTCAGAGCATAGTTTTGCATCCCTGCTTATCCTGGTTAATAGCCATTGATGCTATTATACTAGTCATTGATGCTGATCCTCCATTTTTAACCTTGTTATGGTCTTGGCTTTCACAACATGCTCTGGTAAAGAGCTCGACAGGTTGACTGCACTCCGTTTGAAGAAATACTTCCATTTGTTCATTTTAAACCTGCTGCCTATTAATTTCATTTGGTGACCCCCTAGTTTTTGTGTGATGAGGCGTATATAGCAGTTCCTTGTTTACTTTTTCCACACCAGTCATGATTTTATAGTTCCCAAGGGGCAGCCATGTTAGTCTAGTTCAACAAAACAAGCAAGAAGTCCTGTGGCATTTAAAGACTAACAAATTTATTTATTGCATGAGCTTTTGTGGAAGAAAAGTAGTATTTTCCCCTATGAAAGCTCATGCAATAAATAAATTTGTTAGTCTTTAAGTGCAACAGGATTCCTTGTATGATTTTATAGATCTGTTACTCACCACCACCACCCCATCATATTTTTTTTCAGTCTTAAAGTTCCCAGGCTTATTAGTCTTTCCTCATATGAAAGCTTTTCCATACCCCTAATCGTTTTAATTACCCCTTTTGTGCTTTTCTTAATTCCAGTATATCTTTTTTGAGATGGGGCAAGCAGATCTGCATAAAGTATTGAAGATATGGGCATACCATTGATTTATAAATAGACAATAAGATATTATCTATCCCTTTCCTCATGATTCCTGGCATTCTGTTCGCTTTTTTTGACTGTCATGGCATATTCAATAGACATTTTCAGAGAACTATCCTCAATGAATCCAAGGTGCTTTCTTGGGGTATAATTTAGACCCCATCATGATGCCACATGTTGGATGATTTTTTTTTTTCCAAAAACCAAGGAAGGCAAACGAAAAATGTTTTTTTAATGCATTTTTATGCATTGAACACTGGGGTAAAGTAGTATGGATAAAGCATTCCTTCAGAACATCTGTCAGCATTAATTTGGAAATATAGAAGGGAAAAGCAACATGCTAGAAAATGTAAAAAAGAAAAAATATACAGAATAAAATGGATGAAATACATGTGATGATGGAACCATCTGTTTCCTAGCAATAGCTTATGTGCTGTCAGGACTGGTGTTACACTGGTTAAACAAACCTTTACTGAAAGCACTTTTATAATGCAAAGCATGTACGGACTTGAGTACAAGTATTCTATGGGCATAAGAAGAAGACTTATTAAATTCCACTTGTTTGAATGACCTCCCTACACTACTTCAGTTCTAAGTTACACTTTATACTGTGCCTAAGATAACTATACCCTGTTCCCAAGTGAGCTTTGTAGACGTTGTTGCAATGATAACTCATAAAAATATTTACACATTTGCAGGTTACCATCAGAAATTAAATGTTTTCTTTTTTCTCTCTCATGGGATCAGATAGCTTTACCGCTATTTAAGAGAGAGGAAATGTTGTTAATCCTAATCCCGGACAATAAAGAAACAGGTGCTATTCCATTTTGATAGCTATATAACATGACTATATACTGCAGTGCTTCAGTGAACTGGACTGGAGGAAAGAAAAAACATTTCAGTCACAGATTAAATTGTCCTATCTTTGGTCTAAACATTCCAGAAACCAGTGTTCTCTCTGATTTCATTGCCTGCAGAAATGTCATTGAATCATCTGAGTTGTGGAACATGGACAGGCGCACTATCCATTCATCTGAGAACCATTCTAACATCAATATAATTGCATGAAGACGTATGAGTTTCACTCCATTTTTTCTGAAGCAAAACTTCCAGTCAGGGTCATGGTATAATTATATGCCATAATAATATTTATATCTATTCCAAGTAAAAGCACTTAGTATTATATTATTACTGTATTACTCAGTCGTTTCAATATCCTGGTGGGATAGCTTAGTATGTGGTGTTAGGGTTACCATACATCCAGTTTTTCCCAGACATGTCCTCCTTTTCAGACCCTAGTCATTAGCTGAGCTCCTGTTGCAGGTCAGAGTCCCTGCTGTGGTGTTCATATTGAGGCTGCTGCTTGGCCACCTCCATTCCTGCTCTGTTTCTTCAGGCAGCTGCTTGGCATCCTGTACTCCCTGTTAGGACCCCACTCTGGCATTGCTTGGATCTGAAAAGGAGGACGTGTCTGGGAAAAACTGGACGTATGATGATATTGATTGATTGATTGAAAACTAGTATTATCTTCAAATTCCATTGTGAAGGATGAATGAAGGCAGAAAGGTGCAACAATTTGCCAAAACCATATAGTTAGAGGAAGAACCAGGATTCGATGCCAGAAGGCCCTAACTCCCAACTGTTTGCTTGTTCTTCGTAGACTTTTCCTACCATCTAGCCACATTTTTATTTTAAGACAAATCACATCTTAGACATTATCACTTACAAAATGCATCTGTATGAAAGCAGAACTGAGACTTTTCCAAAGATGGTGCTTAAGCAATAAAGAGGATCTGTTATCTCAGAGCAAGTTCAGCCTTGGGATTTGAAGTTGCACCTGCTTAATTCAGAGCTGAATTTAGCCCTTTAAAAAAAATCTGTCTTTGCAAGCATTTTCTTAGGATTCTCAAAATGGGTGTCAACAAACTATTTTTGATCATGGATACTTAAAGCTTGCTGATGTCTGTACTATAATGGCTCAGTTCAAATGTGGTGGTGGTGATACAATCACATAACATGGGGCTGGAATCAGCCAAATATAGCTTCGATAAGCATGTTCAGCTCTCACTGGGGTCTCTGTGTGGTATCCATCAAGGACGCAAAAGAGCAGAAGAGTGTTGTGTATCTGGTGGCAGTGACAAAACACACCAATCTGACAGTTCAGCACGTATGCAAAATGAGTGATTTGCATGTTAGTGAGGATTGCAGTTGAGGGTACAGTCACCAAAGGAATGAGAAGAGGATGTAAAACAAAGCAGCCCGTGCTACTGTCACTGGCATTGTTGGGGTCAAATCTGACACAAACAGCATGACTCTTTTTATTATGAGCTTACTCCTGGGCTAGATTTTGTCCCCACAAATACCAAACAGGTATAAATTTTCTTGTGTTACAAACCTACAGAGTACTAGATAAATACAATTTCTATGGCTTTATCAGTCAAACCTTTCACGTACATCTGAATTTAGCCCAAAATATGCATACATCTCAGGTTGTGTGAAATGCCAATGTATGCAGTTTATCATATAGATGCCATAAGCTATAATGTTCCCTCTTCTTCTCTGCACTGGAAGCTCCTGATTTCTTAGCAAAGGGTTATATACGTGAGACTATATGAAGAGAAAGGTGTCTTCACAAGATACTAACTTCCCTGCTGCTGCTTCCTTCCCTTCTGTGACTGCTAGTGGAACTCTGCAGTTTAGGGATGGGAAAAGGGGAATGAGTCAAGGGAACAGCTACTGTGAGTCATATGATAAAGTCCCTTGAGAATTATGAAGTGTCATATGTTACTCTTCTACTTTGCTACAATAGGGGGAGAAGTGTGGAAAGGCTTCCATGGCTGCAGGGCTGGGGGATGCATGGAGGCAAGATCCAGCCAGGCAAGTGTTTTAAAGCAGTGGTTTTCAAACGTTTTTTCTGAGGACCCGGTTGGAAAAAAAAATCGTGTGTGTCTGTGACCCAACAATTACATCTTTCTGCAATGGTTTCCAGTCTTTTGGTGGTGGCAGCAGGGGATTCTGCGACCCAGTACCTGAGGTTCCATGTCCCAGTACTGGGTCCTGACCCAAAGATTGAAAACTACTGATTTAGAGGGATCTGTGGTGTTCTCAGCACCATTAGTTGATGGCCTGTTAGCATCGTGGTGTCATTCTTGTTCTAGCAACACATGAGAGGACCAGCAGTTTGGGGTCACTGAAGGTATGTCTAGCAGTACAGGAAGGAGTGGTTGCTATGCAAGTAGGCATATCTGCCCTAGCTCTAATCTAATTGGGATGCTAGACATGGCAGCACAGGTTTCAGCATGGTCTAGTGGGGACTCTGGGTATTTACTCAGTTTGTTAGCTCAAGCTCAAGTTTCTACAGCCACATGTTCACTACTGGGTAGAGCTAAGCCCAGTAGGCCCACCCATCGTACCAACACACCTGCACCTTCTGGGAACTCATACAGTGTTTTATTGACTCCCAAGTATGGTGTATTTAGAACCAAACACCATCTTTCGTGATAACTCTATTCAGAATTATAAGCCAGACCTGTCAAAGGCTAAAGTTTTCTTCCCACATTGCCAGCATGGTAAGGTGCCCATTAAGCAGATACCTTCAAAGAGTTAACAAGGACATAGAATGATAGGATTGGAAGGAACCTCATGAGGTCATCTAGTCCAGCCTGCTGTGAAAAAGCAGGACCACTCCCATTAAATCATCCCAGCCAGGGTTTTGTCTAACTGAGCCTTAAATATCTCTAAAAATGGAAATTCCACCAGCTCCCTAGGTAAACCATCCCAATGCTTTACCACCCTCCTAGTAAGAAAGTTTTTCCTAATATCCAACCTCAGCCTCCCTAGCTGTAACTTGAAACCATTGCTCCTTGTTCTGTCCTCTGTTACTACTGAGAACAGCTGAGCTCCTTCCTCCTTGGAGCATCCCTTCAAGTAGTTGAAAGTTGCTATCAAATCCCCCCTCAGTCTTCTCTTCTGCAAGCTAAATAAGCCTAGTTCCTTCAGTCTTTCTTCATAAGCCATGTGCTCCAGCCCCTTGATCATTTTTGTTGCCCCTCCACTAGACTCTTTCTAATTTGTCCATGTGCTTTCTGTAGTGGGGTGCCCAAAACTGGACACAGTATTCCAGATGCAGCCTCACCAGTGCTGAATAGAGGGGAATAAGCACATCCCTCGATCTGCTGGCAACACTTCTACAGATGCAGCCTAGTATGCCATTGGCCTTTTTGGCAACAAGAGCACACTCTTGACTCGTATCCAGCTTCCCATCCACCATGATCCACAGGTCCTTTTTTACAGTGCTCCTACTTAGCCAATCACTCCCCAGCCTATAGCAGCGCATAGGGTTTTTCCATCCCAAGTGCAGGACTTTGCACTTGTTCTTCTTGTGTTGCCTTGCACCATTCTTGATGTATATATTCCTTTATTAATTTGGATTTATTCCTAAATTGATCAGGTGGCAAAAATCTCAGGCTACAGTTGAACCTCATGAGATTTCTTTTGGCCCCCATGCTCCAGTTTGTCTAGGTCTCCTTGAATCCTGTCCCTACCCTCCAGTGTGTCTACCATTCCCCCCCAGCTTGGTGTCATCTGCAAACTTACTGAGTGTGCAATCTCTCCCATCATCCAGATCATTAGTGAAAATGTTGAACAGAACGGGCCCCAGGACTGACTCCTTGGGCACACCACTCGTTACTGGTTGCCAACTAGACATTAAGCCATTGATTCCTACTCACTGAAACCGTAGATCTAGCCAGTTTTCTATCCACCATACAGTCCACACATCTAACCAATATTTCCTTAAATTGCCAGTGAGAATGCTGTGGAAAAGCCTTACTAAAGTCGAGGTATATTATGTCAATGGCTCTTCCCGCACCCACAAATCCAGCTATCTCATCATAGAAGGCAATGAGGTTGGGCAGGCACAATTTACCCTTGATGAATCCATGCTGACTGTTCCTGATCACTCTGTTTTCCTCCAAGTGTTTCAGGATGGATTCTTTGAGAACTTGCTCCATGATTTTTCCAGGGATTGAGGTGAGGCTGAGAGGTCTGTAATTCTGTGGATCCTCCTTTTACCTTTTCTTGAAGATAGGTATTACATTTGCTTTTTTTCAGTCCTCTGGCACCTCCCCTGTTTGCCACAAGTTTTCAAAGATAGTGGCCAGTGGTTCTGCAGTCTCATCTGCCAACTCCCTCAGCACCCTTGGATGCAGTTCATCCATACCCATAGACTTGTGCACATCCAGTTTCTTTCAGTAGTCCCTAACCTGACCTTCTATCACCAAGGGCCTCTCTTCTTCTCTCCTATCTGCCATACCCAGTCTAGCTGCCTGGGAGCTGGCCCTCCATGTGAAGACTGAAGTAAAAAAATGTACTGAGCACTTCAGCCTTTTCCTCATCCTCCATTATGAGGATACCTGCTCCATTCAGTAAGGGACTGACACCATCTCTGATCATCTTCTTGTTTGCTGTCATACTTGTAGAACCCCTTCCTGTTATCCTTCACATCCCTTGCTAGCTGCAACTCCAATTGCCCTTTGGCCTTTCTCATTTTATCCCTGCAGTCCCGAGCAATAACTTTATATGCCTCCTTAGTCATCTGTCTAAGCTTCCACTTCCTGGAGGCTTCCTTTTTATGCTTTAGCTCAGTGCAGAGTTCTCTGTTAAGCCACACTGGGCACCTTCCACATTTGCTGTCCTTTCTCCACATCGGAATGGTATCTTCTTGTGCACTAAGCATGGTTTCTTTAAAATACAGCCAGCTCTTTTGGATGTCTTTTCTCTTCAGATCAGGCTCCCAAGAGATCCTGCCCATCAGCTCCCTGAGGGAGCCAAAATTTGCTTTTCTGAAGTCTAGGGTCTGTGTTTTGCTTCTTTCCTTTTTTCTATTGATCAGAATTCTGAACTCTCCCATCTCATGGTCACTTCTGCCCAGGGTGCCATTCACTTCTACTTCCCTGATGAAATCTTCTGTTTGTGAGTAGCAGGTCAAGAGATGCAAGGCCCCTAGTTGGTTCCTCCAGCAATTGTACCAGGAAGTTGTCCTCAGTGATCTCTAAAAATTTCCTGGATTGCCTGTGCACTGCTGTATTGCCTTCCCAGCAGATGTCAGGATAATTGAAGTCCCCCATGAGAACCAGGGCCTGCAGGGTCCGCGGTGGCCCTGGCCAAGCAGTGCCGTGTGGTGGGCTCAGTGATAGGTCCGGCCACGCGGAGGGCTGGGCCAGCCCTGGCTGACTGCAGTCCTGGTTGGTGGGCCTGGCTGACCAAGGTGCAGGGGCTGAGCAATGGCTCATGTACCAGCCAAGGGAGGGCCACTTGGTTGGCAGCGGGGAACGTAGGCCAGGCTGAGTGTCAGGACGCCAGCTGTCTGAGGGGCGTGGGCTGAGCGGCAGACTGCTGAGGGTGAGCCATGGACTGGCCAAGGGGCCCTTGCCCTCCCCCCCTAGCCTCCCCATTTACCTTTTCTGGGCTGTGCCCTTGGTGTGCCCTAGGTGACCTCCTAAGACCTCCTAAGCCACCTCTAGGGTAGAATTGGCCCTGTTCATAAGCGTTCAAAATAACTTAGCAGAGAAGGGACTCTATCCCACACTGTTAGTTATCAAGTTCTTTGTAATGGTCTATTAAAGCCTTTTTTGCTGTAGACCACCACTACTGTTGGGGAAGACCACAGAACAGTAGGAAGATTTTGGCCAAGCACACTCTGGCAAAATCCAACTCTGAAGTAACATGCCATGGTCTCCACAAGAAATTAGCTTCAGTTTTGGAATAGCCTCCAACAAGCACCTTGTACTGTAAATTGTATGCTCTTTAACATTCACCTTTGAAAGCTGAAAGGTTAAGTGGGCACACTGCATCAAAGTGTAGCTGAGTAAGCAGAGGAGCAATTAAAACCAAACAAAGCATCACCTGCTTTGTAGTATTCTATAAGTCCTGTTTCTCATTCTTTAGTAGTATAAGGTACAAAAACTGAGCTCAATGCTCAAGCACAGTGGTGTTCAGTATGTAAACTGTCTGGCCCCCCACCCCCAAATGCTGGAAGTTTATTCATTGAAGTTTGTGAAATAACAACAAAAAAATCTAAATGCTCTGGGAGTTCTGCTATTACTGAAGAGCAAAAATAACACAAACCCTACTTTATCTTTTTTTTTAATTTGGGCATTTAGAGTTTTCACCCCTTTTTCATACTCCCCAGAGGATTGCACTTATACGGTCAAGGTGAAATATGATGAGCTGGTTGGGGACTATATGGGAACCAGTCGCTGTATTCATGAACACCCTGCTATGTGGCTATCACGTTAGCTCGTGTACAATCTGGACAGATGGATAGCTGTGTCCCCTTAATTCTCCAGTCTGGCTGGCCCTTTATATTGCTTCAGTGTGAGATCAACCACTCCTGGTCTGTCCACAGATAGGCTTCCGTGTGTAAATCACACTCAGCTATATTATATGAGTACTATAGTCAGCCACCCATGTATTGCACTACAGGGAAACACCAGCAAACTCCCAGTTCAGTCTTTCCCCAGAAATGTATATCTTGTAAGGCCCAGCCCTCTTCTGAACAATAAAAGCTCATATAAAGTCTGTCAATTATTAATAAAAAATGATACACGCTAATCTTATCCTAAATGAAGTTTCCCAAATACTTAAATCTACACACACACTGGTCCAGATCAAACGAGTTTATTAGCTATAGAAAGATTTTAAGAAAGATAGATTTTAAGTGGCTACAAGTAATGGGGCATACAATCCAGAACTGTAAGAATTGCAAGGAAATAAAAAACAACATCTAACTTACCAAGCTAAATGAATACAAAGCAAAGAGCTCTCTCACATGGTTCATCAGTCTTATTGGCTGAACCTCTTTTGGTAAGGATCTTCTCCCCCCCCCAGTCCATGCTGCTTCCTTTGTTCTTCAGAGCTTGATGACACCGTGGTAGAACAAAGGATAGATGATTTGGAGTGTCTGCCGTCTTCTTTTATAGCCCTTGCACAAGAATCATCTCCAATTAATGTTCTGTAGGTGGAAAATCTGTGTAGCTCAGAACCTTAAATTGATTCTTTGTCAAAATGTAAAAATTTTTATCCACACCCTCTCTCCTGCCAAAGAATGGCCACTTAACCCATTTGATCTCATTGATACCTAGCTGAGGCATAAGCTAGTCTTTTGTTTCTGGGAAATTTATTTGTGACTGCCCTCCAAAATGTGCTGAAAAATGTCCCAGTGATATCATACTGTGCAATCTTATGTCTTTACATACTGCAGTGACACAATAGTGGTCAACAAAATGTGAGTATTCATAAGATGCCTTGCACTGTATGCTTTGTACAAGGTTTAACACAGTCTTTGCCCATCAGGGTACCTTCTCAGTGGCCATTGAGGCCATGGCAGGAGCATAGCCAAAGAGTCAAGAATCAGTACTTTATAGCTTCTCATTAGCATGTTGATGACAATACTTACTTATACCAGTGTGTCTGTCATTCCTTCTGCACCCCATCCCTTTTTACTTTGCACTTGAATGTAAAAGGAGGCCCACAGAGGCTGTTTGCTCCCATTAAACAGAGAACCTGATTCTCCATTAATCTGAAACATGCGTAGTCATTCACACCAGTATCAAGTGTTACCATTCAAGAAACCCTTTCAGACCCTACCACATGAACACCTACTTTGCACTGGTGTAAATGACAACACAAGGTTCAAGCCAGTGAAGAGTCATTCCCCTTCATGTCACCTGGACACTTATATTGAAGCCAGTGCTTGTTGCTAGGTAATGAAGAGATAAAATTAAAGAAATGGTTAATAATAGGACTTTTCACAAGTGACAATTTGAGAAAAAACATTGATTCTATAGTTGGGTGAAAGAATAATTAATACTTTGTTAATTATTTGCAATAAAGTAGTGCTTAGGAGCCTCCATCCAAGATGCTAGGTGCTGTACAAACAGAGAACAAGATGATGTTTACAAACTACTACATATTTTATCATCACTTCACTATTATTCAGTTACAATACATGTATGTTTCCAAAGAAGATATTGATCTCAGATTTCCCATGTGAAAAGACAAGATCAAAATTAATTCACTGTTGCCAGATGCTTTTCTTTTTCACTTGGAATTGTGGTCTTTTCTTGTAACAATTGTGAGGATAGATAAACAAAATCAGTTTGTTGTTTTGCTTTTAGGGGTCATAGAACTCTGAAAGTATAAGATCATTTTTTCTGCTCACCAACACATTCTCAAAACAGCATGTATGTGAGTTGAATAAACCCTTTGCAGTCATAATCCTAAAAATATTTTTTCTCCTGCCCTAAGAGGACTGGAAAACAAAACTGAAAAGATGTAAACTTTTATATTGGTGAACTAGCTAATCCAAGCCAATTGTTCTCTGCTCTTGAGAAAGTTCAACCTCTGTAGGATGTGCTAATTGTATCGTAAAACTTATGTCATGCAATTGACTACAAGGGAAGAAATATTGAACCAGTTCAAAGGAGTTTTGCAAAAGCAGTTTAGGAACAGCTCTTCAAGTTGGAATACTTTCCACGTCAATTCAGTATTGCACATTGATCCCACCATCCTACTGCCAGCCACAATGTGGGTCACCTGGTCATAGCTAAATCCACACATTGTTTTTTCATTATTCTCTTCCAATCGATCTGATTTTTCTTTTCTGTCATTTGTTTGTGTTATACTTTTGACTTTTTTTGGCCATTCTTCTGGATTTATCTTTTATAAAGGGATTTCTGTATGTGGCCTCGAATGGTACCATAATGTGTGTGCAAATTATACTGGAGCTGGAGCTCAGCAAATCTTTTGTCAGCCACAGAAAAAGAGCATTAAGAACTAGGACATAGATGGCTGTTGGAGCAGGAGTCATGAAATGGAACAGAGGGTCAGAATCAGAGTCAGAAGCCAAATGCCAGAGTCAGAGACAGAAATCAGAGCTGAGAATCAAAATTGGAGCCAGAAGCTAAATGCCAGACCTGAGGGTCAAACCAAAGTCAATAACAAAGATGAGCCAGAAGTTAGAATCAGGATTGGTAGCCAGTGGTCAAGAGCAAGATGTCAGAGCAGAAACCAGAAACTAGGCAAGAATCAAGCACAGAACAGGAGCCAGGCAGGAAATGGGAGTGAGGGTATGAATCAGACAGGAACTAGGAACAGAACCAGATGCAGATTACAGTAGACAAGCAAAGAGCAAAGTTGGATGTGGAGCAACAGGGCATCTGGCGCAGTTCCTCAGATAGCCCACCTCCTGGGTTGCTTCCTCGTTTAAGTAGTGGGTATGAGCTAAACAGGTGCCCACAGATACTGTATCTATGTAGGATTTCTTGAGGGGCTGGATCTAAGATTAGTAATCTGCTAAGATTGTCTGTCCATTTGGTGGTGATGAGGAAGTGCTGGAAACCCAGAGCACCTATAGTTCCAGGTTCCAGACTCTCTAAAAATGATCTGCAATCTCAGATTCCTACAGAGAGTTAGCATCCCTTAGTCTGTCCTCTCTGGAACATTACAAAAGAAGCTGTTCTGCAAGTCCACAGTTATGGGACCCTTGGAAAAATCTAATGGGACAACTCCTACACATCTGTGCGCTCACTATTCTTGGCTACCAGCCGGCTCTGTGCACAGCTCTCCGTGCAGATGATTTGGTTTCTTTGCATTAATTGATGTGTGTTTGATTGGAGGGTCCCTTTATTCTAGGTACCAGTTCTTATGTGGGTCGTAATACTTGTACAGTACTTCATCATCCTCTTCTGATGGTTTTGAATACTTTAGAATGTCTTGGAACAGCAAGTTACTTAACAGTAATTGTCCTTCTTTGAGATGGGATACTTGCATACATTGAGCGTTAGGCGTCTACATGCTGCAGCGCACGCTTGGTTGGAAGCTTTTTGCCCTAGCCTGTCAGAGCAGGGTCAGCAGCTGACGCCCCCTCCGGTCACTCCTGTGGCTATATATAATGCCCCAACCCTGACACTCCCCAGTCTCCTTTAAGTCACCAACTCCACATAACAGGGACAGTGGGGTGGAGGGTGTTCTGAATGTATGTGAACTGGACCAGACGTCTCCCTATATCAATAACCTCTGAGAGAGAGTGAGAACCTCTATCTCTCCTTGCCCAATTTGCAAAGGTTGATATCGTCCCAATAGGCCTTAAGTGGGTGGAATGGAGGAGGGGGAACCATTGAGGGGCCCCTTCAGTAGATATGAGGGGTGAGAGAGAGGGGTATGTCTGAGGAGGTGGATGGTGACTATCAAAGTTGCATGGTCAAGGGTGTGTAGCTCATGAGCATTCAGGGAGTCCATGTGCTTACCTGGAAAGCAATAGGATAGCATACAGGACCGGAAGAGACCTGCTCATGGCAAACCCAGAGGGCAGGAGTGCCCTTTAGCTTCTAATTGAGGGGAGGACTCCTCCGCCCCATGCCCCTGTGGGTGTCCCGCGAGAAGAGGGAGACGGGCCCTTGGATAGACAGAAGAAATTAGATAACCCTGGGGTTTACTACTCTGACCAAAACCAAGCGGATAAACCCCTACTGGAGGGCAGAGGTAGTGGGATGGACTTATCTGGAGGGTACACCATAAAGGAGTAAAGATTAGGGAGTGCCATCAAGGTGTATCTACTTTTTGGAACCCACAGGGAGAAGAAAAAAAAACCAGGGTTCTCATGGGGAAGCCTCATGAAGGGAAGGGGTTGAGGGAAATCCCCAAGCGGGGGGGGGGGGAAGAAACGACACTGGGGTACCCACTGATTGGTGATGTGGTCCAGACCCTACTTCTCACAACCTGAGGAGACTGTGGGATGGAAAAGTGGAGGAGGGGGGCATGTATATCACATGCCCCACCAAGAGAGATAATGCACGATGCTAACCTAATAACACAGTGGTGGGTGGCCCCGTGGATCTGTGAGGGTGATTTGGGGCTATCTGGGTTGTTCTTGCAGGAGTATTTCCTCGCGATAGTGGGAGGAAAACCTAGTAAAGGAGGCTTGAGGATCCCACCACAGGGGCTGTAGGGTGCTATGCAGGCCCCATTGCTCGTGTGTTCGAGCTCTGCAAGGTTGACCTCTGGGATCAGGAGGGCAAGCTGTCACTCGCCAGTTGGGCATATGTTCTTATCCCGGCCTTCTTAATAATTACTAACCTGCACTCTGGCGAGAGTTGGGGCTGAACAAGGAAATAGTTCCTGAGGTTCCTGACACTGGAAATTGCGAGGCTCTGAGAAAAAGGGGGAAAGGAGGTAAATAGGGACGCTTTTGAAATAGGTCGGCCCTTATTAACTGTTGAGGGAGGCTGTGGAAGCAGAATAAACCCCAAGCAGTGGGGGGGGGTGATGTGTCATGAGCGGCCAGAGTAGTCTGCAGGTATTCAGTGGTAAGGCAAGGGTATGTCATGAAAAGAGCCCTGACTCATAGGGCTCTTGGAAATCTATGATTGGGTAGCTGGCTCTAGCTTAGGGAAGAGGTACATGAAGAAACAGAGAAGGTGTTTTCCTCCCTTCCCTTAGTTGTGTGTGTGGGGGGGGACGACCATGTTTGTGGACACCTCTGCTATGTTCTGAGGAGTTTCTGCAGGCAAAGGAAGATGGTGGAGAGAGATCAGGGTGGTGTGTACCCGGGCGGTTATCATTGGTGAGCCCAGTATTCTAAGGAGGGGAGCCCTGTGGAAGTGAGAGTTCTGGGTTCCCGAGGGGCTGATCTTATTCCCCACCTGGTCGAGAGGGCTGGCATTCCCTATGATGGTGAGGGCTAGGACGACTAGGTATTTAGGATGGGAACATGCCCAAAGATCGAAGAACCAATCTGGGGTCTCTGGTGCCACTTAACAGGTCTGTGTCCTCGGCAAATGAGGACCATTCCTCAGAAGGAAGGTCCTGGATTGACTGTGGGGTGTCTTGAGGCAGACCTGCCTCCTGAAGCCATGCCGTGCACTTCATAACGATAACCGAGGTTACGCCTCTGCTTGCTGTATCTGAGACATCTCATGCTAGGAGCAAGTCTCAGGATGCCAGTGAGCCTTCCTCTAGGAGGTATTCATAACCTTCCCTTTGCTGCTGAGGAAGTAGGTCTCTAAATCTTTTTAGAGTCCCATATATCTAAGGTCTATCTAGCCACCAGCGCTTGGTGGTTAGCTATACAGAGCTGAAAGGCAGAGGTTGAGTACACTTTCCTGCCTAGAATTTCCATCTGTCTAGCCCCCTCTGGACCTTGGCATGGGAACCAGGGGGTGGGGTTGTATTCCACGCCCGAGGGCGGCATCGATCACCTGGGGACTTAGACTTGGCTGACGGATGAGGAAGGGAAAACCCTCTGGTGAGACCTAGTATTTGTGTGCTGCTATGTCCAACACCGGGGAAATGCAGGCAGGACATGGCCAGTGGGATCTGGTGATGTTGTGTACGCTGTTGTGCAGCAGCATGGCTATAGTATCTAGGGGAGATGATAAGCCAGGATTGAATAGGGGATCCTGTTGCTCCCCCCCCCCCATGGGTTCAGCAACTAAGCCCATGTGGACAGATACCCAGCATAGAAGGTCAAACTGCGCTATGGTGTCCTCCCTATCCGACTCTGGCTTGGGGTTGGACTCCTTATCCATGTTTAAAAGTGTGGGCTCTTCGGCACTGCGGTGAGCCTGCTGTAATGGGACTTGTCTCAGCACTTACCATTCATGGGGTTGGTACCGATAGGCACTCAGTGCCAGTGACCTTCTTCTGGCTCATCAGCTCCTTCTGGAGGGGGTAATCTCCTCTGGACTTGGGGAGCGAGAGCTTTCTTGGTGTGCAGGTGGTTTGGTGCTGGGCTGAGTAGATGGTGCTGGCGATGTAGTGGTGTTGCAGTGCTAGGGAAGAGCAGAGCGCGATCTAGGGTGCGTCGGAGTACAGCCTGGGGTGGCACCGCCTGGAGTTCTTAGGGGAGCTTCACTTTGTGACGCTGGGGAGCTTGGCACCATACTAGGTGCCGGAGAGTAGTGCCATTCAATAAGAGTCCACTTCCCCAAAAGGAAAGCAGGCTTTCCTCTTTGCTTAAGGGGTTTTGGGGGAGTAGGCGTAGGCAAAAGCAGCAGAGCCTTTGCCGCCTTGAAAGCCTCCAGGGTGGTTGGGATCTGCACTGTTCCCTGGCCCCAGTGTGGTGACAGACCTGGGTGGGGAGAACTGGAATAGTGGGTGCACTTTGGCACTGATGTCAGCGCTGACCGCTTCTTCTTCTGCTCCCAAGGCGGTGCCGGGAGAGTTCCAGTGCTGATCTGGCATGTGGTGCTGGTGCCAAAGGCAACCCCAGTTCTTCAGGAGTAGGCTGCTGCGCTTGCTCCAGTGCCAACGCCTTTGCTCCCTGTCTTTCAGCATCCTCGGCTTGAAGGACTGACAGATGGAGCAGTTGGTGGCCTGGTGAGACTCACCCAGGCATCAAAGGCACTCCTCATGGGGATCATCCCATGAGAAGGCCTTGCCTCAAGAAGCGCACAGGGTTTGAAGCCTGGCATCTTTGGCGGCTGTTGGGAGCGATCTTCCAGCTCTGAACTCACATGTTCCATAGAAGTGCCGGTTCTTGGTGGAATGATATCCACGAACAGGTCCTCTAATCTAAATGGTCAGCTCATACAATGAAAAAACAACAGGCACTTGCATTCGCAAGGACAGGGCTGTTTTGAGACTGTTGGTGAGGGCAGAAGAAGGCACTGGGGAGGGTCAGGGTCGGGACTGTATATATAGCCATGAGAGTGGCTGGAGGAGGCGTCGGACACTGACCCTGCTCTGACAGGCTAGGGCAAAAGCTTCTGACTAGTTGTGCACTGTGGCACATAGACGCCTAACATTGAGTGTATCTGAGCAGTGCTCAGAGAACAGTGTTGCTTTTCCGCAATACTCAATTACAGGTGAGGCACCCTTGTATATCTACTTTTACTTTCAAATGAATGCTCTACAAGACTGTGAGGCCTGACAAGGCCAGCTCAAGGGGTTGTGACGCTCTGAGCCAATTTTTGCTTTTGTGCCCCCACCCTGCCCTAGGCCCAATCCGGCTCCAGGGGCCTTATCCAGCCCCAGATGCTGCCAGCAAGTGGCCTGAGCCAGATCCAGTCCCTGCCATTGCCTCAAGTGGCAGATGGCTTGGAGCCAGCTCCTGCCACTGCTGCAGAGCTGTCTTTCGAGGGGGCAAGAGGGGTGATTACCCCTAGTGGTTTCCCAGTTACAGCACTGGATAGATTGCAAACACACCTATTAAACACATTCATTGCAGGCAGTTTATTTCCTATCTACACGAGTTTCAGTTGTAAGCATGATAATAATACTGCTTTGTACTTGTATAGCACAGTTTGGGCAATGATCTCAATGAGCTTCACAAATATCTTGGGCCTGCAACTTTTATCCATCATGGATGCACTACTTTGTGTCCGGTGTTGTTCAGTCACGCATGGTTATACAGAGGCACAAACTACAAGATGAATTAGAATTTACTAATGTAGATTAATCAGTGTTAGATAATATCATTGGGAATTGTTTTAACACATCAGCATGAATGTTTGTGTGTGTCCTGAACACTTTTTAGGGTGTTGTTTGAGCATTCATAGAGACAAAATGATTAACTTAAATTCTTCCTTTTGCAAAGCCATAACATGGTGTTTTGCCGCCTGGGGAGCGTGGTGATCGGAACGCGCCCCTTGCCATTAGTGCCACCTGGAGCCAGTGCCATAAAGCTGCTCCTTTAATAGAGCAGCTCCATTGAACAGCTCCGGGCTTTGCCCCGTCAGCCCTGTTGTAGTTATGACTCTGTCCTTTTGTACAATTGCCAAGGATTCTTCTAAGTACCGTAGCCTTACTTTTATAGATAAGAGTCAGACTCATATCTTGCTGTTGGATCTGATGCCTTTGAGCAGTATACAGCCCCCCAAGAGAGGTAGAATTTTTGAAAAGCAGTCTCCCTTCCCCTTCAGTGAAGAGATGAACATTCCTGGTCCTATGCTACAGCAAAGTGTAGACTGGTCATCATTCAGTGGGAGAGTTCCCCAAGACATGACATGGAATGTCTCATACTAGTACGTTGGCATTTTTAAGTCTTTTCCTTTGTATTATTTTCCCTGTAATATGTTTTTCTCCTCCAGGGTTACTCTAAGGTGAGCAAAGGGTGTGGAGGGTGGGGGAACAGTGGGGGAAAAGATCGCATAGTCAGAGACAAGAGTGGCAAATGATTGTGAAGACAAGACAGAGATTTGAGGTTAAGGGACAAAAAGCTTAAGTTTGATGCAAGGGCAGAATGGAGAGCAATTGGAAGGCTCTGAAGAGGAGCAGGGTGACAGGCACTGATCCAAAGATTCCCTAAACAAGTGGTGGTTAAACTTTTTTTCTCAGGACCCAACTGAAAAAAAATATTTGACTGTGACCCAACAATTAAAGGACAATTTGATGGGCCCTGGAACCCTCCTAATCTCCGGGCCACCTTCCCATTTGTCCAGGCCCCTTTGTGCATGTGGAGGCCCCAGCCCAAAGAGGCATTTTTGAGCCCTACCAGCTCTTTCCTCACAAATGAAGCACAGCTTCAAATCCACAAAATCACCCCAGCCTTGTCCACTAGTGCCCACATCAGACCCCTCTTTCCCCATCTCCTCCTTAGTCCCCATCCCCATTCCCTAGGCTCCCTTCCCCCAGGTCCCCACTCCATCCCTCCTAACCCCCCATCTGTCTTCACTCCACCTTCATTCAGCTCCCCAAACCCTTCTCCAGGCCTTTCCATCCCTAGCCCCCACTCCAGCCCCCAACCTCCTCCATCACTCACTCGTCCCCCCATCCAGTCTCCACTCCAGCCCTTCATGGCCCCCCCACCGCTACCCAGCCACCACCAGCCCCTACCCAGTCTCCTTGTTCCCATGCCCCCCTCCATCCCTCCTCAGCCCCCCTGATGCACTGTTGGTCCCCCTAGGCACCAGAAACCCTCACTGAAGACACTGCTCAAAGTAGCTCTGGTTTGTGCACTTAGCAAAGGTGGGACATTAACCTGCCCCCAGCAGCTCAGGGTAGCAGCCAAGTGCTTAAGGAGGTTGGGGGGGAAGGGGTGGGCAGCCCCTTTCCTCAGACCATGCTTTCAAGACCCTGCAATACAGAGGGTCCAACCTTACCCAGGTCACCAAAGGGCTCCACAGAAGGAGCTTCAGGAGCCTGGAAATGGTCACACCCATGTTCCCAGGGTGCCGGGGGGTGCAAGCACAAAGGCAGGCAGCATGAGACAGGCTTGCTCACTGGGGAGACAAAGGTGAGGAGCCCATGTTTTGCAGATCTGGGAGGAGTATGGGTGGTGGCAATGAGAAAAGCATGGCCCGGAAACTACCCTGTGCTCTAAGCCAGGCAAGGTGGAACTCCAGGAACAGAGCAGGCGCTGCAGAGGTGCACTGCCATCCACAACTACCTGTAGCAGCAGCAATTAGGAAAGCCCCCAGCACAACTAAATGGGTGGGAGGCAGCACTTAGGGCTCTGACAGGCATTGCCAGTTGCGAATGGGAGACTGGCAAAGGATGGGGGCTGACCAATGGAAGATGCCGCTGGCGGAAACTGTGATTTTTAAGTTGGCTGAGTGGAACAAACAACCCCTTCCAGAGGCAGTGCCGCTACCTAGTACAAACCGGTTTGCAACCCATTTGTGGGTTGCGACCCGTGGTTTGATGAACACTGCCCTAGACTAGCAGCTTTGTTTTGAATGGTTTGAGTCCTGGGGCAATGTGTGTCTGTCAGGAAGTTCCTCTGGTCAACCTTCAAAACGCAGGTGCTAACTACCCTTCCCACTGCTACTCTCTGCCTGTGTTGTTGTGAGGAACTTCTGGCTAAGCATTGCAGTGCCTCCTTGCATACAACTCTGCAGGGCACAAATAGCTGGGGAGTGCAGAATGTGCCTGGGGAGAGAATTGGGAAACTGGTGATGAGCATATTGAACGGGCAGCCATAGGAACAGGAGGGGTGCTTGGAGCCAGCTTTCCTACAGGGGCAGTCTGAGAGAGGGAGGAAGTGAAAGCTGAATTTGGAGATTTTAGTCATTCCTTCCTCAGCTGGGATCAGCTGATTGCTGTGCATGATGCTTGCTGGCTGCTCCAGACCAGCTCTCAATGACCCATTTAGCAGAACCTGAGCCACTCACTTCACTCTGAATTAATAGATTCCTTCAGCCTGGGAGCTCCTCTTTGCACCCTGCATGTGAATCCCTAGCTATGAATCTCATTCATTTATGGCATCGCAGGGCCCGCCACACTGCCCCCCATCCTGCTGCCTTCAGTGTGGAACCGAAGGCAGGGAGGGTGGAACCCGGCATCTGTTATGGGCAAGCCCACCCTGCCCACAGGGTGGGGAACAGCCAGCCCAGGGGCAGAGTGGGTCAGCCCAGAGGTCTGGCTCTGCTTTCTTGTCCCTCCCCTGGGCCAGCTGTTCCTCCCTAGGGGCAGGGAGGGCCAGCCCAGAGGTGGGGTGCAATCGCGGGGGCAGAGTGGCTGGCTCAGGGGAGAGGCTGGAGTGCTGAGAGGGGAGGGTCTGGCTTCCTAGAGCCCTGAGCCAGTTCATCACTAGAGTCAACCCTGAGGTCAGAACAGAGAAGGGAACTAGTCAGTCATGAATTGTACAATAGGAATGCTTAGGCTGGGATTTTCAAAAATGCCTAAGACACCCGATTCCCTTTGAAGTGGTCCAACTGATATTGCAGCTGTAGAAACTTCTAGGGGAACTGAGGGTTATATTTCTTAGCAGTTTTTTGAAAATCCCAGCATTGGTACTTAAGAAATGGCCTGAGATCACTAAATCATCACCTCAATTAATTTCTATCTATGGTAATGAGTCAAATAATTGCTTTTGGCCCCAATAAAACATCACAAACTTCAGATAAAATGGTAAAGAGATGTATGTCACATTACATGAACTATTCAGGTTGTTTTAAAACATCATTTAAAATGAAGTCAAGAATGCTTTATCCATTACAAAATATAAAAACATCTTTCAGAACACTTTCTGCATCAGCCTCGATCACATGGGTATTATAGTAGGCAACAAGTATAATTGAATGCCTAAAAGGTGCTGATTGTGTTGCATGAATACTGAAGAAACCTTTTTGTCCCTTTCTTTCTGTCCTAGAGTGAATGTACCATTAAACAACAGTGTATTTTCGGGGGGGGGGGGAAACAGTTCTCTAAGCCCCATTGTGATGATTGGTCTATAAAACTCATGAATTCTGTGTGAAATTATGAACTCTCTTTGTGAATCTTTACCAAACCTCAAACTCTATTTTGGATTTGAAGTTTAGTTGCTTTCTCCATGGTCTCTTCCATAGTGCACTGAAATTCCAGGAGGGGGTGGTGATAGATTTTTGTTAAATTCATATGGTCTGTTCAAATGCAGACATTCTAGACAACAAGATAGCTCCTACACAGGAGAATGGTTAGTCAGGGGAGAGGCCACCTGGCAACAAAGTCATATGCTCTGGGTCTCTGGTCACCTGAGGTGGTAGATCTAGGAGTAACCTGACAAAAGACTAGTTATAAAGGTCATAAAGATAAAGTGCTGACCTATGTGGGGTTCCTCAGCCATTTTCATCAGTGCAAGCTGAGAGGAGATGGATGTCTTTGAGTCACAGAGGTCTTCTATGTATACAGCCCATGCTTCCTCTTTGGAACATATTCTGTATTATTTGAGTGCCAACTGTAGATAGGGTTACCAAACATTGGGACATCCTTTCTGGCAGAGATGGGGGGAAGACAGACAGTTGTGTATTTAAGACAGAACCCCTAATATTGGGATGTCTGGTCACTGTAGGCATAGGTAATGGATTTCTTGGGTTTTTTTGTTTGGTTTTTTTTTTGTGATGATCACTGGGTCTATGAAGGTAGGTGTGGTTTTCTGTGGGTTTTCTGTATATAGTTGTCTATAAGGTTGCATGACTCAAGTTGATTGTTGTGACCCGGAATTGATGCCAGGGTGGGAGTGTTCCAAATTTATGGCTTATTGCAATGTATTGTAACCATTAACCCTTCTTTTTCCCTTATGAAGGCAGGAATGTTAATAGGCCACTTCACCTTCAGTGGTCCTTAGATTAGAATGTATACTATTTACACTAAATTATATGTTTGACCTTCTGTTTCCTTGTGACACTGGGAGTGGCTTTCCCAGACATGAGGAAGAGCTCTGTGTAGTTCAGAAGTCTCTCTCTCTCCAACAGAAATTGGCCCAATAAAAGATACCACCTCACTCACCTTGTTTTAAGACAAATGTTATCAATTATATTTTGGGCCTCAGTCCTGCAAAGATTTATGCAGGTGCTCAATTTTATGCATGCATAGACCCAGTGAGGTCAAGTGCAAATCTGTAGGATTACTTACCTTTGTAGAATTCAGCCACAGTTTTGCAGGATGGAGCCTTAGAATGGTTCATAGAGATTTACTGATGGTTTCTTATTCACTAACATGGGGAGTTGTAACAGGCAAGGGTCCAAATGCTGCTGTTATACTGCCATAAATCGTAAGGTCAGACAAGAAATCAGTGGCTTTCCAGGGAACTGAATCCAAATATTCAGTGTCCTAGTTCAGTGGCTTCAAAAAAGGGAACAAGGCAGACCTGGGGAATTGTAAACCAGAGCCTAACTTCAGTACCAGAAAAGATATTGGAACTATTAAAAAAATTATTAAACAATCTATTTGTAAGCACTTAGACAATTATAGGGTTATAACTAATACACAACATGAAGTTGTCAAGAACAAACCATTTGAAACCAAGCTAATTTTCTTCTTTGACAGGTTATAGCTTAATGTATAGGGAAAGCAGTAGACATGATACATGTGGACTCTAGTAATGCTTTTTACATGGTTCCCTATGATGGGCAACCTAGGGAAATATAATCCAGATTAAATTACTCTAATGGTGGATAACATTTTTAAAAAACCCACTCAGAGTAATTATCAATGGTTTACTCTCAAACTGGGAGACATAGCTAGTGGAGTCTGCAGGGATCTATCCTGAATCCAGCACTAATAAATATTCTCATTCATGATTTGTATAATGTAGTAGACAGAATGGCATCATCTGCCCATTTTATAGGCAATCTGGGAGACGGGGAAGCATTTTGGAGGATAGGGTTAGCATTCAAAACTACTTTGACCATTGGAGAATGGGTCTGATATTCATAAAGTGAAATTCAATAAAGATTTACAAAATGCACAAACATGAAGCAGGGAATAACTGGTTAGGCAGTAGTACTGTTACAAAGGACGTGGAGCAATACTGGATCACAAACTAAGAATCAGCCAACAATATGATGCAGTTGTGAAAAAAAGCTAATATCATTCTGAGGTGGATTAACTGGAGTGTCATATGTAAGGCTAATTTCCCTACCCTACTTTGCACTGGCAAGCCCTCTGCTGGAGTATAGTGTTCAGTTTTGGAGCTACAATTTAAGAAAGCTATGGACAAATTGGAGAGACTCCAGACAACAGCTACCAAAATGATAAAAGGTTTGGAAAATATGATTTGTGAAGAAATATTAAGCAAACTGGGCATTTTTAGTCTTGAAAAAGGAACAGGAGGGGGAAGGGGAGGGGACCTCACAGCAGTCTTTAAATATGTTAAAGGCAGTTATAAAGAGGACAGTGAACAGCTGTTCTCCATGTTAACTGAAGGTGGGACAAGACTAATGTGCTTAATATGCACAGGAGATTTAGCCAACAATGAGTGGTCCTGTGGTACCTCATTGCTTGCTGAAAACAAACTATGTGGCAATCCCTCTGAAACGGAGATTTAGTTTAGATCAGTGGTCTTCAACCTGTAGCCCCTGGACTGGGGTACTGGGGTTCCTCAGACTAAGCTTTCCAAAGGGGTCTGCACTTCTCTTTGAAAATTTTTAGGGGACCACAAATGAAAAAAGGTTATGCACTAGAAAAGGCTTCCAAGGGAGGTTGTAGAACCTTCATCACTGGAGGTGTTTTAACAGGTTAGAAAAATATGTGTCAGGGATGGGCTCAGTTTATTTGATCCTGACTCAGTGCAGTGGGCTGGATTGAATGATCTCTCAAGGTCCCTTCCATCCCTATGTCTTTATGATTTAACAGTTCACCGATGCCAGACAAAAGCTTTTATAGCTTCTAAGATAAATGACACACATGAATGGGTAGAAGGCCAACAATGATAATAAATAACAGAGAATAACACGGGAAATATCCCTGATTTTTACATTTAGCCCACACAGACTAATGCTACTTCAGCTGACATCACTGGTAAAAATCCTGTTGACCTCAACAGGAGCAGGATCAAGCCCTGCGTTAGCTGTTTGAGGAGTTTAAGGCTGCACTATTGAGATGATGTAACCATTACATTGCGGCAAGGAGAAAAGAGGACCCAGATATTCCTGGCTGCCGGAACAAACAATTCCTGCCATCACCAAGCAGTGCATTTTAGAGTAGCTGTCATGATGCTTTAAGTTGTGCCAGGGGGTCTTCCCAAGGCATAACAGCTCAGGATTGGAGGAGTGCTAAGTGACTTAAGGGCATGTCTTGCAGAACCTCCTCTTCAGCTCCTTACCCAATTGCTTGGGTGAGTCTCAGATTCTGGGCAGTTATTGTTCTCTGCTAATTCCCTCGGTGCCAATGCTGTTATGTTGTCAAGTAAATTGTGGTATTCAGCCTAATATACAGGAAAATTCACATTCAAATATACTTCAATAACTGCACCACTGAAAACATGCTGACACCCTCCCATACTCCAGTACAGCCCTAATAGCTACACACACTGCATAATTATTTGAGAGTCTTTCCAGAGTTTCCAGATCTAAAGTTTTTCCCCTCAATTTTGGCAGCCAGCACAGTGCAGGGGAAATTAGCATTTTACAGCTAGAGCCAACATCCTATTCATGTCATAAGAGTGATGAGCATGACATATAGGCGTTTCCCCCAGAAGCATAAAAGGTGTGAGGCTAGCAGAGACGCACCACTCCATGTCTCAGGTGGCTTGTTACCCATCACCTGTAACACACTGACACTGGGGTAATATTCAGTCACTTCACTTGTTTCCTCTGCAAAGTTCTGGGAAAAATTCCAGAGGAAAGACATTTTCTTCATGATTTGTGACACCCCCTCTCTCTTTGCCTCTTCTTGGCAGCTCAGCTCTCCATGAAGCACAAAACATAAGGTTTTTGTATGTCAGTTTTACAGATGGTGTCAGTATGGCACCCAGCCACCCACTCCAACTCAGAGGTGTTGAGTAGCTAAACAGTATATCCACATTTTGGAACCACACATAAACCTTGATCCTGGGAGACATAGATGACCAACTTCACATTAAGTCAGCAGCAGGTACTATGAAGTACTGCTCTGGCTAAAAGGGTTTAAAGGCAGCATAATTCAACTCCTTCTTTTTAAGGACTCTTTCCCACAGTTAAGCTAGAATCACTGAATACATTCTTCACCCCAAACCCATCCTTACAGCACTACTTTTCCCATTGCAGCAAGTGAATGACTTGTCCAGTGTCTCCAAACAGTTCTGCCCTGGGACATGTCCTACCATCAGTTTAACAAGATCTTTCTTCACTTGCTATATCCTGCATCAGATATCATCTGTTCATCCTTCAATGTATGCACCCACCCTCCATCCTTTAGCTCTTGTTTAGGAAGCCTGTCCAACCTGTGCCACATTAGATGCTTCAGCATACAGTGTGTTCATATTGGTTTTCCTTTTCTCCATTTAATTTTCCTTTTTTCCCCATGTGATATAAACTATGCTCTCTGCTTGTTACCTTTTCCAGGGGCCAGATTTCTGCTCTATACACCATGACTGGGCCTGGCACAACAGTACCTTCTGTAACCTGAAGGGACAGCTCAGCCCACGACCTACCATTGCAAGAGCAACACTGTGCCTTACCATGTCCTTGATTTAGACCCTATATACAATATTAAAATCACATAAAGACAGGCATTGGCTTGTGAATGAAAAACAGCCAGTCCGAAGGTTTGGGTTGCCATCTAGTGTTCAGACAAGATTTAAACCTGCCTCAGTAGAAGCTGTGGAAATATCACTGATCCAAGTCATGGTGACAGCTCAATGTATGTACTTTCTATGGGGGAGTGGCTCTCCCAGCATCTCCCCAACACGTGCCTGTAGCCCAACAACAGTGTCTTACCTTAAATAATTAGCAGGAGGAAAGAATTTAAAACAGAGGAAAGAATGAAGCAGAGATTGAGGAGAAAGGGAAATGGCACAGTAAATAAGAATGATTTGGAAGATGAGCGTAATAGGAGTTCCTGCCAGTCTAAGCTGTGAGGGGGACAGGGAGATAAGGGGTATAGCAGTGTGTTGTAGAGAGACATAAAATTATTCAGTGAGATCATAGAAGCTGGTTACTGTTTTGCTCCATGACTTTTTCTTGGCTTCCTTGATTGGCTGGATGTCAGCCTGACTCAGCACTGGCCCAAGGGTTTTTGGTGCCCTAGGCAAACTATGACTTTGGCACCCCATCAGAGGGCAATAGTTTCTTTTATAAGAAAGAACATATTAATATATTTTTAAATAGAGAAAAAAAATCACTGCTGTTGCCCCTTAAAGCTTGGCACTCTAGGCCACATCTTAGTTCAGATATATGGTCAGGCCACCTCTGCTGCTTCTTCACTGCTGTGCCCCTTGTCTTGTCATGGTGACGTGAGCAAGGTACAGGGAGGATTCCACTGAATGTGAGTAAACAATTCAGTTGGGTGGTATTGATCCCAGTTCTCACACATGTTAATGACTGCCCAATGGGCAGTACACAGTCAGGGCCCATCTGTCAGGGGGAGTCAGTCTGTGGGAAAGAGGGAGGAGTTGCACTTGAGTGGGACCTCCATCCAGTGTGGTTATCAAATGGTGATAACTATCACTGGCAATTCCCATCCCATTCCAAAGAAACTATACAGATGGAAATATTACTGGAGATAGATGGACCTGCAAAGAGAGAAGTAGTCAGAGAAGGGAGAGGGGAGTAGGTGAGGATGTTAAAACCACAAAAAAATGGTAAAGTAAATGAATTCACTGCAGTTGTTAGTTTCATGAGTTGCCTCACAAAATGATTTCCAGTGATCTATTAAGATTGTCAGCTCCTATGCCAAATACCCATGATAACACAGGAAACTGAAAAATGTTTATAGGGAGCCACTGGCTATTTATGAACCCTGCATCTGAAATCAAAGAAGTAATCTATACACCCCTCTGCCCCTCACAGGATTGCCTTATCCTTTCGAAGCACAAATTTCTAACAGCGCTATGCAGAATATTTAGCCTTCAGTCTCACTGTGATTACAAGATACTGCTGGCAACAGAGTGTAAGGGTTCACCTTCAAATTGCTTTTTCCAAAGCAAGGTGAAGAACTCTGTTTAACTAGTTTCTCACACCCTTCTTCCCTGACTTGTGCAGCTATGTGCCAGCGGTGCTGAAATTCCCTGAGAACAGTTAAGTGAAATGAACTTCTTTGCAAATTACAGGATGGAAGCATTTACAAAAGCGACACCTTTTTTTCTTCAATCTCCCAGTAAGGAACCATTTGTTCTATGTCCTTTCTGACTATGAATAGATAGATGGGCTAATAATGAAAATAACTAAACCCGTGCTGGGTTAAAGCACAGTGAAAACCGAACGTTAAGAAATTCCAAAGGGATAGCCGTGTTAGTCTAACTCAGCAAAACAAACAAGGAATCCTGTGGTGCTTTTAAAGACCACCAAATTTATTTATCACATAAGCTTTCATGGACAAAATGTTAAGGAGAACCTTTAATTCTATAAAACTGAATGTTGAACGTCTGCATTTAGTACGTGTTAACTTATGGGAACAGGAAAACCCTGACATTTTTTCAATTGTACCACATGCAGCAGGACTAGCCAATTCAATTTAGGAGCAGACTTTTTAGTAGAATTGTTCTGTCTCTTTGGTTTCTGTAGAGTGTCCATCACTGTGGTATTTATGACTCCATTTAAGAACTTGCTTAAGTCCCATTAACTGTAACATTAAGTGTGTGCTTGGGGGCTTTGCTGAACAGAGAGGGAATTACTCACATGCTAATGTGCTTTCCTGCATTGGGACTAAGTGCTATTGACACCATATCTATGTCAAAAGAAAATGTGTTTGAGGTGTGATAGATTATACACAATGTCAGTAAGGACTAAATTCTCATGATACTTTCTGCTTTATTCAAATCAGGTGGTATTTGTGCTTTAACATTGTCAGGAAATTCTTTCTTTTTTTTTTTCCCCCTCTGCACTTCAGGTGATGATATATTCTGCATATTTGCTCCACATAGAATGTCCATCACATGATATTCAGTGCATGGGATGCAATAAGTATCATTTGTAAAAGGTACATTCTGCCATCAGATTTTCTTGGAGTTCTGCCTATAAGATAGAGAGATACAAGAAGCAAGGGGGAGGAAGCCTCTCTCCAGCCATTGGGCTAAAGCTAGAAATAACTGCATTTTGGAACAATTTACCAAAAACCTCTCCTCTCAGACTTACCACTTCATTTCCACATTGCAGATTCAGCCATCCACTCTAGAGGAAGAGTGTTGCAAGGGAACTTGGCAATAGAATGACCTTCCCCAGAAGGAGAAGTAAGGCCAGACACTCTCATGCATCACTTTCACTTGGATTGAATGTGCAAGAGAGAGTAGAATAGGGCCCTGAATCTATTGGTGAGGGCAGTTAAGCACTGGAACAAACTACGTAGGAGGTTATGGAATCTACACCAAGGGTGGTTTTTCAGAACAGGTCAGACAAACACTGTGAAGAGACTAGCTTGGCTAGAAGGAGTTTCCCTGTGGGACTTGTTCCCTGCGGATGCCAGCCCAATAGATATTCATCACTGGGTTCTTGGGGCAATGCAAGAGGGAAAGTTCAGTGACTGTGTGCAGTCCATAAATGTGTGTGACATCTGACCTACACAGCATGGATATCGTCGTCATTATGAAATCCTTAGAATCCCAAAAGTGTGTGTGGCAAATGCACATCTTGAAATTCTATGTGGAAAGACACTCCAAAGGGGTAGTCATGTTACTCTATTTCAGCAAAACAAACAGAGTTCTGTGGAACATTTAAAGACTAACAAATTTTAAAAGCTTATATTAAAAAAAATAAATGTGTTAGTTTTTAAAAGTGCCATAGGATTCCTTGACTGTTATGTGGAAAGAGGCACTAACAGTCCACATAACAAGACCTTTCCTAATAGGACATCTTTTGCCTCTGGTTTAATTATTCATGTGAGCCAAAGATCAGAGTATATGTTAGAGTGTCAGATTCAAAATACGACCTGTGTAGGCTCTGTGTCTCCAGGTCTGAGTTAGGCCCCTAAATGTTCAGGGTTGGTAGTGAGCACATGTTGGAGTTACTTGTCTGAATGTGGATATAAAACCCAAGGGGAAAAAAGGCTTCAACGTTAAATATGCAATTTTACAAAATGGTGGTATTAAGCCAAGTATAGTCTGTAATTTTTGGCAGTTAATAGAGAATGCCTGCTGACTCTAAGTATAGGCTTTGCACTTCCTTAAGAAGCCCAGATTAAGACATCTGCTGTTCTTGCTGATTTTAGCCAGAGCACAATACAGTACAATGCCATCCATTAGCTCCAGGTTCAGGCTTAATGATCCATTCTTTCCCCAGAAAGCAATCCCCAGGTAATTGTGGTGGTTAAGGACCTTGTCTCACTCTGCCCTCACATTATCTTTATCTCACAAGGAATAATAATGCCCTGAGTGCTATTTAACACTCTTCTTAGGAAGGGGCTAATGAATGTTTTGAATACCCCTGCCTTGAATGCCATTCAAGAGAGGAATCTGAGATGCTACAACAGGCCTTCAAGTGTGGGGAATGGATAAATCTTTGAAACACCTTTATGATTAATAACTATGATGCTGCTCTCATGTGAGTCCGCTTACTTGGTGCAATTTTTCCCCATCAGTCTGGTTGTCTTATATTCACTGTAGTTAAATATCTCCCTACTCTATTACAGATATTTTCTGTACCTCCTCTTCACAATCCTGGCACAGAAATAGTTGATCCATCAATTGGAGAAGTATCTGAACCTTAATCTCTTCCTCCAAACCTCATTGGGCACATCTACACTGCAAAGGTTTTTCAGCATAAGGGGCCTTATCCCAGTAAACCTTTTCTGTGTCTGGGGAGCCGTTTTTTGCTTTTTCAAAAAAAAAAAAAAAAAAAAAAGCTCCAGTGTCTCAAAACACCGGAGCGCTTTTTTGAAATAGCCAAAATCCAAAAAAGAACATTTTTTTCCCCAAAAAAGCCTTTTTGAAACAAAATTCGCCCCAGTATTTTGAAATACAGGAGCACTTTTTTGGCCCAGTTAAACCTGGTCGTCCGTCAGAAAAATGACTTTTTCGAAATAGCTTTTTTGAAAAAAGCCACTGCCAGATGCAGCAATGGCTTTTTTCAAAAAAGGCCTGCCTATCTTTTACCTTGGCTTGCTTTCTTTCAAAAAAGAGAGTCCAATATGGACTCTCTTCCTTTTTTGAAAAAAAAAAAAAAGAAACCACTGGTTTATTTCAAGACAGAGTCTGGGAGGACTTTTGTCTCGAAATAGCATTTTTTTGAAATACGTTTATTTCAAAATACTGATTTCAAATTTTTTTGTCAAAATAGGTTTTTCAAAAAAACTTTAAAAAAAAATGGCTTGCAGTGTGGACATAGCCATCATTATACTCTTTCTTTATTACATACCCTTTCTCTCTCTCTTGTAGCTTGTCGTCTTCTGTTAACTCCTCAATGATCAGCCTGAAAAGAAATCCCTTTGGCTGTACTCTGCCTGCTACTATCAGCATCAAACTTAGCCCCAAGAAAGATTTACTGTGACTAGGAGACGCATAGAGCCTTTGAGATTCATGTCCCTCAGAGAATGTCAAAGCCAATTGTTACTTTTTCTATACCTTTTAAGTAAAAAAAGATCTAGTAACCTGATACCTTAATACTCATTTGCCTAGTTGATGAATATGCACAAAATAAGTTTTAAGAACATAGGAAGCTTCTTTTTAGCTTAGGCTTCTTTGGACCAGAATCTGGGTAACTCTGGCTGTTCCTGGCCCTTCAACGGGGTGAACGGCTGTGGTTGGGTTGTTAGCCCCTAATGCTAACTAGCCCTGAGCTGGGAAGGGAATCTGGCTGTCATGGAGGGGGAGAGGGAATATTTTTCCTGGACTGCTGGCTTTTAGCCACTTACAGAGGGTAGAAGGCAGACTCTGGTTGTCTGTCTTCTGCTTCTGGACTAGGAAGCTCTGACTGCTGCTCCTTGGGTCCTCCTCCCAAGCCCCTAGCTTGTCTGCTGCTTACCAAGCTACCTCCAACCAATTGTGGAACATGGAGCCCGCCCAGAATGGTATCACACCATTGGTATTATGGGCTTTGCAGGATGACAACAGCCAATATGGCCCCTGTAAGTGACCCTCTCTCCCCAGAAGGTTTGCAGTCATCTCACTGCTCCAATGCTTTTTTACATAAGATGATGAAACACACAGCAAGCATATAATTTTACCTCTCTCTATGCCTAATACTGTACACACTGGCCTATTCACCATCATGCACAATTTCTAAACCTATCTCTACCCTAGTCTCGGTGATGAATACAAATGGGTGGTGGCAGGAAGGGTTGCACTCTCAAAGGACTGTGTGTGCAGGTGCCCAAGTGAAGTGTGCTACTATAAAGAGGCATTTCTCTCAGCAAATGTGGATTTTGCATGAACAAAAGCTAAGTGCCCATTTTGTGATCTTGCAAAATGTAGTCCCTTTGAAAGTCAACGCTTTGATGTGCACTATAAAAGCAACAAATCAATAGAGTATGGAGAGATGAAACTGAGCCATTTTCTCTTAGAGAAGTGGAAGAAATTTTTAGGTGGATGAATCTATTTTTATATTGCCATTCTTCTATGTCCTCTTGAAATATCAGTCATTTGTATGTCTCTGGAAAATAGCCACATGGAGGAATGTGTATTAAATTGTTGGGTTTATGCTGATGTGAAATAGAGGCAGCAGAGGGCAGCAGTATACATATTATCTCATCCAGAATTAAGTCCATGAATACAGGTTAAATGAGCCTGGCTAAAAGCTCTAATATGGTTAGTTTAGTTTAGTTTAATGTTGTTCACTTAAATATTGGTGGTGGTAACTAAGCTCTGCTGTGAGAGGCTGATGCTGTAAATGCTCCAGGAATCTTACTACTTTGGGATGTAGAAAGCACATCAGCTAGTAATTCTTTTGTTCAGTGTTTATTAAATTCTATTTCAATTATATTTAGGTTTTGGCACAGTCTGGGAGGTATAGTAATTGAAGGCTAAGGGTGACAGTTGGATCTGATCTCTTGCTATGGAAAAAATATGCTGGGACTATCGGTAAATGACAAGTTTATCTTTGATTTTTAACTTTGAATTTCCCATCTGCTGCCAGTTAGATTTGGGTTCAGCTTCCAGGGCAGTGTTTAAATATTTATTGGAATTTGTTGCTGTTATTTTGCAGCCTCTGTTGTCTCTGGTCACTCACACTGAAATAGAAAATACAAATTGTACATGAGGGGCTTATTTAGCTCCTGCCTCCAGTAGGTGCATTTTCTGTCTACATAACATGAGTACCATTATGCACCTTCCCCCTATCCCAGTGTCTCAATAGCTCAGTTTTTCATGTATTTCTCTTCATGCTCCCTCTGTGACATTATCCCCTTTTCTCATACACTGAGCTATAGAAGGAAATGGGGCTTGTCTACATGGCAAGCTACTGCAATCTATAGCACACCAACTTGCTGTCCAGTAACATCCCATGTAGATGCTGCTACAGCATCCATGCAGTATGTTCCCATAGCAAGTTGGTGCTGTAAATTCGCATCCTGGCTTCCCATGCAGTAGCTTGCTGCGTAGATAAGCCCTAATCCCAGCATCTCACAAGAAACATGCGGTACAGCATGGAAATTCATAAGATATTTGGAGATGCAGGCTAGTGCCCTCGTTATTGAATCGTCCTTCCTCCAACCTTAGAGAGCTGAAATACACCTAGGATGTCAAAGTTAGCTCCATCCTGTTCTGAACTGCTTCTGCACTTCCTGAGGTCTGAGGGGAAAGAGGACTTCCAATAAAGTATCTTTTCCCCTGTGGCCCAGGTGCTGATAAACCTTCCCTTCTGGCCTGGGATTGACCATGGATTAGCACCATTTCAAAGTAGGTTACTGTCTGTGTGGGGAAAATTACTCCTCCTCCCCACCCCCATGTCTTTGATGCAGCAAAAGTATTTTATTCAGGGTAACCTGAAGTATCATTATTTCAATTTCTCATGTTCTAGATTGGAACACAGAAGGGGAATCAGGGAGGCAAAAACCTAACTGGCTTCAAAGCTTGATGCTTAATGAGTTTATGGAGAGGATGATATGCTGAGACTACCTAAATTGGCATGTAGCCGATCTGCAACTGATAACAGCATAACTATCTCCAACAGCCAGTGATGGGCCACAAGATGGGGAAAACTGAGTTGCTACAAAGAATTCTTTCTAGGTGTCTTGCTGCCGGATCTTGTCCAAAAGCTGAGTCTCACTGTTCACTATATTTGGGGTCAGGAAAGAATTTGCCCCCAGATTATGACAGAAATTCTGAGGGTTCTTGCTGGTTGGTTGTGGGGGGTTCCCCCTTCCTCTACAGCATAGGAATGGGTCACTTGCAGGTTTAAACTAGTGTATGTTGTTGGATTCTCTGTAGTTTGAGACTTTAACTCATGATTTGAGGACATCAGTAACTCAGCCAGAGGTTAGGGGTCTATTACAGGAGTGGGTGGGTTCTGTGGTCTTCTGTGTGAGTGTCAGATTAGCTGAACACTATGGTCCTTCTGTCCTTAACTTCTGTGATGGAAACGAGCAGGGTCATGTGGTGAGAGAGAGCTGTCACTGCACCCTGGCCACTGACCGTGCTGCAGCCTGGGGAAAGCTACAGGGCCAGCTAAGAGCAGTTACACACTTTCTGTGAAGGAATGTCAGCAGCTGGGAGCCTGTGTGGGGGAAAAATCTAACTCTGGCCCTCAAGTTCAGAAAGAGGCACACCAGAGCCTCCCCAATGAAGCAGACCCGTTCCCAGCCGAGACTCCAATGAGCAGAGAACGAGGTGTGGTTCAGAGTTTATTATTCAGCTGAATAACAAAAGGAACTGCATCAGAGGGCAGCAAAGAAGTGCTAGCCCCTCTGAGCAGGCCCCCCCAACAACTCGAGTGCAAGAGAGAGCCCCGAGGGGCAGCATCACAACACTTTTATCCAGTACAGTATGATAATGCTATGATAATGCTTACATGATTGACAATGTTTTAGAGACCCTTATATGGTTACATTAACATTATTAAATACATATTAATGATTAAAGAATGCATATAATTATCCCCGCCTCTGTTTACTGTTGACATCATTTGCATTATCCTGGGCAGCCACAGTACCTGCAAACTCATTAATTTCTGCCTAGAGATGCTGACCTTACATCCTTGTGAGGCTGTGGTGCCAAGAAGGGTGAGCAGGAGATAGGAGGTAATACTCCCTTTTCAGTTAGAACAAAGACGGACAGTCTAGCTTACATTCCTTGTCCAGATGGTCAGGAGAAAAAGCATGAGAAAGGGGAGATAACACACTTTAACTATCAACTCTAGGCCACTTGTTAAAGAAACTTAGATACATGACTTGCCAGAGAAACGACCCCACTACCATAGCAACCCACAGCTCCAACGAGGCCTACACTTCAGCACCTTTCTCACTGTCCTACAGAAGAGATTACATATAATTTTTCTTACACCTGCCATTGGGTTAAGAAGGTAACATACAAGGGGGAGGAAACAGAAAGCTCAGGAGTTGCTCAGAAGGAGGCCTACTGGGTGCATCTGCTTTGGGCAATGAGGGTGGAAGGGAAGCTCGTTTTTGCTAGAGGCCTGTATTGCACAGCATTGTCATGTAAAAGGGCAGTAAATGCACAAGTTGGGGAACACCTGATGTGCATTTGTGACTGCAAAACCCTCAGAACTGGCCAAGCAAGACAGTGAGGCTCACCTGGTAGTGCTGGGCAGCGCACGCCTTGCTGCTAGGGAAGCCATTGTCCAACCTTTCTCCTCTTAACAAGAGCAGGCTTTAAAGTCCAGTCCTGCAACTCTCAGACCATGGTGAGGGGTGCAGTATTAACTGTTAGACAGACACTTAGGTATGTCATGTCATTGGTGATAATTGAGCTAATCTCATTACCAAAAGAGGCAAGAGTCGGAAGCTAGCCTGTCTGCAAAGTGCTAATAATGCCTCTGTATCTGAAGTAACCAGTATGAAAAATACATCCTTTTTTTTAGGTATAGGTTATGGGTGCATTTCTCAAGCTCTTATGACTATGCTATCTGGAGCTCTTTGATTTTTAGTTTAAGCATAGCCAGCACTTACACCATGTGACTGAAAATTCACAATCTTGCAACAGCTGGTCCACAAAAGACCTTGCTTTTTCTTACCTTTAGATTTACCAGTTGCGACTGTTATTACTCAACATTTGTATTGTGTTTAATTTCAGGATGCCAGTAAAGTCAGAACCTCATCTTCTTAAAAATCTCCTCTTCCCATTTTCACTGTGTGGCCACAACGACCCTTATGTGAAAAGGCTTGTGAAAAAAAAGTGGATCTTTACAATGTAGAGGTCACAGACTCAAGTTGATTTCTTGCTGTCTGGGGGGTCCTAGCAGAGGTCTCTCAGTCAAATATGTCCTGCTCCATCATGTCCAGAACTCTTACACTGGGTTCCATCAAGTCTTATACACCCGTACGCCCCTCCTGCCCTATTTAGTTTATTGCTTTCTGGGTATTGCTGCATGTTGTTAAGCACCCTTGATTCAGGAATAGCCCCTGGGAATATGTTCCTGCACAGGTTTTGGTCCTTGTGTTAATATTCAAGATAATGTGGTGGAATGACAGAAGTGAGAACTATGTGTCTGATGTCAGACAGGCTATGGGAATGCATTGTTTGCATAAGTAGTGTCCAGTTGTATTTCCAGGAATTGCCCCATACATACAGAAGAAAGCTGGAAAGAAATAACATATGAGGGTGATAAATGCTTCTTGAAGGTATATTAGCTTTCATTTCTTTTTGCTCAGCAATGAACTTCTCCAACTTAAAAAAAAAAAATCTGGCATTCTCACTATTCAATCCCAAACTCCTCACAAGATATAGTTTCTCCTCCATATGCTGTGGCGTGTCACTATTGTGCAATTCTACAAAGGAAAACATAATATCTTAAACATCTATATGAGTAAAGCAGCCAATTATCATCCATGTAAGATGAGAAAAAACACTGGAAATAAAAAGCTTTTACAGGCTTTTATTAATAAAACTCTTTCAAATGGTACTGACTCACTGAGCTGTAACCACCATAATCAATCAGGAAGCCCAAAAGTTATGCCCCTGTCTGGTCAGTTTCCATATATGTTATAAAATGCAACTGTCTTCAATAGGAAGGGAAGAGAATATCTGCTGTTATCTCCAACTTGTATAAACTCTGCAGTCTTGTTCTAAAGTTCACTCTGTGAACTAGGTCTTTCTCTAAGTGTTTGTTTTTCATAAATGGAACTCAGATATAAAAGGTGGCCTTAATAGTCTTGGTCATGGTAGTATCTCGGGACCCCACAGTCTTTCATGGATTTACCCTTGCAATGCCTCTGACTGCTAGGGAAGTACTCTTCGTATTTTACAGGCATGGGGATCTGAAGAACAAGTAGACAAAGAGACCTGTCACTCAGGGACTCTGTACCTACACTGGGAATAACACCAAGGTTTGTTGAATCACAATCTAGTGTCTTATCCACTAGGCAACTCTTCTTATCTTCCTTTGAAGCGCTAGTTCCTTCAGAGTTCATTGGAGCTGCATCCTGAATGGAGCTACCCATGTGCTGAGTGAAACTCTGTTATGAGGCTCAGGTGAAGAGCAGCACTTCAAGGGGTGTAGTAGGGGAACAGAGAACCTGACAGCAGTGAGCTCTTCACCTAGAAAGGAGTGAGTGAGTAAATGCAGAGTCTTTACACAAAGATGGATTTTTTTATCACGTGCCATGCCCTGGCTAATAACACAAAAGGATTCTGGGTTTATAAAATTAAACTGACTTGTTATTAAGAGAACTATTGATAAAAGAGATACTATGGCTTCAGGTAGCATTCTAGCTGTGTGCAAGTAGCCTGACATGCTGGTTCCCCTTCAAACTCATCCCTCCTGCAACCTCTGCTCCCTTAAACTTCCAGGAGATGTTAAATGGTGCTTCTGCTCATATTTTCAGAAAAGGGGGAATCCAGATAGCAAACACCTGAGACACAAAATCACTTTCAGTACATATCAGCAGTCACATGATCTTTAATAGGCACCAAATATATGTACACACCATGCAAGTGGCATTTTCTCCTTCTCTGCTGTACAGCTGGTGGCTGGAATTTTCGGGTATTCCTTCACAACCATGGAAGACCCACAACTGGCCTCAGCTGGCCAGTTTAGGCTTGCAAGGCTCAATCTGCGGGGCTGTGTAGACTTCTGGGCTCAGGATGGAGCCTGAGACACATGGACCTATTTGAACGCTGGATAGTGGGTGGGCACAAGCCTCTCCACTGCTAAAACCCCTCCCCTAGCCTCTGGGAAGGAGGCACTGGGCTCAGATTTAACTAAATACGGGGACAACTAATGAAGAGCAGGGACAGGCGGGGGGACATGGAGCCAGGCTCCAGTCTGAGCCTGGAAATCTACAGGGCAACAAAACAATCCTGTATCCTGAGCCCCACAAGCCTGTCTCAGGTGGCATGGGCCAGCTGCAGGTTTTTCTTTGCTGTGTAGGTACACCCTCACAGCCATTTCTAGGGGAAGAAATCATTCGGGGTCTTTGCCTGCTCTTTCCTTGTTCCTCTTTCCTATAGATTCTCTGAGGCTATGTCTACACTAGCAGATTAGTCCAGATTAAGGACTAATTTGAGCCCTATCTACACTAGGCTTCGCCTAGTTCAAGCTAAAACAAATTTTAGCACAGTTTACTTTGAACTAGTTAATTCAAATGGTAAATTCATATTAACTTCTTAGTTCAAACTTATTTCAAACTTTAGTTTGAAGCAGAATGATGTAGCCATGCTTCGAACTAAATAAGTTTGAACTAGCAGTTAGTTTGAACTAACTTTGGTTTTTATTAGTTTGAACTAACTTCTAGTTTGAACTAGCCATGCTCTTTTAGTTCAGACTAAAAAGCTAGTTCAAACTAAAAAGTTAGCTCAAACTAAAAAAACGTGGTTAGTTTAATTTCGAACTGCTTAGTTCGGACTAAGCAAGTCCAGACTAAGCATTTAGATGCAGACATAGCCTGAGGCAGCCACTCCTTCCTCTTTTATTGTCTCTGCTTTCACCTTAAGGGAATAAGTCGCTCTTCCCCGGCATGTTCCGTTAGTTATAAGGAGAGGCAGGCAGACCTTTCCCTTAAGCACCTTTGTTAGATCTATTCCAGAATGTAAACTTGCGTTTGGGCCTGCTTTTCTGGTCTGTCCTCTAAATCTGGACTGTTTGATCCTCTTGGTGCCTAGAGAATACATAAAGGGAGAAATAAAACAGACTTGGTCTCCTAACAGACCTTGGTTTGTGTCCAGCAGCAATGGCATCCCCAGGACGGGTGGAGATTTTGGAGGCAGATTGAGCACAGTGGTATTGGAACATAGAAGCCTAGAGGGGACAGCTTTTGAAAGTGGTTGATGCTGGTTGGAATTGAAGGGGGCCAAGGGACAGGCTGGGACAAGGACTAATGCTGCCATTAGAGTAACTAGGATTTGGCCTGAATCAGGGAAAAGGAGAAGATAAAATCAGTGTTTAAAAATTTGCCTTTTTAATCTAATTCAGCTATTAGCTCAGGGCTTCTGTTGTTTAGGTGGACAACCCATGTGAGCAATTCATCTAGTGCCAGGGCTGGAGGGTATACTCCAGGAAGCACAGCAGTGTTTCAGAGGGAGTCCTTACTTACGCAGTGCTGCAGAGAGAGCGGAAGCCTGTGGGCTGTTTTTTCACAAATGAGCAGGTGTGCAGTAAAGGGGGGATGTAGCCACTGCCTAATCTAACACTGTCTCCTAGAACTGGTGCCGGGTGGGAAGAGAAGTCTTGAGAAGAGACATGAGACCCTAGAAGTGGGAAGCATAACAGGAATCTGAAAGCAAACAAGAAAAAAGGCAGAGTGATACTGACACATGCGGGAGAGACCAGGAAGCCTTAAGAGGTGTCATGAATGGCTCTTAAATTGGGGAAGATGACAGAGGAACATACCAGATTGTAGAATATGGGGTTGGCGGCCAGTGGGGAGAGTCTATGTGCTTGGTAGCACAGCAGTAGGTTGTGGCTACTATGCAAAGACCCACCCAGACAGGTATGAGTCTGAGATTCTCTTACTTGGCTTTCTTTATGTGGAGAATATTGGGGATGGAGGTGGGAAGACAGTTATACCTCCCAATGGCCTCTTGGCAATGGTAACACTGTGCAGGGGCAGGGCTATCAAGGCCTTCTTGAAGAATATTCTTCCCTCACTGCCCAGACCAAGAGCACTTGCTGTAGTGTAGAGTTTTAGCTGTTTGGCTATACATGGAAGTCAAGTAAAAATACCCTGCCCAATTAAGATATTAAGTCTTAATTAGCTGGTGTTTCTAAAGAGCTTCATGTACTTACAGCTCTATATAGAGGTAGTGCTTTCACTAGTGTGTAGGGGGATGGAGGGTCTAAATGCACAAATGTAAAACTAGAAAGCAAACATTTAATCTCAATAATGGTGGACAGCCTTGGGCTATAGAAAATGTGAGTTTTGACATGTTTGTGTTATTAATTATCCATATGTTGTTTGGGGATGTTGTCAGGTACTCAGGCCTATTTCAGAAATGATGCATAGCATGCATTTTTTTAAATGGCTGATTTCACCTCATGAAGAACATTTCTATTCAGAGAGACTCTTTTGCCCAGTAGAATGGGCCTTATTCTCTTAATGTGAAACGAACCTGAAAGGAAAAGATAGCTCAGACCATGTCTGGCTTCCTCTGAACTCAACAGCAGTTTTACCATTGACTTCAGGGGGAGCAGGATTTGGCCATGTGGCGAAAAATGCTTTATAAGATGTTTCCAGTACACAAATGTAAGTGCCAGTTCATGGTGAAAGATGTGCTCTTTTCCACAGCCTGAAAATTTTTGAATCCTTAACTTTGAGAGACGTGGATCTGCAAGGTCATATTTTACACTCCTGGAGGCTGAGCAGTGGCTGTAGCAAAATCATGAATCAGGGCTCCCTCCTTACCATCTTCTTTTATGGGGTGCAGTGATAATTTATTCTTCTCCCCAGCTCAGACTAGTAGGAGGTGAAAATCCCTTGGAATGCATGATTTAGCACCTAGATGGTAACTGATAATTAACTGCTGCTTTTCAAAGTGATTAAGTGTGTGCACGCTGTTTTCACCAGACTAGAACTTCATATGACAGAACATAAAGTGCTAAGGCCTTGCACAGAATTATGCTGCTGTTTCACACTGGCTGTCTTCACTTGTAAATTGAGTCTGTTTAGCTCCAGCTCTGTAGCATAAATGCCCTTAGTTCCTGGACCAAGTTATTTGCAGGCATAACTCCATTTATGGCAATAGAGCTGTGCACTGTCACCAACACTTGAAATAAAGTCATGAGTTTTTTATCAATTTTGGGACTCTCCAGGCCTCAAAATAAGACACAGCTCAGGAATTTTGCATTAGCTGCCTGTAGCTTCCCAGTTCAGCCAGCTGAAGCTGCTCCTGCTTGCGCTGCAGGCAGCTGCTATGGCAATCTGCAATAACATGGCACTGCTTTGCTTTCTGAGGAGACTGGAGATTAAAGCTGGCATCATCCAGCACCCGCTCCATGAACTGAGGGTAGAGCTGAGGCCTTCCGGGCTGAGATTTAGAATAACTGCTGGATTCTGCCAGCTGCGGGGAGAAACTAAGGAATGGGGTCCTGCACGTGCCCATTTTACAGGTGTAAGAAGGGCCGATGGAGTCAGGTGATGGAGTCTACTAGTAGGGAAACAACAAGCAGTTGTGTGGCACTTTAAGACTAGTGAGGAGAGAAAGGAAGAGAACTGGACTAGCAACCTTTGTTTGTGCTTTATGCATGCATAGAAGGTTGAATTTCCCCTTGTGATCTTTGGACATGGGCAGGGGGAGGTAAAAACTCAAGACAAACAAAACTTACCATTATCTGTTTCTTCTTGTATATCATGGACTTAGGCCACTCTTGGGATACTTTAGGGGTAAATGGTTCTGATTCCTGAAGTCTTGGAGTTAGTGATGTTGGCTTTGTCAACAGAGAATTTGGGCCAATTGCTAAATCACAGGACAGTAGGATACAATTAGTCCAGCAAATAGAAACCCAAGGAACAAGCTCACAAGGAAGTTCAGGCAGACTTTTGCTGACTAGTGTTACTTTAGTGGTAGGATATATTGCAAGAAGAAGTGGTGAGTTTGCTAAGATCTAGCGTGTAACCTTAATGTGTGGCAGGTGTTACAGAGCAATTTCTGTGCCAGTCCACAGACCTTTTGAATACTGGTGGGATGCCAGTCCACAGAAGAAGTGAGTTATGATAGTCTCCAGCTCTTTAGGCTGGGCAATAGTAACTCAATCTGTAGCCATCCATACAGTCAAAAGCAGCTGTCATGTGTGCACTGTTAGGAAGATGGTGGAAGTAACCCCCTCTTTTGGCTTCACAAAAAGCAAACTGAACCTCTGCTGTGAAAGTAACAAGGTCCAGCATATCAAAGATGTGAGAAGGAAACCAGTTGGAGGTTTACAAAAGCCACACCAATCAGACAGCCTGGCCATAAGAGTCATGGAAGAGAGACATATAAGCTTCAGAGTGATCAAAGCATTATTCCCTTACAATAAGCAGGAGTTACTAGAGTTTAATGAGGAGTCCCTGAGACCAATCAAGACACTGCTAAAAAAGCCGTGCTCCAGCTAGCTGGAAGGAAGGAAGAATTCTGGAGTGGGAGAGTTGTAGAGCACCAGGGGAACAAGTGATCACTCACAGAAAGGTACAAGAGATCAGAAAGGGGGAAATAGCTCAGGACAGAAGTGCAGCTACAAGTGCTGTCAGTAGGAGGTATCTGCTATACATAGGGGCCCTGGACTGGGAGCCAGAGAAGAGAGTGAACTTGGATCCCGTCCCCCCCGCCCCCCTTGCTTACGGAGCTATGGAGGCACTGATGCCTAGAAACAGGAACAATAGGCAGGGCCCTGACCTGCTGAGAGACAAGTGTGGGACTCACAATAGTGAAGCCAGCCATTGGCCATGCTTTGCAAAGCCCAGACAGGTTTGGTTTGGATCTGTTTCAGTTTATCAGCCTTACAAAGGTCATTTGGGTAAAAGGTCCTGGATTTGGTTAATCTCTGACAGAAACTCAGGGCAGTAGCTTGGCATCTAAATTCCTATTGTTGTAAAATGGTCATGGTAGGTCTAACTCAGGGGTTGGCAATCCAAAAGATAAGAAGAGCCATTTTTTAAAATTCTGTCAGTAACCAAGTGTTCTGAGAGCTGCAATGGGTGTAGTGTCCAGGTGGGGGGAGCTGGGCCAAGGTGCCTGCTACAGGATCCCCTGGCAGGGGGAAGGGGAAGACCCAGGAATAGATGCCCTGTTGGGTCCCCCAGTGGCAGGGAGTGTGTATGTGAAAGCCAGAAGCAAGCTGCCCAGAGGGTTCCTGGGAAGGTAGAGGGCAGAGCTGTAGCTGCAGGTTGCAGGGCACTGGTCTAACTCTACAGCTTTCTTAATGGTCCTTCGCTCCATCCCATACTCTGTTAATGATAAGCTTAAATAAATTTTTAGTCTTCATTCTTGTGAGTAGGCTTGTGTCTGTTACCCTGAATTGTCCTTTTATAAAACCTATATGACCAGGGATTCATTGTCAGCAGTTTCCTGCACGTGTTTGTTTATGCAATTATGAAGAAAGAGAAAGAGGAGGAGGGAAGGTAAGGGGGGGGGATTTGAAAGTTTTTCACCATAAGTTGGAATACCATTATGTAGAGGTTTCCCCCTCTTAAAGTATGTAAGTTCATGTTTAGTGGGTTTTTTTTTCTTTCAATATGCACTCTTCAAAGCCTTGGGCAGGGGTGCTTTAAAAAGACAGATTTATATAAGTATACTCTCAGGTTTTAGTTACTGTTGCTCATGAATTGAATAGATTTAGTGAACTAAATAATAAACATGCTTAGCCTTGATAGCCAGGTTGTTACTAGTGGGCAATGTGGTGTTCCCTATTTTTCTAAGGAATTTTTTAAAAAAAAATGTACAAACAAATCAAATATATAGACCAATATGTCAGTGGTTAGGGCTCTTCTACACATTGCTGAATCACCGAATAATGAGATCCTGGGACAATTGTACTGATGTTTTGTCTCTGCTGTTAAGGTATAGTTCTTCACTGTGTGGAATATTTGTCTCCTTCAAGTCATGCCAGTGAAATCAGTGGGTCGAACTGAATAAATGCAACTTAGTATTGCAACATTCATCATAGGATCTGTCTTAATTTCATATTTTTATTAGGTTTTTTATTTGTCTCTGAGCATTTAGAGTTGTGTTTTCAAGGTTTTTCTCTGTAACTGCTTTTTAAAATGAAAGCTGTCTCTCTCATGTAGTTTTAGGAGGTGAGATTTTAAGAACAGCATCATGTATTGAAAGTTTCATGGTAAAAAATTTTAGAGATGGCTTGTAGGCCCCAATCCTGCAAGCACTTAGGTCCATGTTTAACCATGGGACTAGTACCATAGATTTGAGGGAATTTACAGCACTCTAAAGCAGGTGTGGGAGGGAGAATGAGGTCCCACTTCTGGAGATTTTGCATAAGTGATGTTGCTTTCTTGGCTGGTCCCCAGAAAGGATAATGGTTTGTTACAAACAAAAAGTTTCTTCAGCCCCTGTAGTAGCAGCTACTAACACAGCTAACCCTTTGGAACTATATAACCCCAGTTCCTGAGGGATGTAAGAGACTTTGGTATCCAATTCACATTGAAAATCACTAGGAGTTGACCACCAAGCTCCATTAGGCCCTTGTGAAAACCACAAACTGTCCTCTGTATGCAGCTCACCCAGTTGCAAGTAACAGCATGAAGATGATCATGGAAGAAAGATATAGACATGCTATCTAAATCCTAGATACAGAGCTTCTAGAGCAGTGGTTCCCAACCAGTGTGCCGGGGCACACTGGTGTGCCACGACAACTCCCAAAGTGTGCTGCGAGCATCACAGAGAGCTGGAGTTAAAGTTCCCTCTCTGCTCTGCCCAGCTATGTGGGCTGTGCAGGGCTGGGAAAAGGCAGGGCTTAAAGTAAGGGGGAAGGCACCAGAACACAGTTCCAAGTTCCAGGGTCCCCTATTTTTAGGCAGGCAGCCTTCCACCCCCCACCCCAAATAGAGGAAGGCACTGGCACATGGAGTTCCAGGGGTCCCCCTAAACATAGCAGGAGCAACAGGAAGACAGCGTTCCAGTGGCTCCACCTTAGGCCTAGCCAGCAGAGAGGGGTGGGAGGCCGTGAGTGTGTGAATCTCCCCCTGCAAGGCAGAGCAGCTCGTGTCAGGCAGCCTGGAAACAGCCCAGGTAGCAGCTTTTGGGGGGGAGGGCTCCTGGGGGTTGTGTGGGGCAGATGTGTGTGTGTGTGTAGGAGAGGTGGGTGAGAGTGGATGTGTAGCAGAGGGTATGTAGCTGGGGTTGTGAGGTGGCTGTTTGGTTGGGTGTGTGTGTAGCTGGGGGGTGGCTGTGGGGGGGGGTGTAGCTGGGGGCTGGAGGCCTAGTTCTGGCCCCTCCGGTGATGGGAGGGTCCATCACTGGCAACAGGGGACTAGGGGTGGGAGGATGGGACCCACTGGGGTGGGAAGGAGCAGCAGTGGGATGAGGATTTGCCCTGGGTGGCAGGGAGCCACTGTGGAGAAGGGGGAGGCGGTGCTACACTGTGCTCCCCTACCCTACCTTCCCACCCCCCAGGTTTCCCCCTCCCCCCACAAAACCACTCTTGTTCTCCCTTCCTCTCTCACCACCTTTGTGCCGTTCCCCCCTGGCTCCCCTTGTCCTCTTTTGCCACCCCTGCCCAGCTCTGCTCCCCACGCTCACTCCTGCCACTGCACACAACTCCTGCCCTCCCCTGTTTTACCACCCCTGCTCCGCTACCCCTACTACCCTACATAGGAGCATTGCTGAAACACTGTGCCATGGTTCATGAATTTTCATAAGTAGTTTAAGTTAATTTGAATATTCATGGATTTTTGTAATAGTGGTATGCCTCGAAAAATTTGAAGGTATCAAGGTGTGCCACGGCTGAGAAAAGGTTGGGAACCACTGTTATAGATGATTAATACACCAATGGGTGCAAAATTTGCAAAAGGTTCTTTAATCACCACCAGAGATCAAGACTTGTGTTTTCCATCTCATTCAAAAGGCACCAGTCTCCAGAAGCAGATCCCTTAACTAAATGATGGGCCTGGTTCATTACTGAGTCAGATAGAAAAGGATTTCTCCTAGTACAGCTTATTTGGTTATGTTCCACGCTTCTTGAAGATCCCTCACCCAAACAGTAGTGACTCTCAAAAGCCAGCTGAGTTTACAAGATACATGATGATCACAAACTAAGAAAGTGTAACTGCATGGCTATAAAGAGCAAGGAGTCTTGTGGCACTTAAAGACTAACAGATTTATTTATCGCATGAGCTTTCATGGGAGAAAATCCTACTTCGTCAGACATTTTGAAGAGGAGGAACTTACAGAATGGGATGAAAATAAATGCAGGGGAGTGTAAGACGTGGGATCAGGACATACTGCAACAGCAAATCCATGGCCATGTTGCTAAGACATACACATACTGGGCATTTTAAAGAGTTAGCTCACCACTTTTAATGATACACAATTAATGTTTTCTTGCTTCAAATAAAGCATTTCCATGAACATCTGTGAGATGATTTTAAGAACTGGGTTCTCCACACTATATTCCAGTGGTTCCCAACCAATGTGCTGGGGCACACTGGTGTGCTGCAGCAACACCCAACATGTGCCGCGAGCATCCCCAAGAGCTGGAGTTAAAATTCCCTCCCTGCTCAGCCCAGCCACGTGGGCTGTACAGGGCTGGGAAAAGGCAGGCACTAAAGTAAGGGGGAAGGCACTGGAACACAGTTCCAAGCCCCCTATTTTTAGGCAGGCAGCCTTCTGCCCCCCCTAAAAATATAGGAAGGCATCAGAACACCAAGTTCCAGGGGTCCCCCTAAAAACAGCAGGAGCAGCCCGAACGCAGCATTCTGGTGGCTCCCCCTTAAAACCCACTTCACCTTATGCTGAGCCAGCAGAGAGCTGCCAGGGGCTGGGAGTGTGCAAATCTCCCCCTGCAGGGCGGAGCAGCTTGTGTGTAGCAGAGGGTGTATAGCTGGGGTTGTGGGGTGGCTGTTTGGTTAGGGGTGTGTGTAGCTAGGGGGTGGGGTGGTTGTGTCTCTGGTGGGGGGTAGCTGGGGGCTGGAGGGCTAGTTCTGGCCCCTACAATGATGGGAGGGTCTATCACAGGCAGCAGGAGGCTGGGGGAGGGCAGGACAGGACCCAGTGGTGTGGGAGGGAGCAGCAGTGGGGTGAGGATTTGCCCTGGGTGGCAAGGAGCCACTGTGGAGAAGGGGGGAGTGGGTGTTGTGCCGTGCTCCCCTGCCCTACCTTCCCACTCCCCAGGTTCCCCTCTGCCCCCCCCACAAAGCCACTCTTGTTCTCCCTTCCTCTCTCCTCTCTTGCCACCCTTGTGCTGTTCCCCACATGGCTGCCTTTGTCCTCTTTTGCCATCCCTGCCCTGCTGTGCTCCCCATTCCCACTTCTGCCACTGCACACAACTCCTGACCTCCCCTGTTTTGCTACCCCTACTACTCCACATAGCAGCATTTCCAAAACACTGTGCCATGGTCTATGAATATTCATAATTTAAGTTAAGTTGAATATTCATGAGTTTTTTAATAGTGGTGTGCCTTTAAATATTTGAAGGTATCAAGGTGTGCCACGGCAGAGAAAAAGTTGGGAACCAGTGTTCTAGAGCACTGCACTGTGTCTATTTAATAACCATTAATGAATACATTTTGCTTTTGCAAAAGCAGAGCATGTCTGTCAAGTTTTTCCCACTAGTCTTTTTTCTCAATATAAAGTGCTGGAGGGCTGATGAGGGATGCTGCTATTAAAGACTTATTGAGTCATCTTGATAAGTTTATAGCACGCAGTCAAAATATTTTGTTTCCAGTTTCAGGTCACCCGGTGTCAGATAGGTCATTAGCTTTCCTCCCTTAGAAAAAAACTATTAAAAGTGAACAGAAAGGCACCTTGCCAAAATGCCTGCATGCTCTTTGATTACTTGCCGATGCACTGTGTCATTTTTTGTGTCATGTTAAGCATGCTGTGGTGACTTAATAAAAAAGAAAAATCAAAGGCAAGATGGACTGGCATAAACAAACCAGATTACACTTCAGAACAGGAGAAACCTGAAAATCAATAGATACACATTTTGGTCCTTAGGCTATTGCAACCTTTTATAATTAAATTATCATGATGAAAAGGCTATTTCAATTATTGAAGACTGGTGGGGGGAGCACAGTCAAATAAATAATTCATTCTGCTATTGAAAGTTATTTTAGCTGTAACTATTGTGAAATTTCTTAAGGATGCATTATTTATTTTCAGTTCTCCCTGACATGTTTATATTCAGTTTGTGCTATAATCCAACATTTGTATTCTCTTTTCTTGCAGGTAAGTCAGGATTGTGCTACTTGATGAAATACGTGGTTTGCTGATGTAAACAGACAAAGTAAGCCTTTCTCAAGTTGTCTCAGCCTGTTAACAAGGTCAGATTATTATCTGAATCTTCAAACTCTGACATTCCAATTAAAAATGTACGTACTGAAATGTTTGCAAACTGGTGGTAACAGTCCACACTCAGTGTTATGTGGCAGGCTAGAACTGTTTACCACCAGTATTTACAAATGCTTGTTTCTTCAATTTACCCTTAAGCTATTAAATCTGCAATAGCTGGAGATAATATGAAAACATATATTGTTTCCTATGTAGTAAAAAATAACTTTTTCCTGACATATTTATTATCTCTTTATTGGATTTTCTAATTTTGGCTTTTTGCCGTGTCTTTAAGATTTCAGTCTTTCTAGTTGAAGAATGGCTAGTTAACAGCTCATACACTGAAAAGTTTACTTTGTGGGTCATTCAGACCAGATTACTTTTGATTCATCATCTGGCAAAAGGGCATTGCTATATACCATGAAAATACTGCTACCAAACTGGCATGCTTTGCTTTCTACATGACCCTCGCTGCTCATAGTGACTCCTGGGACTAAAAATGAAGTCTTCATGCTCTTTCAAACTTTCTTCTTCAGTTATTCTGACTGGCTGACCCTAAATGTCATGATTATTGTTTCAAGGATCTAACTTAATTCTGTTTCAGCATTTTCTTCTGGTCTCCTGTCCTCATCACCCCTAGGAACAGTGACCTGCTTGTTGAATCATGTATTTGGTTTTCCTTTTTTTAAACTATTTTTAACTATATTTTAACCGTTAGTGCAGTGAATCAAATTGCAGCTTCTTTAGAAGTGAATAGCTGTTGTCTGTCTGGCTTCTGTACCACAAGGAATGTTTCTGATGCCCTGAATTTTAAATGACATCTTCCTTATCTCTCTTCAGAAAATCTTCAGACCATATTTATATACAGAAAATCTTTAATGTCTGGTCAGATCAGCAATATTGTAAGCTAATAAATGCCATGGGTTATCAATATTCAATTTCCAGAAAATGATATCAAAGATGCCTTACTACAATCATCTGTGTAGTTTAGATTCAGTCACTTTAAAAACAGAGATCTTTGCTTTCTCTGGCAAGTTATGAAGACTGCTCATTGTGCTGTTATATGTGAGGTACTTCCAATGTACTCTAGGCTTTATGTTGCTAGTAAACCTGTTTCAAACATTGCTAAGATTGGCAAGTAAAGTTTTACATTGGTACTTGCCTAAGGAAATACTTTTATTCTTGGTATTCTTACTTTGCTTTCCTTTCTGCTGTTATGGAAATTCACAATAAACAAGAAAAGGGGACATATGTTCCCAAGCCAGTTTGAAAATAACATAATGTATGCCCTGCTGTATGAATGACTGGGTCACTGCAAGGGAGCAGGGGCTGATACTAGTAGTAGAAAATTACCTGGCGGAAGTGAGCCATATGGCACGATACACACATGTATTACATCCACCTTTTGGGATGACCTGTAGATTGCAATGGAAAGAAGATCAACATATCAGGGAAATAAATGCAAGTTATGGTTTTCTGCCTCCTCTGATGCATTAGAAAGTCCATCCTGAGTACACACCAAGATCCTGTCTATTGGACACATGCTTTAGCTTTTACTCAGTTCTTTTTTCCTCAAAAGATTTTTCCACTAGAAGAGTTCCCACACTTGCTTGCTGTCTTTTTTTTTTTTTTTTTTTTGTACAGTTAAGTCTATTTAGTTTCTAAAATTCTAGGCCACACAGTTTTCTTCTTACTACCAGTTATATGTTTTCTTCCCTGTAGGTGCAATACTCCATAGATTTGATACTAAAGGTGATGTTAGCAAAGTATTCCCATGCTTCTAATGTTTTCCAGAATTACATTAAGTGACTTATGTCTAGATGCACTAGCAGACCCCGATTTTGCATGCCTTATACATCTAAAACTCTCAGTAAATTAATCAAAGATGTTTTGCTTGAGGATCTATTTTTCTCTTTGCACAATGCTCTAAAATGCTCGGTGATAGCGCTGTTGTATTTATATTGATGTAATAAATGGGCCCAGGGGGTCGAATACTAAAAAGATGAATGTGGTTTTGGCTGTGCCACATGACTCCTTGTTTTTTTGCTGGACTAGACTAACATGGCTATCCCTTTGGAATTTGAAATAAAGATCTCAACCTGCTTAGTTTCATGGCACACCCCTACTAAAATGTTTATACCCTTTTATTAATGATTCAGAAAAGGAATAAAACACTTATTGCATTTGAAATATAAATTATTTAGGCTTTTATTTTAACAATATCCCTTTCCCTATAGCACATATTTACACAGAGAACCTCCTGTTTGGCAGTGTCTTAGATGGTATTAAAGAGTCTCTCTTTTGGGGGAAAGAGAAACAATTAGTTGAGGTGGGCTGTTGCTGTTGTTGAAATCTGATTCTTCTTCCTTTATGACAGAGGTTCCCAAACTTTTCAAGGATGGAGACCCCTTCTTATTAGCAAAAAAATTTTACAGCCGCCCCCACCCTTCTGCAGCCGGGGTTCAGCTCCTGCCAAGAAGTGGCCCTGCTGCAGAGCGGCGCTGTCGCAATAGCAGGAGTGCCACTGGAGTCTGGTACCTGCCGTGGTGGGGGGAGTGCTGGTGGAATCTGGCCCCAGCTCCCAGCAGGTCCGCAAACCCCTTTTAGTAACTCTGTGTCTCCCCAGGGTCCATGGACCACAGGATGGGAACCATTGCTTTATGACAAAGCAAGACAGACACGCACACAAGGAGAAAGCCAATGGACCATCTGTGTTAGTACTGATTCTCACAACTCTGCTGCTTGCTAGAGAAACACAAGCTTAATGTATGCTTGTATGAGCCATTCCAAGACCTAGCAAGCTTGTACCAGCATCTAGCTGTTCACTTTATTGCTTTTAACTGCCTGCCCAGGGGTGGAGTTTATTGAAGGTACATGGAGGCAAGGCCTTCTCCGATTGGCTGTGGTGGCCCCACCTCTTTCCTTGCCACCGGCCCTCTGTGCTGGGATGACAAAAAGCTTTTATGCTCCACGGAGCCTGGTTCTCTCAGTTGCTCAGGAAGCTACCGGGATGCCATGCGCTTAGGCAGTATGAGACTGACATGAGCCTTCTTAGCAAAGCAGAAGTCTTCTCCAGTCAAGTCTCAAGTTTCAATTTCACTGCCTAGCTGAAAAACAAAAGAGTCTTGTGGCATTTTAAAGACTAGCAAATTTATTTTTGGTAGTCTTTAAAGTGCCACAAGACACCTCCTTTTTGTTTCACTTAACTAAACTAACATATTCAAGGTTTAATACCTGCCCATCTCAGAGTATTGGTGTTGCTCACTTGATTATTTTTGCTTAGGTGTCTTGACGGAAAGTAATGCATAAATACTAACTGGTTAACCTTTCATTCATATGCACTCCTCCTGCATTACAGGAGACTGGGGTTTTACGGGACAACTCCTCCCACTGATGCTGTCTGCACCCCCCCCCCCCCGATGAAACTTCTTGTGTCTCTCCCAAGCTTCCTGATGGGGGGGATCTTTTTAATATACTCCCCAACACATGGGTCTGTCACTGCCCCAGTCAACCAGGGAGGGAGGAACAGGCTAGTGAGGGAGTCATCCTACAGCAGCCCCAATTCCACACCATCTCAGTTCCTGTCTTTGGAGGACAACATAGGCAGCTGCGCCTCATGCTGGGAGGGGAGTGGGAAGGATAGGTAGGAGTGGGGGAAGGATAGGAGAGTCAGCCAGAGACCAGTGCAGCAACTGTGGTGTGGCATAGAGAACAAGGCCTGGGGGTGAGGACCAAAGTGGGGGGCAGTATGTTTGCTTTCCCCAGGAGCAGCTTCAAAATCTGCCCATGTGTCTGCAGACTCACAGCAGTGTTGCAAAAGGCTCAGTCTTGGCCAGCGAATCCAAATTCTGCTTTTGCTTTCTGTTTAAAGAGAGAGTGAGAGGAAAGAGAAGAAATATAGTGGGGGGAAAAAAGGAGACACAAGGAAAGTGACAACAGCAGCCCAAAGCTCACATTCTTGGAGGTGATAACATTGGTTTCCTTTCTCTGGCTTGGTCAAGGGCATCTTTAAGGAACTGAATGATCGAGGCCCTGTGGTGGCGTAGCAAGTGGCAGAGCTCCGATCAACAGCAGGTGGTGGGGACAGTAGCCATGATGATAGTCTGGCCTTCAATCCTCATGATTCCCCTCTACACAGTGTCTTTTTAAGCATACCAAAAAAGAGTGATAGTAGAATGGGCCATCCCTTAATTATTTTGTTCACCAAGTGGACCTAATTTCTGACACATCAATCTTGGTCCATTAATTGCTGATTTCATTCTCCTTTGTCTACCAATCACTGTCTTAACACAGTCCTTGAGTGGTATCAAGAGACCATGTTTAGATTAATTCAGTCTTTGTCATTACCTTTTGCTGACTTTTACATAACAGGCTGAGTTGGACTTTTATCAACTTGGACAATTTAAAGCACAGACACCTTCATGACAACCCCCAAGGGAATAAGCTAGACCAGCTATGCCTTGAAAAAGCACGTGAAACATCCATGAAAAAAATATGTTGTAGCATAGCAGCACTGTATGCTATCGCACATACTTTAATGAATGTGAATGCACAGCTTTTGTTTTTATCACTGTGGAGCTATTAATGGAAGTGTCTCTGAAAGATTTTGAAAAGCAGTGCCATTCCTCATTTCATGCTGAAATAAAAGGCTTTTATACATTTCAAACAAAAAAGCTGAAGTAAACACGTCTTTCAAGGCTTTTCAGTCATGAGAAGATAAAAAGTGGTTAGACAAGAGTAAGAATAATTTCAAACCTACAATAAAGCTTTAAAAACTAAGAACTTATGCCTGTAGTGAAGGGTTCTAAATGACATCTTTGGGGAGAATCAGGGCAGGGATTCGGGGACTTCACTCCCAAGTTTAAACAAATATGCAGTGTAATTGTGGAAATCCACTTGACATCAGAATTTATAATAATAATTTTCAGAAGTGCTCAGCAGCAGCCCAAGGCCTTGTCTTCATTACAATAATAATTGGTGCTGTAGCCATTGATGCAGTGGCATTGATTTAGCAGGTTTGGTGAAGAAGTACTCAGTTGATGGGAGAGTGCTCTCATGTCAACTCCAGTATTCCATGAAAAAGAGTACCATAAGTTACAGTGGCAAGACAGTGTCTCCCATGTACAAAGCATAGTGAAAACAGCCTGGCTAGTTGATTGACATAAGTTACATTGACCTCAGTTACGTTACTTATGTAACTAGTGCATGTTAGATCAACAGGGCTGCATAGTGAAGACAAGCCCTAATTCTACTCCCAGTGAAGTCAACAGACACTTTACCACTTCAGTGAGTGTACTGATAAGCCAATACTTAGTGCTTTTTTAAATTATACCTGGATGTAGCTAGTACTTGCTCTTTTATCCAGTAAGGAATCAGGACTGTAGCAGGTTTTATTTGTCTTTCAGAGAAATGACCATGTTCACTTTGGGGTTAGATTGTGCATGTTAAAGCCATATCTCTCAAATGGCCTTCATTTTGAAGAATGTTGTTCCTTTCAGTCCTTGGATTACCTTCATTTCTCATACACATTCTTGTTGCCTCCCTTCCATTGTGGAAACTTTTTACCCCCCTCATTAATAGACCAACAGAGCTAAGTTTATAGAAGATATTTGCATCAATGGAAAGAATCCTAGAACATGTCAAGTTTCTTGCATAAGTGATTTCTGTGTTGCTCTCATTTTGACTCTGTCATGGGCTGCATCTCACTCCGAGCCTTGGCAGGTTAAGAGACATGAACAAATCCCTGAGTAAAGGGTGTAGTGCACTGCATGACACACAATGCCTCCTGGAACTCTGTGTGCAAAATGCCATTACTACCTCTATTGAGTGACTTGCACCCATGTGATTAGTAGCATGTTGTGATGAATAGATGAATGGCCAAATCTTCATTTATATCTAGCCTTCACACTTGCTCTATTAGATAACAGGAAATGAGGCACAACAATAGGAGTGATCTGCATGGTTGGATTAGAGGGTGGCTCTTACCCAAAGGTGACCTTAAGCTATCTGGGGCCTTAGGTACAGGCCCATCATAGGGCCTCCTACCGGTTCCTCATCTGTGACCCCACCCCTCCTCATGGCCCCAGCTCACCTTGGCCATGGCTCCCCACCAGCACCCCACCTGGGGTCCTGAATCCCCCACCCCCACCCACGGCCCCAACTTCCCATAGCCAGTCCCCTGTGGGCCTGGTACCCCTGATAGGGGCCCCAGTACTGCCCCACCACCAGTCCCAGCCCCAGCTGCCCATCACATATCCTGCAGGATGAGAGGTAGACACGGCTTTTGGAGTAGGTGAAGGGGTCCCTTACTGCTTGGGGCCCTAGGTGGGTGCCTGCTTTGCCTACTCCAAAAGCTGTCTCTGCTCTTGTCAATCACCCAGGTTTATTTAGGATGTTGAAGTGTCAGAGGGAACACAGTGAGAGATTTTAAGGTGGAGGGAGGTGACTGGAGAGGGATCCACCTTTCATGATGCCTGTCAGCTTACAATGTAATCCAAGTTTTACTTCTGTTGAGTATCAGTCTATTGAAATAGCTGCACAGGGCAGGCCATGTTTAATTGTAGAGGGGATTGGGATTCGTGCAGCAGGGAGTGGGGAACAACTTGGATCTGGTATTGACTTCAGTCTCTCAGTATTTAATGTGGCAAAACAAACAGGTTGTGGGGAGCTGGACTGTCTCACAAGCCCCAGAAGGAGTCTGGTTGGGTCCTTCCTTCAGGGCACCATTTATCAGCAGCACGGGCCATCTTTAGTGAACCCCAGAATGAAACAGTTCAGTACAAATCCAACAACTGCCTTTCCCCTGATGCAGGACATTCCTTGAGGGAGCTCTCCACTCTTGGCGGTTTCTCTCCAGCCCTTTGATAAGCTTTCTGCCTGGGAGTCCCCCTACCACAGCGGCCAGCCAGCTTTATGTAGCTACCGTCCCTAAGCTTCCAGACATTAGAGGAATCGTCAGCTCATCAGGCAATCATCTAGCCCCATGACTCCTTCCAGGATGGATCTGATGGGAGTCAATACAGGCCCAAATACCTCAGAACAGGACTGGCTGCAGACCTCCTGGGGCTTAGAGTGGTAGCCTCCCTCTTATGTGTGTTAGACTTGCAAAACAAGGCATGTCACGGTATGACTGGTACTAGAAGGGTAATTTTAATAGTGGGTAGGGATGGTTGTTTTGTTTTTGTTTTTTTTTTAATAACTGACTTTGAAGGAAAAATAACCAATGAAACTTTTGCAAAATCTTTTCCAGACTTTTTACTTACTTTTGAGCTGGCCGACTTAAGTTTTTTAAATTCTATTTGTTGTTGTTGTTGGTAGTATTTCAGATTTTGAAAAAAAAAAAAAAAAGCTGACAATTGCTCTGGCACTGGAATTAAATTTTCTATTCGCTGCCACTCTGAATGTTTTAACTATATTTTTAAACCACTTTTGTTATAATTATACTGATGTGATCGTGTGTGTGTGTACTGTAAATAATAAAAGCATCTCTGATGAGATTTCTGTATTAAATTGCCACACACTACTTGATCTTCTCTATCCTAGGATTCTTTGGCTAATATTTGGCACCACAGGTTCAACTGTTCTGGTGGGAGCAATATTGGGAGTGCTAGTATAGACAGAGGGTAAGGTGCCTGAAGGTTTTAAAGAACCATCTCATCCCAGCCTGCTCTGAGTTGGGTTAGACAGCATGCCTGAGGCCTGTTGGTATAAGCAGTCATTGTAATACTCACTGATATTCCTACCTAAGGGATATTGAAGCACTGGAAAGACTTCATACACAGCCCTTCTGTAGATATGGCCTCTCTTAAAATACAAAGAAATCAGTGGAAAACACTCCTGGATTAAAAAAAAAATAAGATCCTAGTAGAATCTTTCCATTGGGTCTTGTTGTCTATTGAAGGCCCCATAGACCCAGCAACTAATAGCTGAAGAACTTGTTTCCTTTTCCAAAACCTAGTTACTAGTTTGGAACCAAGTGAAAAATTTCCCCTGGAATTTCCAGTGAAGGTGTATGCTATTTTAAACATTAAACTGACTTACATTTGCTATTTAAGTATACTGCGAAAAATCATTCAAAATGATGAAAAATTGTTTTCTCAACTTCAGTGTTCCTTTTCTCTCATCAAAGCCTCCCTTGTGTCAGATGAAAAGCTTTACATGAGAATTTTTCCTTCTCTAACTTTTTATTGGCAATAAAAACTGACACATACATCAGGTTGTTTGCAAACAATTATCTTCCTCTGCTACAATAATTTTAAGTCTTAAATATCATTTTATGAGCTCCACAAGGTATTTCTGGTCAAAGGAAATGTTATTAAACAGATGAAACAAGTTGTATCTTTACTTGTGACTCCAGACTTCTAGTGAGCTGTGAATGCAGAAACTGAAGATCTTAGCTATTTACGATCTGTGCAACTACCAATGTTTTCTTGTGTATTGTGTGTAGTACATTAAAATAAAAGTAAGAAATAGATAACACAGATCACTGGAGTGACAAAAAACAGTTAATGAGTGAAGTCACTGAATTCTTTATTAGTTCCAAATAAACATTGTACTGAAAGTTTCTGTAGTTAATGCTTGAGGGAATTATTGCTGAAAATTTGAAGTTATCAAAGTGAAATATGCAACTCCTGGATTGGTGATTAAATGTAAATGTCTCATAGACTCTAAGGTCAGAAGAGACCAATATTATCATCAAGTCTGATCTTCTGCACAGTGTAGGGCACAGAAGCTCACCCACCACCTTTCCTGTTGATATATCAAGCTACAGTGTATTAGCCTGAATCTGTCTAGTGCTCTAAGGAGAATAGGGCCTATTGGTCGACATTATTTTAAACCTTTGTGGCATGTGAGTTTCATTGGCTGTCACGATCATAAAAGGAAAAGAAGTGATACCCACAATCTGGGCCTAATCCCAAAGCCCATTGAAGTGAATACGTTGTTATCAGGCCCTTGAAGAGGGGAAAATTGTCGTAAATTAATCTGATCATTACAGAATTGCAAAGGAGGAATGAAGATTGAAATATGCGAGTGATTTGTTCATCCTTTATTGATGCACAATTATGTTAAAGTTAGCATACAATGAGCACAGACTGAGGCTAGTCCTTTTCAAAGAAAGATAAACATGATTCTGCTTTATCGTGAGGTACTTTTGCTGAGCATTGTTGTAATATAAACCTAAGTATGGATGGACACAGAGAGGATTGCTAAGCCACAAACAACAGTCTGACACACGACAATATCAAAATACTTAAAAAAAAAAAACAGTGGTGTACGCATACATTCAAGATCGTGTAGGGCTGTGCTATAGAATTACTGAAGGAGCTGAGGATAACTTCAGAAGGAAGATTATTACGTATAATGACTTATGCACAAATTACAGCTGTGCTAGAGTTGGTAAGAATAATTAAAATACAATGAGTTATGAGGTAGAGCTACATAAATGAGTTAAGTCCTCTACTGACAAATCTATGATACTCATACATGGATGAGAAGGAGGGCTGGGTGCAGGGCCAGATTTTGGTGTTCGTAGGCCCTAGGCACTTTCACTCCAAAATGTGCAAAAAGAGGGGTAAATGCCCATTGAATTACATCTATTGAATTGATGCACTTTAAACTGTTCTAATGCTAAACCGTGTGATTTTCCTTATTTTTTCTGCTTTTTTACATTTTTTTCCCTCCTTCGTAGGCCCTAAAAATTTTGTAGGTAATGGGAAATCTGGCACTGGCTGAGTAGGGAACAGCTCAGTGTAAATAAGATGGCAATTTAGAAGTCAGAATTGAGAGCTAGACTTCAATTCAAGAGGCTCAAAGGACAGAAATTGGGGTAACTCTGGTCATTTATATGAAAATGTATGTTCCTTAGTTTAAGCGATTTAGTAGACTTTCTCAGATAGGTGCTCAGAGTCCTGTGTATGTAGCACATGCTTGAGCAAACAGGAATTGCCCAACGATTTACCACTGAGGTAATTAGAATTAAATCACATAGAAGCTTAATTTCAGGGAAACCACTAGATCAATAAATTTAAACAGTTTTTCTTTTTTTCCATCCTGTTCTTACGTGGTCTGCTTTGAATCCTAAATTTATAGCCCCCATCTAAAAGGCTGTAGAGTAGTAGTGTAGAGTATCAGAGTCCTGAATTTATGCCCGATAGGAAATACTATAAAGTATCTAGTGCTAAGCTGTCTGCTGTTGTGCTTTGCTGCAATTACAAATGGCCCCACCCCATAAAATCCAGATTTCAAAGTTCTTCAGATATCCATGTGCTTGAATCTATGGTTCTGATCTGGGCGAAAGGTGAATGTGTAGAAAATACTATTATCCTGTGTGTACAATGACCAACAGTAAGTGATATGCATGGCAGTTTTTAAATGGAAGGCTGAAGGACTTAATGAGTTTTTTAACATTAAATTATTGTTAAGGCCAAATCAGCCAGTGATCAAGTTACTGCTGATATCTAGCAAAAGAAGCAAGGAGTCCTATGGCACTTAAAGACTAACAAATTTATTTATAGCACGAGCTTTCGTGGGAGAAAATCCCAGTTTGCCAAACGCTTTGAAGATGGGGGAAGCTTACAGAATGGGAGGAAAATAAATGCAGAGAAGTGTGTTTTCCTCCCATTCTGTAAGTTTCCCCCATCTTCAAAGTGTCTGATGAAGTGGGATTTTCTCCCACAAAAGCTCATGTGTAAATAAATTTGTTAGTCTTTAAGTGCCACAGGACTCCTTGCTGCTTTTGCTAGACTAGACTAACACAGCTGCGCCTTTGGAACGTTGCTGATATCTAGTGGCTTGTAGGAAATGAACTGGTGATATTAATTCAGTATCCTGTGGTGCTGTTAATATAGAAATACCACTTCCACCCTTTATTCTGTTCGGTTTTGATCACTGATGTGTATTGTGTGATGTACTCATGGGCAATTTTCTGTAACCATTCTGCTAAGCAAGGAAGGCTAAGATTTAAAGTAAGACAAGAAATAGCACAGGAGCCATGTGATAGAGCTATCTTGACTAAAACTGGCATTCAAAGAGCTATTGAAATTGTGTATCGTTTCTGTGTGCTAAAGTCTTTGTACTAGAGTGCTCATAACTAACAACAACAATATATTTCATTGTAACTGATAGATCTGATCTGGACTGAAATAAGGAGGAGCACAGTCTCTATCCTTTAGAATTAAAAAAACCAAAATCAGAAAATAGGGAAGAAGGAATGGGAAATGGTCAGATTTTCATTGATATGAAAGTCAAGGACAGGTGATAGAGAGATACAGGTTTACACCACCTGGGATTAAGGTCCAAAGCATGCTATTAATTTGTTATGGATTCAAATGATAAAAGAAGAAACAGTGATGTGCACCTAAATATGTCTCTCAGCAGACAACACTATACCAAATTATACTCTACATGTTTCCAGACAAGGAGTTCAGAGTGTTCTAAGTGCAAGATTTTCTTAACATATTCTTGAACAACATCATGTCCTACTATAATCCAGAAAGCATTGTTACAGGTTGAGATTTTCAAATTCACAAATGGAATTAGACTCTGAACTTCCATTATCTTCCTGTAAGTGCAGGGTGCTTTCAAAATCTTAGTTATTATATTTTCTGGCTTTCTAATAGTTTGTCTTTATTAAAAAACATATGTGTGATGCCTGGTGTAAATGTCCATCCAAATATTTTAGGAATTCAGCACGTCTGCCTCCCTGCCACCCCAGACAGACCCATCCAAAAAAAAAAAAAAAAATCAAAGTAACAACATTGAGTTATACTCCAAAGTGGTTAAGGCTCTGGTTTCTTTCCAAATTCAGTCCTCTGGAAATAAGAGTAAATATAATCCTGCCTCTCAAATCACCCCTTTCACTTACACATAAGGACAGGTACTTTTTAACAGAAAGAGGAGGCAAAGTTGAAGGGGTTAGATATGGTAAAGTTCCCTGGAGAAAGAAAATGTCTGTTTCATTCTTTCCTACTATTACCTGTGTGTTATAAACCACGTATCCACATGTCAGATTAGAACTAGATTGCAACTAGGTATGACCTGAATTTGAAAGGAGAATTAATTATTTCTGGAGGAGGCAAGAGATACTTATTTGCTACATATTCACAAACCATATACATGTATTAGAGCACAGATATATATTCCAGAGAGAAACAGCTCTAATCATTTTTGTGGTGAAGACAAGTAGAACACTTTGCATTGTTTGCAGTAATCTACCCTGGAGATTACACAACTTTAGGCTGTTCAAAAGCCTACTGAACTCTTCTACCATCACTTCTTGACTAGTTCACTGTAGCTATTCCTTTTTTTCCCTTAATAATTGGGAATAGTTAGAATCTAATTTTTAAAATCTGCTTTGATATTTGAGTACAGTCATTATAGTGACTCTGAAATCAACACTTTTTTCCATCCCTTGTTTGTCATAGGGTATGTGTACACTGAGGAAAAAGGCTTGCAGCAGTGAGTTGCAGAGCCCAGGTCAGCTGACTCAGGCTCACATCATGAGGCTAAAAACATCAGTGTAGAGCAGACATTTAAGCCCCATTGGGAGCCTGGGTTTTGAGGACCCCCACCCCACTCCTCACTAAGTTTCAAAGTTTGAACTCCAGCCAAAGCAGGAATGTCTACACTGCTCTTCTTAGTCCCATAGTGCAAGCCTGTAGGCCTGAGTCAGTTGACCTGCCTTTATTCCAAAGGGGAAGCTGTGTTAGTCTAGTAAAGCAAAAAAAAAAAAAAAAAGTCCTGTCGCACTTAAAGACTAACAGATTTATTTATCGCATTGACCTGCCTTTGTGACTTGCATGCAGCCATACACTTAGTCAGATCTACTTATTTGATGCAAATTTCTGCTTTGGTCCTTCAGGTTGATACAGCTATGGGACAGAGAGGTGCTATCTTGTCTACCTTTTTTATCAGCACAATCATCAGTTAAATTTGAAGGCTCCAAGTCATTAAAGCACTGAAGCATGAACTTTAAATATGCATTTAGATGTTTTGCTGGACAGGAATAAGCTTGAACAAATCATGTGGTTAAGTACATAGCTGGATTGGTTTTATTTCCCTCTATGGCAGTGGATACAGTAGATGCAAAGGAAGCAGCTTGATTTATGTCTCAATATGAATTTGAAGAACAGACGGAAAATTGTTAGTATTTTTTGCATTCTCTAGTAATAAGTGCACTTTGTTTTTCTGTCCCTGTTTACTTGTTGTGCAATGTTAATTAACTCAAAAAGCAAACAGACAATTTTAATGTGCAATAAGGGAGAATGTTCTTTTGACTTGTAAATAGAGCACACTTGATTGGATGGAATAGGAAGAGCAATTACAGACCCCGCAGTGATGTTTTCCCCAAATCACTTTTCTGACAAGAGCTTTGAACATGAGGGTTTCAGTACTGTTGCCTTCTGATTCATTTATTAGATTTCTGTCCCAGCCAAAGCAATGCAACACAACATGTGAATAAAGAGATACGGGTTATTAATATTCTTGATATAAAGAAACCAACAAAATATCCTGGTCTGTGCTTGGTTAAGTTTTAAAAAAAATTCTCATTCCTAAAAACTACTCTGGACAATGATTCCTATTTCAAAATCAAATTAAAATCGTTCTCTTTAAGAAACAAAGGCTGAGCATCAATATGATTTTAGTCTCAGTTAAACTAGTTGTAGCCTCACCTTGTGGAGTTTTCCTTGCAAATTCACTTCAGCTTTTGAGAAGATCACATGTACTTCCCAGTCTGCAGTTCTTACATGTGCTAGTTTATTTCACATAAAGGGATGCTACTCTTACAAGTGTAATATCAAAGTCTGTGAAGACCAGAAGTCTTCACAACTTTCATGAATAAAATGTAGTGTGCATTATCTGAAATTGCACTTCTAAACTTGTGAACAGAATGAAACTGGCATCTTATGTTCCTGTTAGATTATTTCTGTCTCCATATAACTATACAATAAAAATGCAAACATATTCAGATACTCATTCTTTTGTGGTATAGAATATGGTAATTTCATGAAAACAAACTTAAAAGGAATTATTTTGATATAGTAATGAGTGATGGTCTCTCACAGTTAATAGAGTCCCAAATAACGCTTCAGCCTTTTAGACTTTTTAATCTGCCAGCATTATTCATTGTAGGTTCCTGATTTTCAAACCTATTTTAATGTATCTCTCCCATTCACTTTTTGCGTCTGAAAACTGATGAAATTACCACTGTCGAAGGGTGGGTGGAGGAGAATATGTATTAAAAAATGGCAGGGTTTTATGTGCATGTTTCTTGTGTGCCAACAGAATGGCAACATCCTTACAAACAGTAGATGCTGATCCGCAGTGTTTGGAAACTATGTGAGGCCATCCATCTGTTTTGCAGTTCAGTCACAATGCTGTTTGCTATAAAATGGAAAACACTGAAAATCGAAGCACATTTATTCATGACAATCAAGCTGTTTTGAGAGTCTGGCTTGCCAACAGATTACTGATAACATTATGTTATTGAAAAAAGCTTAGTCCATTAGGACTGCCCAATTCCTGGAACTGTACTAGAGGGCCACAAGGCAGGCTCTGTATAAGGCTTTTGGCACCAAGCTAATTCTCAAATTCTGGTTGGTCTCAAATTAGTGAAACACCAACCAATTCCTCTTTGGAGTCTGACTGTAAGCCCTGCATCTTGTTTGATCCAGCATAAATTAATTCTTATGAAGATGATGATATGGCTTTTTTGTTTCTTGAAGATCTTAGAGGTGGATGCCACTATTCTAAAGAGTTGTCTCAATGACTGGATCTTCTGTTCAAATTTATAATTACTGATCTGTTTGCTCCCCAGCCATCTCTCTGGTGCTTTAATGTTAGCCTTTTCATGCTTTTGTCATCTCGGCTCTCACCTAAGGAGTACTCAGTTTCCCCAGGCATTACAGCGTTACAGTTCATGGGTCAATTCTGCTACCACCACAACAAAATGTGGTACCACAATTCATTTTTAGTTTTCTGTTTATCACATACGTCTCAGTGAAGTCTCAAATCCCCACACTCACTCCTAGAGGCTACTGCACAGGAACAATCTTAATCTAAAATATAATGAAAAGAGTAACATCATAAAAAGTTGCAACTCATCCTTTTCGTTCCAATTTTTCAGGTCTTGGAAGTGACAGGAGTTTGAAAGATATGTAATGTCTGGAGTAGAGATTTATCATCCTTTTCCTGCACTCCTGTACCATGCAATACTGTTTAGATATGGGAAGCCTGTGGCTCAGTCCCCTCTCTTGTATAAAGCTCATGTAAACTTAATTGTTTCATGTGTTACACCCTTGCAGTTTCAGTTGTTGGTGCAGAAAAGAAAACCCTTGAGTAAGAGCCTCTTCTTTGTCTGTTTCTGGTCTAATATAGAAGTATCAAAAAGGTCTGGAGAGACTCTGCTTTTGTGAGATGTTGAGCCCAGTTTTTGTAGACACAGACACATGCAAATAGTGTGGATAAATGCATGCATTGGGTGAGTCCTGAACCAAACATGTTAGTCTTTTGAAGGCCTCCCATTGCTAGTTAATACGATTCCTATATTGTTGATCTCCAAGACTAACCAAGTGAACAGGAATTAAGATGTAGATGACTATATAAATAATAAAAGAAAAGGCCTATTATACAAAGTTAGTATTATTTGGACCTCTAAGTTTAACAGCCATTATACCTGTGAACATGAAGACATAAAACACTCAGCAAAAAAAAAAAAATCCATAAATTAATATTTTGGGCTACAGATGACATGTTCACAGCCTTCTTAGATCAAAGTTGTGCTTAGTGCTGGTAGAAAAATGGAGATTAATATTCTAGTTCTCCATTATTATACAATGTAACCATTAGTCTTCAGTAATATAGATGAAAAACATAAATTCAGAGTTCTTGGACATTACTTAAATAGGAAGTGTGATTTTTATGCATTTTGTAAGCATGGGTATTACATGGCAATTTTTTATTCAAATTCCTGACCAGAGCACTAGAAAAAAAGAAGAGGTAACTCACTGTACTGGGGACTCAATTTCAAAAGTCACAGTAAGTCCAGCATATTCTGAGACAGTACTTCAGGAGTTGAGTCAGTTCTTCAACAATGCTCAAAGTTGGCAGACATGATCAAGAAAACTCATCAGTGATGTACTTGCTATTGAGCGCAGAGCCTGGTGATTGCTTTACTAGAACTTCCCTTCACTCAGCCGAGAGTAGATCAAAGTGTATGGTGACACATTTAGTGCACAACAGCAGGGTCCACGTGGCCTGTCAGTGTGCAGCAAACAAATGCTCTAGAGACTTAACTTCCCAACTTATTGCACACTTTCTTTCCATATACACAAGCTGTCAGATAAAGAACTCCTCACTGGTGGAATGCCATGGATTTTAATGGGATTCTTCCTTGAGTAAGAAAAGCAGGATCAGGCTCTGAATTTTCCTATGGATCAATCCTTCTTATTTCTATTTATATGCTTTCTATCTTCCTAAACAGTTTCCCTTCCTCCTTGATGTTTGTGCTCTTCAGAGATGTGCAGGCATTTATCACCTTCACTTTACCTAAGCTATATATATTTATTCCTTCCAATCTCTCTCATAAGTCATTTCCTCTCCGGATGAAATCGTGTCATGACTGTTCATGTACAGAATCAGGAACTCATCTTCCTCCTGTGTTTGCAGGAGTTTGAAACTGCCCTTTGTCACAGTGCTGCAATTCTTATGTAGACGGTGAGCCAATATGTGAACGTCTAAGACTTTGTAGGCTGACGAGGGCCATATTTGTTTGTCAGAAGTTGATTTTTTTTCTGCTGCAGAACTCCATTTTCAACTCTAATTTTTTAAAAGGAGGGGTGGGAGAGGAAATTCACTGCTTGGTAACCTTGAAAACGCTTTTCAATGGTCAGGTCTAGCAGAAAACACAACAAGAGAAATGAGTTTTTTGGCACAAAAGACAGGCTATTAACCTCCTGTCAGGTCTGGCTTGTCTGGTAGCCTGCTGAATCTTCATTTATTTGTACAATGCTGGCTGTTTTGAACTATAATAAAGGAAACATGTCTCCACATATACCCTGGTATTTTAGTTGTGAGATGTGGCTTTGCCTGAATTTCATTTTCAAGCAGAAGAGATCTGTGGTCTGTTTCTATCATTACTAGATAAGAACTGCTGCAAAGTCAGTAAACTTCCACAAAGCTTGTTATTTGAGTGACGCTTAAGTTTGCTACCAGAAACTCCTGTAGATGAGTTTGTGGTAAAATTGCACAACTAGGGATCTTATAGGCACTTCTGAATGTTCTATATGTATTTTTTGCTTTCCTCAGTTAAAATTTAGTTCTTCTCTAGAGTATTTCAAATAAGGATGTATGCAGTTTAAATAACTAAATCTGTTATTCATGGATAAAGAAAAAACTAGTTTCATTTTAGAACCTGTTCACTTTGATCTGTTTTAGAAAGACAGACCTATTGAAAATGGTGCTATTATATTGTACATTATTGTGTGAAGCTTTAGTTCTTGAGAGAGTCTTGTACTGTGATAGAAAAATTTAAATAAGTGGTTTAAAATTATGAATATGCTAAAATACAGTCCCAGCATGAAGACAGCAGTTGATTGGACACTGCAGAATGATTTCAAAGATATGCCGGAAGATGTCGATAGATATGTAGATTGGATTTCTTTTGAAAGTGACATGAAAAATTACCAACATTAATGAAAATAATGAATTATCAGGAGGTAGAAGATGTTTTTAAATGCATGCCCATGCCTTGTATGTTTTTAAAGTGATTTGTGGGGATTTAGATATGACTCTTCATACAATTAAGGAAATCTAGTGGCAAACAAGATTATGCATCAGTGTTTGCATGTCTTCCAAAATGCTTATACCTATGCCAGAATAGCTATGGGTCAAAATGAGTGTCCTTTGCAGCTATTCCACACAGAATCTTCAGCACAAGAATCATAGTAGGCTTATTGTCGTTAACTGTGTAAACTTCCCCTTCACGTGGAAACATGGAATTTTCAGATTCCATTTACAGCACTTAGATCTTCCTTTTCTCTAGGAGCATGGTTTTCTTTCATCTGCTTCCGGAAGTGAAGGCAACTTCCCTGTTTATTCCAGTCAGTTCTAGTATATTCTAAACTGTTGCACTTCCTGATGTCCTTAGACTTTTGAAAAGGACATTAATCAGTCTGCAGCTTCCAAGGTAAATTGCTTGCATGTCTCCTCCCTTGCTTTCCCAATCAGGTTTGCTGTTCTTGTATCAAATATACCTTTAATTGCTTGCTTCTCTGTTGCATCCTTCATGTTACATGTTAAAAAAAAAAAAAAAAAAAAAAAAAAGAGAGGGAGAGTTCTGCGGCACTTAAAGACTAACAGATTTATTTATTGATCTTCAAAGTGTCTGACGAAGTGGGATTTTCTCCCATGAAATGCAATAAATAAATTTGTTAGTCTTTTAAGTGCCACAGGACTCCTTGTTTGTTGTACTGAACTAGATTACTGTGGCTGCCCCTTTGGAGCATGTAAAAAAAGGGAAACTGGTCCATTGCTACAGCCAATGCTAATGTAAATATCCTTATACATGTTGCCTGCAGCTGCAGTCTCTCAGCTGGGGACACTGCAGTATAAACTCAATCACCTGACGCTTCATTTACGAACTGCTTACCTGACATATTTACTTTCACTTTCTTCAAATTGGCCAGGTACTCTGTGTTCATCTTTCTAGTCCATTTCATCAGTGAGGCTTGATATATGGAATAAATTCTTTTTTCAGTCTTTCAATATACACTAGTCGTCTTCCTCACTGTGGTTAAAATATGCGACCTTATGGCTGTCTTCAGAAGGAATTTCATCTACAAGGAAATATTAAGGCATTCAATATGCTGTACATGTGGAAACTCTCTTCACTGTCATAACATTGAAAGTTCTCAGTACATTGAGCAGCCATCTTAATCTACAGGATCTGATCTGAGACAGTTCTTCAGGGAGCAAAACAGGAAGCTTTCGCCTGTGGTGCTCCGATTAGCTCATGTTGTTGACTGCTAAGCAGTCCCTTTGTGGTTACTTCTGCTCCAGTCCCCAATTCCATACTTCTCTGCAACCGAATAGAGCTCTATTTTCTAAATAGGAGACAAGATAAAAAGTAACTTCCTCTAATATGATGGGTGTTCCTGCTTGCTTATAGCTCTCATTTTGTATCTCTGCTGCTTACATCCTCTTGCAAGGGGTAGGAATTCACATCAGTTAGATTGGTTCTCCCTTCTCCACTTGCATTTTGTTGTCCCCTTGTTTGTCTGCTTCCCTTCCAGTTGTCTTCAAGTTTGATCACAGTTGAATTTAACACCATCAAGACACTTGCTTAAAGGAGTCAGCAGGAATGCACCTGGTAGCTGCTGCTGCTACTTTTATTTTTTGTTTTTGTTTGTTTGTTTAACTAAGTTCAAAACAAAATTTGCTCACAAGCTTTTTTAAAAAACATCCTTGGCTGGACTACAATTAAGAAGCACGACTGCTTTAATTCTGCTACCTGCGGTAGTTCATTTTTATGATAGAAGGAACTCCACGGGCCATGTAAGACCTCTGCAGAACAGTGATCTTTGGATTTTAACTGGAGAGCCACCGGCTTCACCTATCCAAACAGGATCCAACTCCAGTCATTTACTGTTGTCTACTGAAGAAGGACAAATGTCACTTGGCTTTCCTTAATTAATGTTTAACTTTTGTTTACCAGAGAATATCCCAATGGGCTTACAAAATTGGAACAACCCTTCTAACCAGCTTGTAAAAAAAAATGTTTTTCTCAGTTGCCCTCAGCTTGCTTTGTAGACCTAGAAAATGGGGCAACCTATGACATTAGCTGATATGATGTATCATATTGACCTCTTTTGCAGGTAGAACTAGCAAACTAGTAGCCTACGATCAATGTTTTTATGATTGACTGTTTGTTCCTGGTTTAAAATATTGGATAAATCATCCCTAATATTAAGGGAGCTGTGTCAGCCCAAGCAAATGAGGCATGGCCTGAGCAAGAATTCCCAAAAGCTACAAAATACCTCTTATTTAAGTGATAAAGATATGGAGATGTAAGAATAACTTGAAGTTTTACCTATGTGCACAAGCTCTTTCAATCTAGTAGTGCCATGAAGTTGACAGAAAGTAGTGCTGCCTGGTGCTCAAAGCTCAGTATAGCAAACAGTGCCTCAAGAAGCAGCCTTGTTACCACAGCAATTTATCATGCCCTTTTATAAGAGTGCTGTTGTGGTAACCACTGCCTGGCGAGGCCATGGCAGGACTGTAGCAGTTAAGCCTTGGGCTGTGGAGGGGGAACAGTTGGGGCTTGTGCCTTTTTGGTGCCATCTCACATGAAGTAGGCCCTGTGCGTATGTGCAAAGAGTTGCTGTTGAGAAAAGGCCTTACTTCAGGCATGCTTCCAGCTCTGCTGGCTGGGAAGCAGCAGCAGGATAGTGGCTCCATCTCCTGGGTCTATGTACTGTTGCTTCACCATAAAAAAAAAAAAAAAAAGAGCTTTTAATAGCTATACACTGAGTGTGGATGGGTACGTTTCCCCTGTCAAAAAATTACAGACCACCCATTCTAGAATATTGAACTAAAATAAGACAAAGTGTCTGAAAAGGAGAATCTTTTTCCAGCAGTGCTGTTGCCATGCCCAGTTTACCATTATCCCAATGTCTTCTCATTATCCACCATGTGAAATATGAAAATGAGGGCTGTTCTCTTCTTCCCAGGCTTAATTCATATTTGCATTAAATTCTCACTGCATCTTATTGTGCCATAATATAAAAGAAATGGTATTACTGGGCGTGGATTTTATTCACTGAACAAATTGCCCTTGAATTTAACACTTATTAGCATTGGAGAAAAGACTGGAAGCATTTGAGGAGATGTTGAGAAAGCAGGAGCTGACACACTTGCCATGATAATGTTAACAAAGCTGTATTAAAAAAGATGTGTATGCAAAAATACAGTGGCATGATGAGGCCTCCCACGCATATCACAGAATGAAATATTTATACTATAATCATACTATTAATAAAATGATGGATCTGCCAACTTATATTGTAATAAGACTCGGCTGAAAGATTGGGTACTGTCTGGGGAACTAAATTCATATCAAGCCATCTGAGAGCTGTAAAGAGGCACTCTGGACTAGTCAGACAGTTCCTGCATCTGAATTTGCCGTACGGTTTTGCGATGCACTTGCTTTGTGATTGTAACAGTTTCCATCCAGAAGGTGGTCCTAGTGACCATAACAGCCTTACTTCAGAAAAAGTAGAGGGAAGCCTGTGCTTCTACTGCTGGCACCCTGCTGGGTTGGATCCCTACTAAATGCTGAGGTCATTCAGCCATGGCCTTTGCATTTGAACAGTGAGTCAAAGATCATAAAGGAAGGTTGATTTCATGATTAAAGCACTGGAGCCTTGGGTTCAAGTTCCTGGCCCTATTTAGACCTCGGCTGTGGCCTTAAGGAAGTCATTTAGGTTCTTCAGCCTACCTCCATTCAGACCCCTTTTCTGTCACTTGTTGTCATTGTATTTGAATTGCAAAGTCTTTGGGGCAGGAGATGTCTGCACAGCACCTAACATAGTTAGGACTTGGTTTCAGTTGGGTCCTTTCTTTTTGTAATACAAAATATAAATACTAAAGTCAGGCCTGCTCCTCTAATCATTTTTCTTGGGGCTGCTCTTTGGTGTATGTGAAACTAGCCTCATTGGCTTCCTAACTCAATTCCATTCCCCATGAATGGGGAAACCAACAAAACCACCACCACAGCTTGGAAGAGGCAGAATTTTTGCCAGGAATGGAGTAGCATCTAGATATGAAGCATCTTCTCTTCCTCATCAAGGTTATTTGCATTGGCTTGCGTTGTTGCACAGGCTACCCCTGTTCTGTAAACAGAGGACTTCTGACTCCAAGGCTGGCTGATCCACTACCTCAGAGTCTTAAATGTGTGCTGAAAATTCCAGCTGCCAGTAGCAGTAAGGGCTCGTCTACACAGGGAAATTGATTGGAGTATTACTGTGGAATAAATTATTCTAAAAGAGCTGTTTTGCAATAGCTTCCCATGTGGCCTTTACCCTGAATAATTAGCACACTTGGTGAGCTTGTGGAAGAGGGACGTGTCTTTTTTTTTATATACAGCCTCACATGAGGGGAGCCCTGATCAGTGATTAAGGCCTTAAGGCACTGTAGCCATACAAGTAATAAATGTTCCTCTATTGAGCTGTGGCAGGATTTGGCAGCCTCCCAGCTCAGTTTCCCATGTGAAATGGGTGATTCAGTCAGGATATTTTCTTTGGGCAATTAATTTATTGACAAAAGGTACAGAAGTCCAACATCCTATGGCAGAATTCTCAGGTCCAGTATCTCAGACCTGCACCAGGAGAAAACTCTTCCTTGAGCTTTCAGGTACTCACACAGACTCTCAAGTGAAAACTGTTTGTTGCTGCTTCTTTTCAGCTTCTACTGACTCACCCTGCTACTTAAACAGACATGGAAGCTTCCCTTCACGTCTCATGGGTTGGGCCACTAGCATCATGATACCTCCTTTATAACCTTCTGGCTGGTTGCATACTTGTACCCACCCCTTCTAGAACAGAGAATTCCTCTGACTGCAGTGACCCTCAATGGCAGCCCATTACAATAAAAAGTTTGTGTAACTTTCACAGCAAAGTGTGGGAGGGAGGTCCAAGTTAAATAAGGATGAGAATACACTGTTTTCTGGCTCCTCAGAGTTTTATACCAGTTTAGACTCCCTTCTGCATCCAAAGAGCATGCACAATAGTTCTTAAGGAGGCTGGCTGTAGGGGAGCTCTACATGTCATCTGTGCCTCTGCTCCAATCTCTCTCTTCTCCCTGGTCTAATTTTATTTTTTTGTCCTCACATGATCTTGTATATTTTTTTTCTTCTTATGCTGTGAAAAGAGTTTGCCAAGGTGGTAGCACTTGTTGCTAATTAAGCAGCAGCTGGTGGCTGATTTCTGTACGAATAACACATCCAGGAATTTACATTACACATTTGTATTTTGGTGGTAAATACAGAGGACTTGATTTCCCATTGCCCTATGACTCTCTACACTACTACATAGCCTACAAGGGATATAAAGGATGATGATTTTCCCACTGGTTAGATGATTTGTGCACCCAAACTTACTTTGGAGGACCAAAAAGACCCAAAATACAGGGAGGTTTAAAGTTACCTGTTTATCTTCCTTCCTATCCTGTACTTAACTTAGCTAGGCCAAAATGAGCAATCAAGCCCAAGAAAACTGAATAAGCTGGATATTTTGCTCCTAGAACACATCTCTATTTTCTAGTGGCCTTGCTTTTTATTAGTATTAGTATTATAAGACTGACTCTCAAAAAGCAGCTGCAGATTAGATTAGGAGTTTAATACACATTGCTGTAAATGCACAACATACAGTCATAAAAACCTTGCTTTATCACCTCTTATAATCTAAACAAAGTCAGGCTGTGTTACAGCTAGATCTCCAAGGAAAATAGTTGTTGCTAGAAATGGCATTGGGACATCCCATTTTCCCCTGAGTCAGTAACCAACCACTGCCCCAGCACAGGTGAACTATGCTGCTGGAGACACCATCTCTTCAGTAAGAAGTAAAGCAGGTTCTGGCCATTCATGTTCAGGAATGATCTAGCCATTCCTACCTTTTGAAAGAGAAAAGACTTTAACCCTGCCATGCTGACTAAATGCGAACTTGGTGCTAATTTCTGCTGTGAGCGTCCATCTGATATGGCGTTCCTCTTTGCTGCTTCTCCTCAAATATTGTAGAAACTAGCTGTGTAGTTATGATAGAATGCACTTCTGTATTCACACCCTACACTCCATTGGAATAATCTTTGTACAATGTACACCTTGTAAGGTATCATATGAAACATTATTGAAGTTGTGACATTCCACTATATGGTTTTATTGCTCATGTTTCAAATTGAGATTGGCAGAGAAATGTGTACTCTGCTAGGTTTGCATTTAAGTAATAAAAAAAGTCACAAAGTTGGAGGGAAAGTACATGAAACTCACAAGGTGTGGGAAAAACCAGCAGGGAACATCCTTCCCTATAGACTAGGGGTGGCCAAACTTATGGAACTCAAGAGCCACTCAAGTTGATTATTAGACCTTTTGAGAGCTGCACTGAGGCATTTAGCCATATACTTTTACCTACTAAATTGATTTGCTGATGGTCTTCCGCGAGCCACACTTTTTCATTCAAGAGCCACATGCAGCTCCCGAGCCGCAGTTTGCCCGCACTTGCTATAGACTTTCCTTCCTGATATCCTGTTGGAGATGTTTATTTTCAAAAGGGAGGCTGAGGCTATAAAAAGGAGGGACAAACATCTCATGGTGCCCCATCCTCCCTACCCATCAATTCACACTGCACTTGCTGGGACAAAGTAAGCAGCCATTGGAATTTGGGAGGGGTCCTGACCTAAGAAATTTCATCAAAAAGACAGCTGGAAATGTGTTGAGAACTTGGCTTTGAACTGAGCATAATTTGTCACGTTAGGCAGCAGTAGTGTTTTTATCTTTATTTTTCTTGTAACTGTTTCTGATGTTTATGCCTCATTACTTGTACTCACTTAAAATCCATCTCTTTGTAATTAATAAACTTGTGTTATTGTTTTTTCTTATCTGACGTGTTTAAAGTGAAGTTCTGTGAAACTCCACTTGAGTGGCAAGTTATGTGCATATTATTTCTATTAAAGAAATAATAGACTTGTATAGTCCAGGAGAGGATTGGACAGTACAGGACATCAGTCTCAGATTTTCCTCCAGAGATATAAGTGTATAAGTGAGATCACCTTGCAGTATACCCAAGCCTGAAGAGAGCCATAGGGTAATCCAAAGGTAGCAAGACAAAATAAGGCACCAAAATAAGTTGCAGGCAGGGGTGACAAAGCTGCCCTTTAGTCTGGACTGTACTGTAATTTGTCCCAGCAATGAGAAGCACCTGTGTCCTGCCCCAAAGGTACCATCACTTCTATATCAGGTAAAGTGATTGTTCAGGGAGAGGGAGGAGTTACCTACCTTACAGGGCTCACTTTACAAATCTTGGTAAAGAGCAGGCATGGCCAAACTGTGGCTCGAGAGCTGCACGTGGCTCTTGAATGAAAAAGTGTGGCTCACAGTTTGATTTAGAAGCTAAAAGGGTTGGCAGTAGCTTGGGAGGCCAGTCTATTGTTATTGAAAGTGAAAGTTGTAGATACTTGCAGTATTTCACATCTTGATAACAAAGTAATAGCTCTGAAATAGAATGACTTAATCATGGTATCAGCATAATCACATTGGAAAGAGCACTTCATTCAAACTGGTAACAAAAAGAGCCATGAACTGCCCTCCCCGTCAGCCCAGTACCAATCATATGAAAACTTAGCAGGAAGAGCATGAACTAGCTTTCTAACAATCTGTCAGCCTGCTTCTGCTCTGATCAATCAATGCCAAAAGTCTCACTAATGTGGGAGCAGGAAAGCAATCCCAGAAAGGTGAGAGTCTTTCCCTTTGCAGGGAGCCTGCCCAAGACTCTGTAATGCCATTTTAAGTCTTAATGTGACTTATTACAAAGGTATCCTGGGGGACCTTACCATAAAATGTCAGTAACAGATAGAAGTGCACAGATGATTTGTATTCAGTTATATCCTGAAAATAATTAGTCAAATTTCAGTCACTCAGATGAATACAATACAATAATAATCTAAGTATAAAGCACAGGTTATTTTTTTTAAATAGTTTTTTCTCATAATTGAGTCATCCCAAAGAGAGTTAAAATAATGAGTTGGGAAGTGATAATGCAATGAATAACCTTAGACAAATGCAGGAACCATTATGGATCATATTTTCAAAGAACTGAGTTCACATTTAGTCGCGAATTATGTGGCCAGATTTTCAAAAGTGCATTGCCTGTGGAGTGAATATTGAGTGCTGTGCACCCTTGAAAAGCTGTCCCTTATGTAGTAATATAGGTGCCAAAAGTCTCTGGTGTAGGTTGTAGGTGCTGCCCACTTGAAAAGCCAGTCATGAGCACTTTTCAAAAGCTTTTCCCTTGTTCTGAATAACAGGTTGCACACAGCCTAGGCAATGAAGATGTGTTGTCCTTGACACCATTGTTTGCTCTTTCTCACTTGAAACTTGCCACAAAATAGAAGCAGAAAGAGAAACTAAGGTCATTTATCCTACCATCTGCACATACAGTGTGCAGCAATATGCTATTTTATTTTGTTAATCCTAAAACTTTAATACTGTGCTTCATTTCCAAATCATTCAACACTGACGTAATATTTGCTAGATTCTTGTATTCAATATAAAATATGTCTACACTGGGAGGAAAAATTAATCAGTATGTTGATAAGCCCCTATAATTAAATGTAGATAGGTTGCTGTACATGTGACAAAGCTGTGGTAGCTTTTTTGTTTACCTGTCATTGCTTTGCACTTCCTAAAGTTTCATTTTGGCATCAAACAAATCATGTTTGCTTGTTACTAGGCACTACAGTGTGACAGCAGTTTGCATCTGTAACTTAGTTGGGGGGGGGCATCAGATTTCACCAGATATCAAAGATGATTTGATGAATTTTGGCTTACACTGAGGAGGAATGCTAAACAAAGTGGCTACTGTATATTCTGTTGCCTTAGAGACTGAAACATCTGTATCCATGCAGGCAAGTGATGCAGACATGGTAAGATATGACTTCCTTGTATTCCTTGTGTTCATTTTGCTGTCAACAGAAATGTTTTATGGTGGCAACATGCTGGAGTTCTTTTGCCTAGTACTTCTCTGGTTCTGTGGTATATCTTGGACCAGAAGGGCTTTTTAATTAAAGTCTAACTCTGAAGTCAGGACTCTCCCTGAGAAAAGATGCTTTCATGTGAATAATTTTTCAAGATGAACTTGGAGGGACTTGAAATGATTGTGGTACTGGTGATAATTGTTGCATTTGTGAAAGCACTTGAGCATCTGGGTCTCCTAGAAGGCAGTTATGAAGGTAGGATGTTAAGAAATAGAAAATATTTGGTTTGGAAAACAATTTGCTGCAGAGCATTCTACTTTAATCTGTGTGTATGCAGTGTTTGGGTAACCGATGAACTGAACAGAAGCTTAAATAACTTCAAGATGCTTTCTTTAGATAAATGAACTATATAAGGCATTTTGTGTAGCTCCATATAATAATTTAGGCTCTGATTTTAAGCAGTTTGACATACAGGTAATCTTAGGCAATTATCTTTCTCTAATTAAGATGGTTTCAAGAACTTCTATACAGAACTGTATGGTTTTGGTAAACTGTAAATTGTATACTGCAACTGGGGGTAAGGTAAAGCTTTTCATTGTAGTAAGTTTATTATTGTACCTTCTCATTTTATTCTAATTGTTGAAGCATTATTTATTATTAGGTAACAGCTAAAATTGCCGATAAAATAGAAAACACTAAGGTTATTCGGAAGCACTTTTCCTATAAACAATTCCTTTGTCACATCTTAGCTCTTTTTCCAGAATGTTTATCATTAATATCTCTTCTAATCTTTAACATATAGAGTCTGTTTCAAGAGAATACTTTACTGATTGCAGTGTAAATGTCCTTTGTTGAAGATACTTGAAAAAGATTGACTGGCAAAGATGCTCTACTTCCTATTTTCTCTATCAGTTTTACAAACAATGTCATTCAAGCAGAAACATAAAACATTAAATAAAGGCATGAAGGTGAATTTTGAACAAAGATCTTTTAAATCAAAATATGACTGTGCAGAATGCTTCATTGTTTAATGCAAGGAGTAGATTTACTGTGAAGTCAGAATGTTCCTGAATTTGATATACCTTAGAGCAGTTGATTTTTCTGGAAACTTTAAGGTCATTTTTCATAGTGAGCTATCAAGTAGGTAGGCATTAAAATAACCTTCAGCTAACCACTGATACAGCACAATTACTGTCTCCTGCTTTGCCCATGACAACCTGCAAGAGACAAGGTTGGTAGCCCCATATGAATTACTTGACAAAGTTTAGTACAAGGTCTCTAGGAAACCAGCAGCAAGCCCTACATTAGGAGAACAGTTGTAAAACTTTGTCAGTGATTGTGTGCTTTACTTACTAGTTCTAGCACATATACTTGCTTCTCATTCTTGCTCTCTTGAACATCTTTCCGTAACTTGCTAGGTGCTTAGAAAAATAAGAGGAAAGGAGGAATAACATTTTGAAGCTGTGTTAGTTGAAGCTTTAGCATCACAGTGTCTGTTAAAATAAGATCATGCAAATAAGTTTTACTGCTGACAGAGAAACATAGTTATTTTGGCTTTTATCAGCCTTTATAAAACTTTGCACTCTTTATCATAGGATACAGTTATACATCTCCCTTGGTATATGGCTGAAATTCCCTTCAGCTTTGGTGAAGTCCATTTTGAATTCTACTGTTTCAACACCTATTTTCTGAATTCCTCTGTTTGGATAAATATGAAAAAGAGATGCTACTTTGCATCTGGATAAGAAGTGAGAATGGAAGGATGTTTAAGGAAAAAATGTTGATTTGTTGGGAGTAGGTGGATACATGGTCCCTATCTTTGGTCACCTCAGATAGTTTCAAGGACTATTACAAGAGAAGAATTGCATATTTGGTACCATTAACTTTTAATGAGTGACTGCCTTGCATATTTGCATTTCTTGGAGGAAAATATAGTTGGAACACTTGTTTTCTGAAGCAGGTTAATGCAAGCCAGTAAGATGGGTTAATGTTTGACAGCATGTTGGAGTTATTCAGCATATTACAGTGAAAATAGCATACAGTAAATTTTGTTAGGAGAGACTAGAACATAAAAGGATATTCCATAATAAAAATTAATTTGAACCAGAGTCAATATTTACCATAATGACATACAGTTATTTTACATTTTGTGATGTAAACAGATGTTCTGTTTCCCCAGATGGGTATGGAAGTACATGCCAACGTGCATGTGTGCGCCCTACTCCTCTGTGTTTTTATGTGTCTTTTATCGTGTAGATCAACACCAGCATTGCTTAACTGAGTTGTTGCACAGTATTGGTATCTTGCACAGCAAAATATATTGAAATGCATTAGCTCTCAAACCTTGTATAATGGGCTAGTACAGAAGAGTATTTCATTTCATACAGCAGCTGTGATTGCTGTTCTGTTGGACAGGTGGTGATACCTTTATTAGTAGTCCTATTCAAGTCAGTGGGATTTCTATAGAAGAAGCTGCTACTCACCATGTCTAAGGATACAGTAATCTAGTTTCATATATTGTAACTTTTTGGAGCTACAATATGCTAAGAATTATGAAGCGCTTAAAGCCAAGTCTTCCAGCTGCAGTTTATGAAGAAAAGTATAGAGAAAAGTCTGAAATAAGTTTCTGTAAATCCCCTTAATTATGCAAGAACAAACTTTATGTCTAATACACCAGGCAGGAGAAAATATGTGCTCTAGATCTTATATATGCTTAGGGTTTGCTTGGTAGATTACATGTTTAATTACCAAATAGGGAAAAAGATAATTTGCACAGAAATATACTTCTATAAGGGGAGCACTTATTAAATTGTGCTATATACCCTAAAGTCTCTGTCTATTTCAGTCTGTATCTCTTATTAGCACCATCCATTGATGTGGGTAATTATTATCCCCAATATTAGTCTATTCGTCAGTTGGAGGCACATATGCCATTGATGTAAGGAAGTAGAGATCTCTGTGGAAGTGTGTTCCCACTTATGCCAGAGATGAAAATAGCCCTTCAGAAGTTAAGGTCAACTTTTGCAAAATGGCTGCTGACTTTGTGTTCTTTTTTTTGGAGTGTCTACTCTAACAGGCCTTCAACTTCTGATGATCAGAATACCTGGATATTCACAATTACAGATGAAGCCAAGGGAAGCTGTGAGTGCTTTGTGCTTCTATGTAATTCTGTCCTTCACAATTTCAAGTGGCGCTCCCAAGGTTAGAGGCAACTTTGGACATGTTGGCCTGAATGGCTTAGGCTATATCTACACTGCTGTTAATTAATGAAACATCTGCTGCTGACCCACATCAGCACACTCAGGCTTGGCCTAAGGAACTGTTTAATTATAGTGTAGATGTTTTGAGCTCGGGCTGGAGCCCAGGTTCTGGGACCCTGCCCACCTGCCTCTTTGTGGGGTACCAGAGCCTGAATTTGAGCCTGAGCCTGGACGTCTACAGTACAATTACACAGCTCCTTAGCAAAAGACCCATAGCATGGTCTCATTGGCACAGCTGAGTTTCCAGTCCCATGTTGGTTCCACATTATCTCTGTACTGAAAGGACATGACTTTGTATATTTTGTGCAGAGAGAACCAGCAGCTATAACTCATCAGATATTCTGAGCATCGTCTTGAGGTTCTTTCTCGGGGAAATTCCCCTAGAGTCAGGGTTTGATTAATTTGGTTTGGACCACAGAATAATGAACAGAATATAAAAGTTCCCTGAAGTTATAAAACCTGTTTTTAAAAAAAAACCATTTATATAAAATATAACCCTCAAAGTTCTTTCTTGGCTCCTCATTCGTGTTAAAAAATAGTGGAGAAAATTTCTGCCCCAAGTACCCTAAACAAATTGGCATTCTAATAGAGCTTAGCAATCTGGAAATTTTCCCCTGGGTGAAAACTACTTTCTGTAGCTTCAGTCAATGGATTCTGTGTGCAGAACTATATGGAAGTTGCAAGAACAGGAATCTGCAGGAGCAGGCTATAGGGCAGCCTCCTAGTTTTTGTGTGGCTGGTATGGAAAAATGGCTCCTATCCCTGCACAAAGGATATGTACTGGATTTGCATTCTTATGGGCCCCCATGCTGAACTCGCACTCCTTGCTGGCCTAGACGGAGTTGGAGTGGATCACAGCTTGCTGTAAGTAGGAGGAGAGGAAGTAAATTAAGAATGCTAAGCATGCTTTTTTGTAGCTGTGTACCTCTTGCCCACAACAATGATTCCAGTGGGATGGCTGCTGAGTAAAGGCTGAAACCACTAAATAAATTGTTTAAAACAAAGCAAGATTAATTGGGGAAACTCTAAAATCTGGACAACTTGCTCCATAAGTCTGCAGTTAAGTGACAGATATTTTAATGCCATGCTCCACACTCTGTTAAGTTGCCCTCTTGCCTCTGAGCTTCAGAGGTTGTGGAGGGATACTAAGGAGAGGGAGGCTGGGGAGATATTCTTCCTGGCAGCTGGATTTCATGGAATTCAACTCTCCATGGGAACACATAGGATCACTCCTCCTGTGGATTTGCAAAGTACTTACATTAATTAGGATTCTATTTATTTTTCCTTAGGAAGTCTGACTGGGTGACTTCCCCCTTCACCTGTAATTATAGAGCTAGATTCTATCCCCGTTATTTCTTCTGAGCGGTGTCTGTGTCATTTAGTAGTTGCATTGAAGTCAGTGGAATTAACAAGGTACTAATGAACAAGAGAAAAGGTAAGAGAATCTGATTCTTTCTGGAATGTACACTTCCAGGTTGCAGTGGGCAAACCAGGAACCTGGTGTTTCTGAGGTGCAACGACAGCTCTGAGCCTGCCCATTTGTTGGGAAAGTTCAGATTCAGATGCTGCAGCTCAGGCCTGTCTGAGTGATAACACGTTTGTTTAATGTGGCTGCAGTGGGAATGGCAACAGAGGCACAAATGCCAGTACTGCTCCAACTGGAGCAGAGAGATTGGCTGACTGACATAATGAGGTCAATGTGAATAAGAGAACTCAACTTAGTAGCAGTCTAGTTATCAGAAGTCAAGATGTTGTGCAACCAAAGAAACACAATGTCAGTAGTCTTGGAAACACGTGCACAAATAGATGGAATGGTCTGCTTTAGTATTGGCCAATATCCTAAGTTTTCATCATTGCTATCCATCACCATATGAAGAAAAAATATCAATAGGGTTGTACGAATTTATTCATGCTGACCATAATGGCTGTAGCCTAGCTTTTTGTAGTCTGCTTTCTGTGTACATTTGAAGGTGGAACATGCATATGTTGTGTCTTTGCCTTTAATTTGTATTAGTTTTGGACTGTAAGAGGTAAAGATACAGAATGCCTTTTAACTGATTGCATCTACCTGCAAGAGCACAATAGACTCACCAAAAAGTGTGTGGTACTATAGAAGCAAATATAGAGAGATAGGTCTCAGTGCTCAGCTGGATGGGAAGAGAGGAGGGAAAATGGGATGGGAAGGAAGAATATGCCTTTCTTTTGTTAGGAGCTCAGTTGAAATTTGAGAATAGGACTCTAAAAATATAGCAGTGCAATTAACAGGTTTGCCCTTGTCTGTAGTGGCTTCAACCCAAGCCATATGGGGCTTTATCATTTCTCCAGCAACCTCTAGAGATGCTACACCTTCTGATCAGTTCCTCTCTTCCACTGTGATGTAAATTGAGAGTCCCACCCTGATTTTTAATTGAGTGAAATTCTGTGGTGTTTCCTTTTAAAAATGCAATTTCAGTATCTTCCCATTACACATGGACTGAACAGAACTGATTTCACTCACTGCGAATGTGCTATGATCTCATTCTTTCTTCATATCAAGCAGAAAGTTAATTTTTTACTTTGGCAGGCAGCCTATTAAATTGAGAAAGCAACTGATATAAGCATAAACATCCTGCACCTGGGATATCAGCAAGGAGAGCAAGAAGAGCAGATAAGTTTGATAAGAATGTGATTGACTTCTTTACTCTTTTGATGAGAGATAAAGAATTTCCTCATTAAGTCTAGTCTAGACACATTCTTCACAAAAGGTGACAGTTCCTCCTACAGGAGGAAAAATTTGAATGAGACTAAACTGTTTCAAATATCAGAGAGAAGATCTGAGGAGAAGTGCATTTAAATGTTCGAAAGGAGTAGCCATGTTAGTTAGTTCAGCAAAACAAGAAAGGTGTCCTGTGTTACTTCTAAAGACTAAAATTTATTTTTCTCATGAGCTTTCATGAGTGAAGTCCCATTTCATCAGACACTAGAAAACGGAAAACTTACAGTATGGGAGGGAAAGATAATTCTGTGGTTACACTTCACAGCATCGGGTCAGATTACTTCAGTAAATCAAAGAAACAGTATAGATTCAAACAGTACGGAACAACATATCAGAAAGCTGTAAAGGTGAGATCATTGTTTGTAATGCAAAACAAAGAAGGAACTCTATGGCACTTTTAAAGACTAATATTTGTTATGGAAAAGCCAGTTTATATCTCTGTTCAAACCCAAATTGATGCTGTCAAATTTGCATATGAAGTCTAACTCTGTGCTTTCTCTCTGAAGCTTTGCTTTAGAATTGCCTCCTTAAGGATTGCAACCGACATCTTTCTCGGAGTGATTAGGGAGATTGAAGCAACCCCCTATTGTTTTTTGAATGTTACCATTTCTGGTCAATTTCAAAAGGGATAGCCGTGTTAGTCTAGTCCAGTAAAAAAACTTCAAGCAGTTGTGTGGCACTTTAAGACTAACAGATTTATTTTTTGCATGAGCTTTCGTGGGAGAAGATCCCACTTCCTCAGATGCTTCACCCATCTTTGAAGCATCTGAGGAAGTGAGATGATCTCCCACGAAAGCTCATGCAAAAAATAAATCTGTTAGTCTTAAAGTCCCACGCAACTCCTTACCAGTTCTGGATTTGTCCATTTATTCTGTGCAGAGACAGTCCAGTTTATCTGATGTACAAGGCAGAGGGGCATTGCTGGCACATAATGGCGTATATCACATGGTAGGTGAGCAGATGAATGAGCCCCTGCAATACTCCATCAGAGAAGTGAGCTGGCTTTCTCATTACAAATATTAGTCATTAAAAGTGCCATAGGATTTCTTCTTTGTTTTTCATTACAAACAGTGATTCTCATTTCTCTCAGCCTTACCAATTTCTGATATGTTCTTCCACACTGTTTGAATCAGTACTATTTGTTTGATTTGCTGAAGTAATCTGACCTGATGTAGTAGAGCGTAATCATAGGATTTATTTTCCCTTCCTGTACTTTGTTTTCCATTTTTTAGCCTCTGACAAACTGGAACTTCACCCATGACAGCTCCAGCAAAAAATAAATTTGTTAAGTCATTAAAAGTGCCACAGGACTTCTCGCTTGTTTTGCATTTAAATGGAAGACTAAGTGCAGTAGATGAGAGAGTCAGCCAGACCCTTAGCAGTGCAAAAGTATAGGTAGATATTTATACAGGAATCATGAATACTCTGCTTCCAAAAGGGTAACAAGTGCAAACCTTTGGTACTTGAAAATGCTTTGTGGTTGGCATGCCAAAGTCTTGCCCTTTGCTAGCTCTGTCATGCAGACTCATGTCTAAAATTAATTCTTTCAGCAGTAGGACTTGCTACATTGATGACACCATGTCAAAATATTGACATTTTTATTCCAACAATTTACTGACAGTTGTTTTTGATTTGGGTCCGAATCAAGATCAAAGCACCACTATACTAAGGGCTGCACATACACATGGAGATAGACACTGCTCCAAAGAGTATACCATCAAAATAGACCAGACAAGCAAATGTGAGAAAGGAAGCAGAATTATCAATTTCCAAAGGGATAGCCATGTTAGTCTAGTCCAGCAAAAAAGCCAAGGAGCTGTGTGGCACTTAAAGACTAACAGATTTATTTTTCACATGGGCTTTCGTGGGAGAAAATCCCACTTCATCAGATTATCCCCACCATAAAGAGGTAGCAGAGGCACAGAGATGAAAAACTTACCCAGAGTCATGCAGTAAGTCTGTGATTGTCAGAAATCAGATCCTGGTTTCTTTGAGTCTTTGTCCAGTACCTGAATCACAATACAAATGTAATGGTTTATGTATAATTTACTGAAGATTTTAAGAATATAATAGTGGTGGAATTAAGTGTGCCTGAGTAATGAAGATATTTGCACGCGTATCCCGTAAACAGGATTTTCTGTTCTTGTCTGTAGCTTAATTATTCACTGTCAGCAAGGACATTTTACTGTGTCCCTGTTTTGCTGGGAATGTGCCCTTGGTATAGCTTCCAAAGACAGTTATGGATGAGCTGCTTGTTTCCTCACTTTGATTCAACAGATCAGCCTCAATTTTCTGGTATAAAATTAGTCCTACAGTACTTAGAATGAGCTGAGCTCTTATGTCTGATGGTGTTTGTATGATTGCAAAAGTATATATTCTTACAGGACAAAGAAATAACCATCGAGGAGGGGTCATGAAACAGTTTGTTTAACCCAGCGATGGATTATTTAATATTTATATTTTATATTTTCAATGTATTTTATTTATTTAATAATATCAGGGAAACTAATGAAAAAGAATGTGTATATCAACTCCCCCTTCTCACTGGAAAGCATTTAACTTATAAGTGATTAAACCACTTTTTATTGCCTTCCTTACCAGAAAACAAACCAGTTTGAGTAATTTGCAATAGCATGTATTCCTGTGGGCATACTTGCAGGTGGACCACAGAAAAGTTACTTTAAAATGCAATGTGGCTACTGTGTGGGTTTTTTTTATGAGTTTATAGCTGAGTGTCCCATGTAACAATTTGTTGGAAGAAATTTGATCATTTCCTGTGCAAGTTTCAAAGGCTTGATTTTTAGAATGCAGCTCCCATTGTCACTGGACAGTGCTTTAGTCAGTCCAAAAGATGCTGTGGTCATTTAGTTATGTTCATGACATGGGTCATCTATACAGCTAATTTCTTTTAATCAAAACTTGGCAGTGAAAAATAGCTTCTGACAGAACCTTTTTGTGAGAATTTATTTTCAATGCAGAGTTTTGGGTTTTCTTGACCCCCCCCCCATTTTTGTTAACTGAAATTTTAATTTACCCAGAAGTTTTTGTGGAAAATCAAAATTCAGTGAGCTATAATACTTTTAGTTCTTTATCTTTGTTTTAAAATGTTAACTTCAGAATAATTGAATGTGATCAATGTTTATGTAGTTTGAGGATGAGAGAAGCAAAATAAATGGAAGTAGCGGCCTTGATCTAGGCCAGTCAGAGGCACTATTTGAATTTTCCTACAGCTGCATATTGTGGAGGAGGGGAGTTGGTTTTAGCCCTGTAATCTTGTTTGTGCCATTCTGGTGACATGAAAATGCCATAAAGTCAGTGTTTGGGATTCCCTGGGTTCCACAGAGATCATAAAGGTTTGGGATTGGCACTAAGGAGAGCTGCAATGAGAACTCCGACCCTTATCAATTCTAGCCCCAACAGTTTACCACTCAAAGGAGGTAAGTGGTGGACCTTGGGTGAATTCAGGAGGTGAAACATCCTGATCTGTGGTGTCCTGCGTTGTCTTCATTTAAGAGTGGATCTTGTTCTGAGAGTCAGAATAGTGCTGTTAATGTCTGTATAACAACCAGAAGCGTTTATATCCGACGAAGTAGTAAATTCTAAGGAGTAAATTCTTTATGTGGAACTCTGATATGAACTGAGTATTTACTTCCAAATCTTTTCCAGCCATTCCAAATTCAAGTTTGATGCATTGTTGTTTGTGGACATTTGATTTCATGGAGAAAAGATATATGTGCATTGTAAGAAAACTCTTGCCCTCAGACAGTTAGACTATAAATTTATGGTGGTAAGATCCAAAATATGATAAGATGGTATATAGGACCTCCTTTACAACTGACTGACAGTCATCATTCTGGATATTTAAAGAAGGGTAGGTTGGGGGTTTTTTCATGCCTTTATTCTTCATCCTTCAAACAAAGGGCGAGACTCAAGTCATGCAATTTCACTGCCTTTAAAGGCATTATACCAAGTATGAATCTGGCCCATAATGCACATGATGAAAATGGTCGTACATTATTCCTGAATGCCTTTCAGGTGCAGACCTCATGGTGACAGAACTCACTATTACTGAGTTCTTACAGACAGAATGTCAGTTCTTTAGATCTTCAGAAATCTCCAGCATTGGGTTTGTTATTTAACTGAAGTGTGCTGTTCTGCAAGTGGAAAAATCTTTTATTTTTTTTTTAACTTCATTGAGTGCTTTTCCATTAAACACCTGACCCACTTTTTTCCAAAGTTGATGCTGCTGTGCTTAAAATTGCTTCAGAGTTAGGTCCTCTGGATTCAAAGGATTTTACCTTTAATCCAGATTGTCCGTTTTTTTTGCCTTTTGTCCTGTCCTTTGACTTGTTACTGTACTTCATGAATTTCTTCTGCTGTGTCATATGGTGATATAGAAAAAATGAAGTCTACAAATACCTTGGCAACACCAGCCTGTATTTCTGAACTAATAATGAATGTCTTCAGAAGGTGTCAACCCCCCCCCCAGCTTCATGTGCTGGTAGTTCTAAATATTGAAAACACACAGAAATCATGCAGTATACAAATTTGAAGAAGAAGAAAAGGGAATGGCTATTCCAATGGCTGTGATGCATATTATTCTTCATTAGTTCACATAGCTCAAAGAAGTAATGCTTTACAGAATATGCTTTCTCATGCAATGAGTGCTGACCCTATGTAAGAAAGATTCTAAGGGAGTGAATGAGCCCAAAGTAGACCTGTCTGGACCAGAATGATAACTTTGACTGTTACTGATAAGTTGTATTCTACCTTTGTTGCTAGAAAATTTTCAAAAACTCTTTAAAAGTGTCTTTAAAAAGTGCATTGTTTTAAGTGACAATAGTTGGGGGAAAGGTCAGGTTTTTTCACTATTTTTCTCGTATTTCTTTTCATCTGCACCTCTCTTGAAAGAAACCTCCTAGTGTTAGATGCCCCTGTGGACTGTAGATAGAGGGTGACACAAACATTCTTTGTTTCAGTAGTGTGATTGCTACTAAATTTGAGGGCATTACAATTCTTGTGAGATCAGAACGAGGCCTAAGACCAGCAGTCAGCCACTCTGTTGCAATATTACAAACATTTCCCATGATAAAGAGGATGCAAATCCCAAATTAGGGTGGTCTTCTCTCAGCCAGAGAGCTGAAACTCAGAAGTCCTGTGTTCTGTTCCTGGTTCTGTCACAGACTTCCTGTCTTGTATTGGACAAGTTGTTTAGTTCTGTGCATTTTTGTTGTGCACACCATAAAACAGATATAACTCTTCACAGGGTTGTTGAGAAGCTCCTCTAGCTAAAAGAAATTTTATATCTTCAGATGGAAGGTACTGTACATTGTAATTGGAATAACACTGTTCCCAAAATGAATGATAGCTTAAGTTATTTTAAAAGTGTGTGGAGATCTTGGTTTTCTTGAACCATGTTGAATAAAAGAAACAAGGAGTCTTGTGACACTTTTAAAGACTAACAAATTTATTATCACATGAGCTTTCATGGGAGAAAATCCCATTTTGTAAGATGCTTTGAAGTTGGGGAACTTACAGAATGGAAGGAAAATAAATGCAGGTGAAGTGTAAGTCATAAGATCAAACTATTACAGCAAATCAGTGCAGTAGTTTAGATTCAAATGGTGGGGAACATCATGTCGAGGAAGGTGTGATCAAATCTCCTGTTGTAATGAGAGAAAAAAATACATGGTCCTTAATTAGCCTTGAAGCAACAGTGTCAAATTTGCTCATGAATTCAAACTCTCCAGTTGCTCTTTGACACTTAGATATGTTATCTGTTTGTTTGAGCACAGCCATTAACAAATCAATGGAGCGAACAGGGAGACTGATGTGTTCCCCTATTGATTTTTTAACATTGTAATTTCTGATGTCAGACTTGCGTGCATTTATTCTCTTGTGCAGAGACTGTCTAGGTGGGGGGAGGCTTTTCTGGTACATGTTGGCTTAAATCACAGTAGCAGATGAGCAGGTGAATGAGCGGACAAAGTTGGCTACGTGGTTTTTTGCAAGGATACGTGCCTGCTTTAATGGTTCTGTTGTGTGGTCTGTAGTTGCTGTTGAGTATCTGCTTCAGGTTGGGGGGCTGTCTGTAAGCGATGAAATTTTGTGACATTTGTTAGTCTTCAAAAGTGCCACAGAATTCCTTGTTTTAGTTGCTGAACTAGATTAACATGGCTACCCCTTTGAAACATGTTGAATAAGTAGCCCCAGTATGTTCTTTTTTCCAATCCCATGACCAGCTGTCTACCTACTCCTAGTCCCTCTCTGATTCTCTCACCCTGCTCCCTTTCCAAGAGGAACTGAAGATGCTCCTTAAGGAAGGGTGAGGGGAAATATCCATTCACTCAGGAGTGCAAGCACAGGAGAAGGGAAACTGAAAGTAATGGAAAATGCAGAAAATGAAGGAGCTACAGCTATAATAGTCCCCCTTGGCAATCCCTAGTGGCTGAAGTATGAACAGAACCCATTTTCTTCTGTACTGTTTGCCCAGAGCAGACTGACCTCTAATACGGTGCTGAAACCAACTGCTGTTGGCAAGTACGCAGCCTTATATGAATAAATCATTGGGTGGTGAATAAGCTGCCTGTTCCTGACAGCTGATACTTCAGTCTGTCTTCCAACAGTTTCAGTAGTACTGCCAGCAGCTGTTTGCACATTCACTTTTTAATTTCAGAAGCTTCATTTTGGGCTCAGCTGTTTAAGATCCCCAACTGAGCTTTTTAAATACAAAATGAAAAGGTTGAAAGCTGCTGCTACTAGCTCTGAGCACTTCCAGTAGTCCAAGAAATAATATATTTATGGGGAAAAACGAGAGGAAACCAATTAAGCAGGAGAGTCATACTTAGCCAGTATTTTCTCAATGTCAGATTACATCAAGTTGCGATGCAAAAGTTAAAAAAAAAAAAAGAGACCATGCTGTGTCTTTCTGCACTGAGCCACATACTTTAAACAATTAATACCCTTTCTCTTCTCTGCCCTTTGTTCCCACAGGTCTGATTTTGCCTTTCCTGTTGAGTACAGATTGGGACTAACCATGCTGTTAGTAAGGGTAGCATAATGTTCCTTCCATTAGCAAATGTTCAGTCCTTGGTTGAAAGCCCATGAAAACCAGAGAGAACTTTTCTGTTGCCTTCAATGAGCTTTGTATCAGATCCAGTATGCTAACGATGTTACGTTCTTTCCCTCCACACACACATTCCCTTTTCACATTAGTCCTGCTTGCTTTGAAAACTACAGTTCCGTCCTCAAAAATGTGAGGAAGAATGGTCCAGCAGATAGAGCATCAGGTTGGAATTCAAAAACTCTTTGTCCAGTTCACTGTTCCATCACTGATTCACTGTGTGATCTTGGTCAAGTCACCTAGTCTTTCTGTGCCCAAGTTCCCCATCTGTAAACAGGGGACACTGACACTTCCCTACCTAATGGGGTGGTGGGAAGATAAATACACTGTAGATTGTGACACATCCCAGAGGGGTGGCTGTGTTAGTCTGCATACAGCAAAACCAAAGAGCTTCTGGTAGCACCTTAAAGACTAACACATTTCTTTGGGCATAAGCTTTCATAGGCTGCAACTCATTTCATGAGATGCATCTGCTGAAGTGGGTTGCAGCCTGTGAAAACTTATGCCCGAAAAAAATTGTTAGCCATTAAGGTGCCAATAGATTCTCATTATTTTTGTTGTAGATTGTAGGAATTCAGAATTCCTCCCATTTTAGGTGAAATAAATTGAAACAGAGATTAAAGACTAGTTCTCTTCCACTTTTTTAGTGGGGATGATGCTCAGTTCTGGGGAGCACTGTACAGCATGCAATGAATGCTGTGATTTGGAAAATAGAACACAATTTTAATGATTTTTTTTTAACATTGAGAAAAATTCAGTAAGTAATGGTGACAAGGAGCTGTGTTTTATGTAACAACTCCAGTGGTCATTCTTAAATGTGCCAGTTAAATAACACCACTTCAGTATTACCTCTGCTGGGTATAAGTGCATAAATGTAATGGAAAATCTTCAGTTTCACAATTTGACTTTTTTGTTGGCTGTGGATAGGCTGTAAAATTTTCCCAAGTGGCTCATGCCCTAAGTGTAAGTCTTATTGGAGGCTGATGAAACTCACATGCTAAATTCATCTATAGGCTTTCGAAAAATTGATACAGAGAAAACATTGTTTCAGTGAATATACAGTGGCACTTATCTTGGATGCCTGTCAGCACCAGGGTCAAATGCTTTGCTTGCTGTCTTGTTGAGCTAAGCAGCAGAGAGCTAATGCAAAGAGTCTTCATGCCGGCATTTGCACTGTGGAGGAAGTACTGGATGTGGAAAAGATGTAACCACTTGGTATGTACTGTATAACCACCTGGGCCAAATCCCACTTTATAGAGGAGTCATGAACTATCTCAGCTGATCCCTCGTGTCACAGTCAGTGAGAGACCATCTTCCTGGGTTTGATGTGCTTGAAGCATGGGTCCCATGATTGCAGGGAGGATTTGGGAGTGTCTCTAACCCTCTGCTAACCTGTCATTGTCCTCCTACCCTGCCACTTAATGTGGCTGTAGGACTAATGTATGTTCATTCTCTGTGCCTCCCTTTTTGTTTTAATCAGTGGCACCTTTGCCATTGAACCAGATGTTAGCACTGAGGATTCCTTCCTTCACTCTATTGTACTTCTGACTATTCTCCTGTAAGCAAAGCCCTGTGACTTATGCTTGACTTGGAATCTCAGGGATTGGGCCATAGTAAATGTGCTAGACCAGAGTTCCCATAACCACGTAGCACCTTAGTGCAGTTAAATTACAGCTTATGGCACCCTCTTGTATTTCATTCCGATACAGATGGAAGTACTCTTACACAACACTGAGTAGAGGCAGTTTTAAGGTGTGTGTTGTATCCACACACAAAAAAGGACTTAGATTTGCCTAAAAACTAAATTGTTATCATAGATATTGACAAAAGCTTAACTAGCCCCCAGCTAGAAAAGCATGCATTTACTACAGGGTCACAGAAATAAACACAAACACAGCAAAACCAATTACTGTGGAAAATCAAACATCTGAGTGAGAGATGAAGGGAGTCGTGCATGAATGCCTGACAAAAAATCTATTGAACATATTAAATTATACACCTCTCCCGGAATAGCTAGAGCTTTAAAAGAAACACAGTGAAGCAGCATTCAATCAAGAACAAAACACAACTGCACTGCACATCAGACTTGGGACACCTTACATGCAAAGACTGCTCTTTGAAAGGAAGAAAACATCTTTGAACTCAGCTGGGTGCCATTGCCCAGATACACACGCAAATTATTAAGGCATTTCAGGATAGTGAATGATTATCATAGAGTCTCATCATAAAACAGGACACTGAAAATTCAGGTAGAATAAAAATAAAATAAAGGAATGAAAGTCCTGTGACACCTTAAAAACTAACAGATTTCTTCAGGCATAAGCTTTCAAGGGCTGCAGCCCACTTCATCAGATGCATCTGATGCCCGTGAAAGTTTATGCCCAAAGAAAATTTTTAGTCTTTAAGGTACCACAGGACTTTCGTTGTCTGGGGTTTTTTTTGCTATATACAGACTAACATGACCAGCCTTTTAAAATAAAATAGCCAGTAATAAATGATATCCCTTACCTAGGCTCTGATAACAGACACTTGCTGTCCACAAAAGGAATTAGTTTTGAATTTATGCATGAAGAAATATTAATAATTATTGAAGCAGCCAAGAAAAAATGGACTTGAATTTCTGCTCTCTGATCCATTTAGAGAGGTTAATGAACTTAATGCTTTCATACTTTATAAGGAGGGGAGTAATCAAGATGTAGCAGCAGGAAAATGGAAATCACATGAAATATATTTCATTCCTTGCTCTGACCCTAATTTGTTGTGTGTCCTGTGCTACATTTTTCCATTCTTAAAATGAGGTAGGGTGACAGGATGGACTAGACCAGAAGCACCATGCTGGAGGTGCTGGAGTCATGTCACACCCATTCCAGGAAGAAAGTAGTAGAGGAGTCCTCAAAGTAGTCGAGGGAGGCTGCAAGTGCCTAGCCAATCAGAGGGATGCTGGCTAGCGTAAGATGAAATGCAGAGCAGATAAGAGCTTGAAGCCTGTCAAGTGAGGGCGACGCATCTGAAGGCCTGCAGTATCACGGCCAGCTCAGTGCCGGCAGGGACTGGGAGAGTGAGAAAGTGCTCCTGGCTGGCTGCTGAGTCTGAATATAGAAGACCCCTAAGGTAAAGGTGAAGCCTCCGTGAAGGCTACACCTACAGGGAAGTGGCCCAGGGAATGGAAAGCAGTTTAATTAGGTTCTAGGTTCCCTGGGCTGGGGCGCAGGTTAGTGAGAAGGCCCGGATACTTCCTGTAAGCTTCAGCAGAGTGGCCGACAACTGGACAGTGTTAAACTCCCGAAAGGGGATCTGTACTTTTAAGAGACCCAACTGAACAGCTGGGGCCAAAATAGACCATAGTGGGTGAAGAGTCTTAAGGGAGGAAGCCCGGGGGATATGGCCCCCTATCAGGGTCAGGAGTGCTTAAGGACTTTGTTAGACTTAACTCAAGTAGACCCTTCTGGAGTATGTTTTCCATACAGACTATGTGTGGCCCAGTCAGATAACTGAGTCACTAGAAACTACCAGAAGAGGTCACCACAAACTGAAAGAGGTGCCAACACACAGTCGAGCAAGGGTGTGCTTGCAAAAAGTGGGTGCCACCTGTTACAGGTAGATAAATACAACCACCTCTTGTGAGCTCGCTAATTATTAAGAGCTTACATGCTTTTAAATCATTAGATGGTAGGAGTTGTAGAAGCACAACACAACTTACCACCCTATGTGTATAACATTGCCCTCTTCAGGCTGGAAATTTCTATCCAAATAGAGAGCAGTTCTGCCTTCAGGTACCAGGCTATTGATACCACTGAAATCAGTAGAGTGTTGCAAGGTTGGAATTCTCCATAATGATGGAAACCAGTAAAGTCTGAGAGCATTTGTGTTTGGCATCTTGCTACTCTTTGCAGTTCCTAAGATTTTATTTTGTCTTCTGTTATCTAGCCTTATTTTCCATACGTCTGCTCTGCTCCAGATGAGGGGCCGGGCTGGGGGCATCCATCTCCAGTCTTCTGGCAGGGCTGTTGTGGGTATCCTTCACCACAATAGCAGCTCCAAGAAGCACCAGTGTTGTGGTGAGCACAGGCCAGAAAACCCCTGCAGTTCACTTGGAACAGCTCCAGCCAGCTCCATGTTGGCTGATCATGGACACCATGATCAGGTCTTGCTTCTTTCATCCTCTGTAAGGAGCACTGCTGTTGCTGAAGTCTTAACAGGCGCTTAGTGGCTCAGCAACTACTCCTGTGACATGCCCTTACAAGGGGATGATGGGGTAGAAAGCTGCTTGATCTCTCTCACCCACCCATAAGAGGCTAGTAACAATAGCCTAACGCTACCCTTGGTTGGAGTTGCTGTGCAGACTAAACATAAAACCTCTGGATCTAAAACCATGAGGCTGCACTGTTTGAACTAAGGGCTAGTCTTCACTGATGGCAACAAATTCTCCACCATCAGCTCAGACTTTCTAATTGACTGACTGGGTCTGTGAAGACCTCCTCAGCTGATTGGGAAGTCAATCTCTAAACACCACCTCTGCAAGTGGATTACCACTGAGTCAAACAGAAGCCCCTCCCTTCAATTCAGTGGACTGGAAAGGCTGGGAGTACGGAGGTTGGAACATAGATACACAAGTTACTTAAAATAATTTGGGTATCTCTGTTCAACTGCTGCCAAAAAGGGCAGGCAGTGTAGACCTTCCTGAAGTGACCAGGGCTGTTAATGAGGAGAGAACAGCAGGTTCTTAAACCTCTTAATCTTAAAACCTTAGTCCAGCCACCAGAGGGGGGGGGGGGGAACCACAGTGGCTGGTTGTAGGTTATAACAGCAGAAGGTTGCCCCTTTTGGAAAATAAAATATAGGTAAGGGTGATCTGCTCCCAGTACAGTCTTGGGATAGAGGGTAACATGTATGGGCCCTTATGTGGACTGGTCCCATGTTACTCCTGAATATGTACACAAAAAAACCCAAGATCTCGATGGCAGCCTCTGGAATGATTGTTTAAAAAAAAAACAACTATGAATTGGAATGAGTCAAAGGAAAATGAAAATCCATAGCTTTGTTTGGTGCCAGAGGAGTCCATGAATTTTCCTTTAAAAGCAAACTTAGAAGTTTCAGAAGTTGTAATAAACACACACCTAAGCATGGCCATAGTTGCCAGTAACTCACTGTCTTATTGTGACACAAGGAAATAAAAATGGAGGTAAGTTAGGCACTAACCATCCAAAAACCCCATCCCACCCACCATTGAATGCAGCTGACCTGTTCTGTAGTAGGATTATTGTTGTTATGCATAGGTACAGAAACTAGATATGTTCTATTTTTCCAGTCAACAGAGAGATGTTCAGACTCCCACTCAGCCTAAAAGCCTCTTTCAGCTTTGTCACCATTTAATGACTTCCACACCATCCTCTGAGCTTCTGAACAGTGCACTGAGGCAGATAAGTGTGGTGAGAGCGCTTTCAGTTTTTCAGTTCTTTTTTTTTTCTCTGGTTCAGGTTTTTTTTTGACAGTAATGGTGGCACTGACATCCTTTGTATTACCCTGCAATGCGTGAGCGCAGGCTAAAGGAACAGATTTCTGTACAGACAGGGGCATTCCTCATCATGTCTACTGTAGCTAGGGGTGTCTTGAAGGTCAGTGGATGGGGCCTCAACCTCCCCTCTCTTTCTTGACAGCTACACCAAAAATATTTTGCAGCAACTTGCTTGAATTGTATGACATCTTTGAATTCTGTGACTATTGTGATGGCACACTTCTTTGTTACATACTCAGCAGTCCCCCCCTACCATCTTCAAATCAAATCAAATCAAATCATAGGGCTGGAAGGGACCTCATGAGATCATTGAGTCCAACCCCCTGGGAATTGAACCCAGGACCTTCTGCATGTTAAGCAGAGGTATCTGCTTCAGAGCATGCTGAAAAATCCCCATGGACAACTGCAATAGTATTCCCATGAGGGAAGTGTTTTCCTAACTTCATGCACATAGTCGTTTGCTTCTGTCCTAATGCAAGAGGTGATAATCCTTGCATTTTAGGCCTGTATACAGTAATTCTAAACTTTCATATTAGTCATCTGTTGTAAGAATCCTGTTAAACTCTTGAGCCCCAGGAAACCTTGTGCCAATTAGTTTCACAGGTTGAACAGGCTTTATCTAAAACTGATTTTTTTTTTTTTTGCTTTTAGAATTTCCTATATTTTAATTTTAAAAGGTTTTCTCTTGTAGCTTTATTATATTAGAGGGAAAATAGAAGATGGAGAAAGTCTCTCTCTAAGATGATCACCTATTATGCCTCTCATTCATATCTCCCAATAATGGCTATTATGGTAGTGACTAAAAGCCAGTCATGAATGAGGCACCGTTGTGCTAGGTGCTATATGAACGCAGAACAATAGTTGGTCCCTGCTCCAAAGAGCATAGTTTAACAGATTAGATAGACTCTGGATGGAGGAAGGGGTATACATACCAGCACAGTAATCAGTGATGTGGTCACAAATCTCATGGACCTGAAGGCCAGAAGAGACCCCCAAATAATCTAATCTGACTACCTGCACATTACAGGCCACAGAATCTCCTGTAATAGACCCCTAACCTCTGGCTGAGTTTCTGAAGTTCTCAAATCATGGCTAAAAGACTTCAAGTTACAGAGATTCCACCATTTATAATAGATCAAAGCCACAAGTGACCCATGCTGCAGATGAAGGTGAACCCTCCACTACCCACCCAGGATCTCTGAATCAGACCAAGGGGAAAATTTCTGTCCAGTTCCAGATATGATGATCAATTAGGACCTGAGCATGTGGCCAAGAGCCAGAAGTTAGACACTTGGGAAAGAATTCCCTGTAGTAACTCAAAACCCTCCCCTCTAGTGTCCCATCTCTGGCCACCGGAGATATTTGCTGCTAGGAGTCAGAGGTTGGCTATGTGCCATTGCAGGTGCTTTCCTCGCACTATTCCCTCCATAAATGTATCGAGCTCACTTGTGAAGGCAGTGACGTTTTTTTTCATGTTAGTTCCATGATTCTTTCTGGGTTGGATTGCTTAAGAGAGGATCAACTGAATGGGGGGGGGGGGGGGGAGGAAGGGCAAGCTGAAGGGGTGAAGGGCAGGGCAGTTGAGGCAAAAAGAGTAGGTGTGTGGTAAAGATGGGGGAGGAATGGGGCTGATGAGGGTTGGTGCAAACAGCCAATTAGCAGAAGGCAAAGAAAGTCCAGTCAAAATTATAGAAAATTTTCTGAATGTCCAGAGATCCCTGCTTTAGGCGCTTCTGCCCCTGCCCCCTGGACTCTCTGGCTGGCTCTTCCCTGGAATTTTTCCCCCAAGGATAAATGGAGGGAGGAGAACCCACCACCTAGTTCCTAGTGCCTCTAAGAACGTGCACAGGGTGTTCCCTACACAGTTGTAGGCCCCAGAGGGGCTGGTCCAAGGCCTTGACTTAACCCTATTTTATCCACCCCCTGCCAGTACAGAAGTCCCAGTGGCTGGAAGTAGCTGAAGCTGCTTCTACTGGTTGGGATCTTGAAAACCTCTTACTGTATGGGAGATTTAAAGGTATGCAAATTATTTACCACTTTTAAGGAGTAAATACCTAAGACCAGTGCTGGAAGAGTTAATATTAATTGTGGATGCAAATCAGCTAGACCAATATGTAATGCTATTTCTACCCCAAATCAGCTGTAACAACACATTCCCATATTTAAAATGAAAGGAAACACAAGTGTCAAAATTAAATTCCTGTGATTTACTTGGCACAATATCTTGTTTTCATTTGTTTTGCAATAACAAGTTATGCGCCACCCCCATTCAAAGCCTATATCCAACAGCTTTGTCATTTGGTAGCAGACTGCCGTCACCAAAGAGGTGCTTTTGATGAACCTTTCTGCTCTGAAATTTATGTTGAGCTGAGGGGGAAAGAATGTTCATCAGCTGATTTGTCCTATAATCTTAATTTCTCTGGGTCATCAATCCTATAAATGGTTGACACTAACTGCTAATGCAAAGACTGAAGTGTTCTCCTTCAGGGTTGTGGGTGTAACTTTGGAAACAAATCTCTTGCCTGGGGTTGAACAAAGAGTTTGGTGTTAAAATTACATCTCAGTGGCACGGAAATGTTGATAATGCAGGTCCTGGGTTTGCACTGTATGTTTCAGGCCTGAGATTCTCTCCACCAGAACACTAGAAAATACAGTATCAACCCTTGGGGTGTTCCCTTCCATTATGCTGGGGCTAGTTGACAGGTGAAATAAGCCCAAGAGTGGAGAGTTCCAGTCTCAGCATGTGATCAGCTCCAGTCCGGTGGGTATCTTTATGACGACTGTGGCGTCCACTCCTGCAGGAGCTACAGAAAAATGAGCTTTTGAATACTTCCCCTTAGACCCTGATGTGTGTGATTGCCCCTTGCACTATTGAAGTATGGTATTGCTTTGTCCTGCATGCATGCATATCCCACCATGCCTGGTCTAAGGCTGGCTGTGAAAAGGAAGTTGTTTTCCAAGTGATGGGCATGAGAAGCCAGGAGGCCAAGTGGCAGGATTATAAGATACAAGCCACTAGTACAAAACCAAGCCATAAGTTAAGGTAGGAAGGGACAGTTCTTAGGCAGAAAGCCTAGGGCGAGAGACCTAGTGGAAGTGGGAACTGCCAGAGTGTGGGGGAGCCTCAGCAGAGACCTGTAAGGGAGAGGGGGGTGAGAAAGGAATGATGCTCAACTGGGAAAGATGAAGAAGCTCTTCTAAGGAATAAGAGTACTGTGTGGGGATGCCAAGGGAGTAACGATAGGACCAGAAGGACAACTGACCTATGAGAAGAGCTTAAGGAACTGGTTAGATGGGGGAAAAAGGCTAAAAGATTTTCAGCTTTGAATTAAACTGTTCTCCTATAAAACAGAACCCCTAAGAGCTGGATCTTGAACCCCCACTGAAATTAGAAGAACTTTAGGGCACTCTGCACCTTACAGAATTAGTCCCCAACCATGATCTTGCTGTGGAAAGGATGTGGGTGTTTTAAAGCCTTCAGTACCATTCACAGCACACTGGGTTGGTGCCTGTGATTGTCTCCCTCTTCTGGCTTAGTGAGAATCAGCAGATGTCTACATTTGAGCTGAAAGGTGTGTTTGCCAGCCAATGTGGATGTACCTGTGCTAACTCTGCTCTGTTCAGTGCACTGAAAACAGCCATGTATCTGGGGCAGCCTGATGTTGTCTCAGGCTAGCCTTGGGACTTTGTACCTGGGAGTCCAAGCAGGCACAGACTCACGTGGTAGCCCGAGTTCCCACCCGTGCTATCCTGACCATACTGCTATTTTTTGGCATCTCATTCAGGCATAGCTGCTCCAGGTATTTCTATGGGAGCTAGGAATCCCACCTCCCAGCTGAACGGTGCAGTTGCTTAGGGGCACGTCTGCATGAAGGCTTACAGGAACAGAGCCTGTGCAGCTAAAAATTTCAGGGTAGATTTAGCACCAGCATGAGCCCAAACATTGACACTGCAGTTTTTAGTCCCACAACTTGAGTCTGACAAACCCAAGTCAGCTGACTGGGCTGGGAGTTGGTGCCGTGTTTTTTCTATCAAAATGGAGATGTACCTTGGGAGTGTGCTACTCACTCACAGCTGGGGATGATCATCTGGAGCTCCAGTAGTAGGGGCATGATCCCTGTTGATTATAGTGGCATCATTTGCCCATAGGTTCATCACACACTAGGTTTAGGAAGCTGGGGTGGGGAAAAGGTTTTCAATTAGTTTTGTAAACATCATGTCATAGTGGGATGTTGATATCTGCTCAGGCATTGGAAACAGTGAAACCTGACTTTTCTGAAAGGGAGGCATTGTTGCCAAATGGATAGAGCACTGAGATGGGACTCAGTTAGACCAAGTTTCCCTACCTGCTTCTGTGACAGACCTTTGGATGACCTTGGGAAAGTGATTTCACTGCTCTGTGCCTGTTTCCCCAACTGTAAGGTGGAGATAATAATATTGACTCTCTCCTTTATAAAGCACTTTGAGATCTGTTGATAAGAAATTCTATGTAAGAGCTAGTTGTTGTTGTTTTTATTATAACACAGTTAATTTCTTTTTTAATTGTTTTAACTGCCTACGGTACTTAAGGCTTTTGCAATCTTATTAACTTTGCGAGGAGAATGAGATGCAGGCTGTTTATCAATTTATGTGACAGCACTTCATTTTTAATCTATTTTCTATTAGGCAACACAGAAAAATAAATATAAGCAGAAACAGCATCATGGATGATTTAGATCTTCATGTTTTTTCCATCATTCTTGTACATTTTTTCTTTTCTTTTGTTTGTTTACATTGCAAGCTGAAAATGTTTTTTTGCTTTTGGATCATTTGTTCTTTCAACTATAGTAAAGTGTAATTACCTTGTTCTAACCATAGGAAAAAAGAGTATTTCAGAACTCAAATTCTTTGCAAAACAAATCACTCACATCCCTCAGTGAGTAATGGGATGTCTTGGAGTAGGAAATTAGTAATGAAGTCAGGTAGCAAAAAGGGGTCAAAATCCTTATTCCGTTTTCTGCTTTGTTTGTTATTGGCCACATTTTCAGAAGTAGACACTGACCTTGGATGCCTCATTTTTATGGACACTTGAAACGCTTAGGATATGTCTATAGTGATGGCAGCAAAATCATGATTTTGCCACCATCTGTGCACTCTTGTGGGTTCAGTTGAGTGGTCTGTTGAGATGTGCGTGATCATTCTGAAGTTTGCATCAATAACTCAAGCCCTGGAACTAATGTAGCACTAAGGTAACCAGGCAGCTTTTCCATTTGCCTAGAGCAGTGTGTAGGGAGAGAAAGTGGAAATTAGTAAGTAGACAGTAGATACACATGGTATTTTATGTACCTTGTGTATTGCCTGTCGACTGCCACCAAAAACTGCAACAAGTGTAGAATAGGGCTTAGGATGTATGTTTTAGAGATGCGGGGGGCTCATTGGGAACCACAAAGCTGACATGTAAACTGTGGCCCGTTGTGAAAAGCTTGAGTCTGTATTCTTTTTGTTATGAAGGGCTGGGGCTCTGGGAGGAAAGGAAGTCTGCTGTAGTACATGGGAGGAAGTAGCATTTTGCAAGCTTGACTTGATATGATAGGGATGCAAAAGCCTCCGTGTTGCAGAAAAGAAAGGGTCACCTAACGAAGCTGAGGGAAAGGTGAACAAAAAATCACTCAAGATCCTGTAACAAGAACAATATATGTACTCACAGGAAGGCAGACTCAAGATTGCACAGGTAGCATTAATTCAAGTATTTTGTAACCTTTGAGTGCTTGCCAGTGCAACCTTAATAATCATTTATGTCTTTGTGTGGTATACATCTGTATTATACATGAAATTTTAAGTTTAACCTTGCACTGCTTGTGCCTATGCTTTACAGAAGTCTTTAATTACCTGATCAGAATCCAGAGTACACTGTGGTCATTCAAAAAGCAGTAATTCTATGTCATGTTTTACCTCACTTAACAATGTGTGGCCCTCGGCCTGATTTACTGCCCAATATTCGAACCCAGGTCTGAAGATAGAATTATTAATTATCCTATGTGCTTTCGTCTGGCACTCACTGCTGGAATACCTAACTGCTTCACAAACATAGATCAATTAATTTTCACAATACTCATGTCAGGCTTCTCCAGGCACAGCCAAATGTACCTCTGTAATGCAAAGGCCAGCCTCTGCCCAATTTCAGCTCTGATTCAAAGAAATGAAGATCTCTAGAAACTTCTCAAAGAAAATGCCAATGGGATTTTTTCACATGGCAAAAAAAGTGCCATTTTCCACTAACTTCATTCCTGGAAACAGCTGAGATGTTTCATTTTAAACTTCCAAAACAAAATTCAGCCTGACACAGGCACCCACAATGGAGAGCTTCAGCAAGAACATTTGAGGTTTGGCAGTTTTATAAGCAACAGGAAACAGATCTATTGCACAACTTCAATAGATAGCATTGCCAGGTATGCCTACAATATGTAGATATCAGTGAGGAATTCTCCTAAGAAATTAGCAGTTAGCACTTGCTATGGGACTGGATGCCACAGACTGTTTCTAATGATCTTTAGTCTTTCACCTGTGGGTCATCAGTTTGAAATCAGCTCAGACCAGTAGAGATTAAAAGCTGTTGATGGTGGTGGCTGAGATGAGTTGAAGCCAGGGGTCATAAACATGCCGCCCGAGGGCTGCATGCAGCAGCTAAAGTTATTTCTTGTGGCCTGCAACAAAACTATTGATATCAATATTTGCAATACCATTATGTGAAAAGGTTTCAGTGGTGCGGCCTGTGGGCTAATGTACTAGTCCTCATGCCACCCTCTTGGTGATTAGAGCTTGAGACCCCTGGTTTAAGTTTTGGTTCTAACTATCGCACCACAAAATTATTAATGGCAATCCAATACCTTTCTTCAGCAGTAAATCTGCACATTTTATTAAAGCAGAAATGTATGGCTACATGTAGATCATGTGCAAATATGCTTATTAACTCATTAATGTCCATTAATGGGCCGTCATAGAGCTGCCCATAACTTGGCAGATATGTCATAATACTGTTTATTTTGTTCTCCAATCTTTCTCTTTTAACAACATTTAGAATAATTTTAGATTTGAAAATGTGTCTTGCTCTTTGTACGTGGAAAGACAGCACTGAACTTTGAGATCAGCATGATAAGAAATGTGGAGATTTAACAAGATATCAAGTGCCTTTGTTAGGGAAACTGCTCAAAACAAGTTTACAAAAAAAATCAGTCTCCCGTAACATACCTAGTTCCAAAGGGGTAGCCGTGTTAGTCTAGTTAACCAAAACAGGGAGTGCCACAGGACTGTTAACCAAAACAGGGAGTGCCAATTTGTTTATCATCTGATTAAGTGGTATTTTCTGCCATGAACATTCATGTGATAAATAAATCCATTAGTCTTTAAAAGTGTCACAGGACTGTGTGTGTGTGTGATATACCTAGACATTCACAAGTTTATCAAGGTGCTATCCTGATGTGCCAGGAAAATAGGAAATCAGGAATAACAATAGGATGGAAGGAAGAAAGGGTAAAAAACCAAATCCTGGTGCATGTTTAGCAAGCAAGGGCTCCAAAAAATAAAGTTGGGAACTTTTGAAATGAGGTAACCAGGTCTGGTTACATGATTTAAGCTTGGGCAAGATGCTAGTACTTCTACTGGTGCTGTTCGATCTTTCAGATTAGATCTCTTGGACAGCCATGCTTAAGGTGCTATTAAATTTAATGCTCTTTATCTAATTAGTTAGCTATTTAAGTCATTTGGCATTTAATTGTGGAGTAATGAAATGTGTAAGGCTCCGTGAAATAAATACTCTGGGTATAATTTACTAGTGGATGTTTCATTGCTCTAATCAGACATAATTTTCCAGTGCTGGTAGCTATGCCTGTAGTTCAAGTTGCCTGACACATCTCATTATGAGACCATTTTCCATTGGCTAAAACTGTGTCAAACTTTTAACCCTTTGGGTTGAAGTTTCCCATGTTGGATGCCTGTTTCAGTCTGAATGCTTTTGGAAAATGTCAGCAAAATTGTACAGTCATTTCTCAGTTAAAAGTAAAGGGAAAATATTTTGCCCATGTTAAAAACTTCTTACAAGCCCTCATGCTATGGAGCAGAGATTTGAAACATGGCAAAGTGTTCATCCTTGTGCCTGTGTGTGGCCTGGCATACACAATAGTGGATTGGGACTGGTTTGGGTTCTATTCCCAGCATTGCCATTGGCCTGCAAAGTGACAGTGGGTAATTCACTTCATTATTCTGTACCTTGGTCTCTCCATCTATGAAGTGGGGATAATCACATATAGCTCTCTTAGGAAAGCTCTTTGATACATACTAATAAGAAACACTAAGTAGATGCTAGATGGTATGTTGCCACCTCTGAGAGGGGAATAATGTCCAAATTTTGCCAATTTATACCAGCCTCTGGATATCCATATGTACATGCTTAATAGAGGCGCATTAGAATTGGGTTGCTAACTTATCCCAAGATCTGTCTGCCCTGAGTATGCTGCATCCCAGAGCTGCAAGGGTGGAACAGGACTTGCATTGCAATTGTCCTAGCAGCTGTGTTGCCAGGCAAGGGAACTGAGAGCATGGAGACTGTCTCAGTTCCTCCTGCTCCTGATGCCAGGCAGCAAGATCAGAAGCTGTCTGACTGGCAGCAGGGTGAGGATTTGAGTGTGGTGGGGTAGCAAGGCAAGACGCTGGGAGAAAGAGGGGAGAAGCAAGAAGTAGGTTTGGGGGGCTGGCATTGGACTATGGAGCAGTTGGAGGAAACAGGGAGTGTGATACGCAGCCTGGTGGTGAGAAGGAGAGTGATCTGGATGGCAAATAGGACATGGCAGGGGCAGAAGAGTCTATTACCACTGGAAAGTATGCCCATCTCAGAATAGATTTCAGGAAGTTTCTGAGTCTCCATTCCTCTGCTGTCACAATATAGCTGTGAAACTCTGCTAGCTAAATCTGTCTCTCATCCCCTTCTATTGGTTTTCTTGAACAGAGGATAGCAGCCTTCTACTGCTTTCAGTTAATCCATGAATTCAAGGGGCAGAGGTTTGTGCCATGGGTCTAAAGATTCCAAGCCTGTTAATCAAATACTTGGGAATCAGCATGAGTCCATCTGATTTTCGTGGGGGGAAGGGGGTTTAGTTTTCTTTTAATTAAAAAAAAACACTTTGGAAATGATATATATGACAATATTAAAAACATTTAAGTGCAAAGTCAATCAGTCAAAAGGCAGGTTGCCTGGGCAACCTTAATTTTGCTCCCTTGTACTTATACATAAGATTTAATCTTTAACTTCATGATCACATACTACTTTTTTTTCCCCAAAGGATGCCTACCACAATCATTGCCCAGAATGTTCTCTTAGGACCAGATTTTCAAAAATATCACCTAAAACAGGCACATAGTTGAATTTTCAAAACCCTTGATAGACACTTAACTCTAATGCATGTCAGCTTAGTTTCTTTTAAGCTCTCAGTGGGATTTTCAAAAATGCCTGTGCATCTTTCGTTGCACAAATAGCTTTGAAACTTTAGTTCATAACCTAGATTTATTTATTTATTTATTTATTTATTTTTCAGGTAACATCAGGGCCTGAAAGGCAGTTCTTCATTACTGTAATCTTAAATGAGATGGTCCTGTCTTCCTTGAGTGCTTCTTTAGCAGCTTAATCATTGAGTGTCCCCAGTGCTTGTTTGGAACTCTCACTGTTTCTGATGTACTTTATTTATTTATTTGCAGGTAGTTTTTGAGACTTTGGTTAGTTGCTCTGCAAATTCTTTTTTTTTTTTTTGGCTTGCCTATTATACTTGATTTGGCAAAGTTTATGCTTCTTTCAGTTTTCCTCAGCAGGATTTTAAAGGATGCTTTTTTCCTCTAAGCATTTTTTTATGCTTCATTGCTTATCCATAATGTCACACTCTTGGTCCTCTGACTATTTGTTTAATTTGGGGTATGCATTTAATTTGAGCCTTTTAGGGTGTTTTTTTAGGATCTAGGCACCCAACACTACTCTCAAGGATGCTAGATTCTTTGGTCAGCTGATTCCACAAGCTACAGGAATCAGGCAGCACTGGAAGCCACCTGGTCCAAGAGTTGGATGAACTGGAACCCCAGGCATTAGGGCAGTCCGTGCAGAAATCTGAGTTTTGGCCCGCTTGAGCCCTGATGTCAGTGTCTATGTTCCTTTGGTTGATGGGCTGTGCTGGGCGGGGGGGGGGGGCACTCTGCACTTTGTAGGGTCTTTCATTTGAAGGGCTACTAAATATATTCAAAACAGGAATGAACTAAGCTTTACAAAAACTTGTGAAGAAGGCAAATGAAATGTCCATTTTTATCACTTTTTTGTCTCGGAAAGAAGATTTAAGTTCCACAGAATGCACCCATAGAACTGAGCTACAGAGCTGGTAAGGGAGTAGAGTGATTTTTTAAAAAAAACTAAATATGCATAATAAAAATCCCTTTCAACAATACTTTGTACTGGGGAAATTTTCATCTAGCTTTGTTTAGAAAAGATGATTCAAAATGAAGTTTTATTTTGTCTTCTTCCATAATGTTAAATTTAGAAATGACCTGTTTTAGAAATTTTTAAAGTTTTTATTTCAAAAAAATTAAAGTGTTAAAAATGCTTGAAAATGAAATACTTCATTGAACCTGATGCTACCTTTTTTAACCTTTTCACAGTTACTGTGGCTGAAAATGACACATTCATGTTTACAAGTTCCAAGGGGGTATCTGGGTTAGTCCAGTTCAGCAAAATAAACAAGGTGTTTCATGGCATTTTTAGGCTATGTTTACCTAAGGAAAAGTTAGTTCAAATTTGTTAACTCAAACTAAGAAATCTGAGGTTAGTTCAAACTAATCTCAGACTTATTAGTTCAAATTAACAGTGTGGACTAATTCGAACTAACCTTAGTTTGAATTAGTCCACTTTGTTAATTTGAACTAACTGCCCTTAGTTCAAAATTATTAAGTTTGAACTAAGAGTTAGTCCTGATCTACATCATCCTTAAGTTTGAACTAACGATTGAACTAAGGACTTAGTTCAAACTAACCAACAGGTTTTACTAGTTCGAATTAAGCGTTCATTAGGTCGAATTAAGGAATTCCTTAATTCAAACTAAGAAAAGCCTAGTGTAGACAAGTGAAAAGGTAGTTTGAATTAAGCCTTCTTAATTCGAACTAACTTGGAAGTGTAGACATAGCCTTAAAGACTAACGAATTTTGCCACAGGATGCCGTTCAGTTTACATTCATGTTTAGTTTCATCTAGAGCCATTTTGTTTCTATTTTTCACAGTTGTCGGTGAGCTGAAAAATCTGTTATTCACCCTGCTCAAGTTGTGAGCTCTTTCTTTGAACAACTTTGGCCTACTTTAAGTACACTGAACACATGGGACTGTCAGATACATTTACTTAAATTTATAGAAAATGGTACCTATATTTGAGTGTAATTTAGTCCTGTGTCTATGTGGTGTCTTCTTCATTTACTTTACAGTTTTATTTTTTGAACCAAGAGAAGGTGGTCAACATCTAATGCTCATTTGACAATTAATTCCAGGTTGTAATTGTCTACAAATGGACTAATTACTGAACAAGTAGAGACTTTATCTCAGAATTATGAATTGTGGGTAGAAGATTGAGAAAGGAGGAGAAAAGTCACAAATGAAGACCACACAGGTTGTCTTTAGAGAAGAACACATTTATCTCATGTAGCAACTGTCATAAAAATAGTTTGATGTGACATTCTCTGGTTTTGCTACAGCCTTTGTCACAAAAATGTAACTTTCAAATCCCACATGCACTTTATTTAAGGTAGCACCACGGACTCCCTTAACCTTTTCAATGTTCTTTAATTTGATTGGCTGGCATTTGCTGTTCTCCTCTCTTCCAGTCATTTGAAAGGCTGTGTGGGTGACATGGGCCAGCTAATTAAAGGCTGAATATTTAAAAGGTTAAAGTAGGATAGATAGTAGATGCTGACAACCGCAGGCTACTATCCTCAGCTTATGCCATACATTTTCAATCTTTGTTCTATGACAAAGACTCCAGCAAGAACCGATAGCATCACCAAAATAACAGTGTTGTGCAAAACTAACAGGAAAAGTGGGAGCTTAACTCATTTTTGTCTGCATGGATTCAAAAAATAATAGTGCCAAAAACCATGTCTACCACCCTCCAATGGAAAACATAAGGCATGTCTATACTCCTCTGCAGTTTGAACTGTGAGAGTGTGAAAAAAAAGTATGCTCCAAAGTACTGCATTGTTATTTCCCCCAAGTGGAGACTGCAGGCATGAGCCAAAAGTTTTCCATAGCTCATTAATGTAGTTCTGTTTAAAGAGAATCACAGGAATGTGATGTAGGAACCTTTTAGCTCATGTCCGGAGCATTTACACAGGGGAGTGACAGCACAACGTTTTTGGTGTTCACTGCTTTTTCACACCCCTATCACACAATTTGCAGGGCAGTGCAGACGGCACTTGAGGCAACAGAAACTACTAATGGGTGTCCTCCATCAAGAAAGGACAGTCTTTAGGTGCATTGTCTGTCTGTGTTCATTGCCTCAGGGAAAATGGAACAGCAGCATCAACATTCTTTCTTTGATTTGAAACATGTTATTCCAACTATATTTAAAAAGATTGTTGTCCCTATCATTCACTGTGGTACGTCTGAATATGCTGACATCTTTGGCCCTATTAAAAGCTGAGAAAGGTGAGTAAAAATACCAGCCACTGACCTAAAAGATGGTCAAACATTCTAGCTAGAAGCCTGGCAGACTTCTTGGACAAATAATCAGTTGACTAATGATCTGTTTTCAGGGGAGTTCTGCCTCAGTAAGGACTATCACTGTTGACTCCCAGGGGCCAACCTAGTTTCCTGGTGCTCAGCTCAAGAATCTTAGGTGGAGCCTGGATCCATAGACTGGCAAGGATGAGGAATCCAAGCATAGCTACTCTAGTAAGAGTCACCACAACTGTAACTCAGAATGTCCATAAAGAGAAAAGGACTGGAGGATACCACTTTAGAGGTTCCATATAGCAATCATGCTGTTAGGATGCCTTCTAGTCCTATGGAAGTGAGGGCTGAATTTGGTTCCTAGTATGTGATACCAATTGTCTTATTGTTCTCTTTAAGTGGGCAAATTATAGTTAAGCATATGTACCTGTTTTCCTTCATTTTGCTGGATAAGACAACAGAACAGTTTGGAGCAGCTCAAATTATGTCAGTGGAGAATGGGCCCTAGTTTGGCAGGGAATTGCTATAGATATGCTGAAAAACAAAAATTTAATATTAAGGTCATTAGGAGGTTATGGCTTCAACAACCAGCTATCTGCCACTTTTCTCTTACTAATCAGCGTTTAAGTGCTGTGTTTTTACACTTATAAAGCAGCGTGAGTAACAAGCCAATGATGTCCATTATTTTTCTTTGTTCAGAAATTGCATACATTACTGTCAATACAATTGGATAGACTAGTTTTTTGCTTATAGGCTCTGATTCGCAAAGGCACTTACTCATGTACCTAACTTTTAGGTAGATGTATAGTCTTCTAAAAGTCAGTTGCATATCTCACGTGCTTAAGTACCTTGCTAAAACAGAGCCTTAAATAATGAATATTGGGCTCAGGTTGTATTCCATTACTCAGGTAAAGCACCTATTGTCTTTAACTGGTGTTTCATTTTAGCCAGTTCTGGAGGATCTTGTCCCTCATATTGGTAACACAATTATGTAAATTATTCAGTGCACCAGGATTTAGTATAAATGAGTTTCTCAGTATGTGCAACAATACTGAGTTCAATTAATTTTGTCAGAATATAAAATATACATGGTATTGGCAACAAATCTGATGCTTGGCGTTAAAAATTATAACAAAATCTTTGAGGCTGCTGAATGCTGGTTGAGATATGAAGAACAATAGCTTAGTGTAGATATGATGGGTGAGATTTCCAAAGCAGACAAAGACTTTCAGCTTGATAATTTTCATGAATTTTAATGAGATGTGAAGCTAAATCCTTTAGTTGGTTGAGACTTGCAGAGCCAACATTGGTACAACATCCAAAGCCCTGGCTGGCTGCTTCCATTAATGTGAGTATTGATAGGTTGTTCCTCATATGCATTGCCATCATGTCTTATTTTGAGTGCATTCTTATGGTTAGTGCAGTCAGTCATTTGAGTTTGTTTTTGAAGCTTCATATCTTTTTCTATGCAATAGTACTAAGTGCCCTAATAATGGCAGACCAGTTCACAAGAGTGGTGGTGGCATAGTTGAGACTGGAAATGAGCCTATATTTCATAGAATCAGTGTTGGGAGGGACCCCCCTGTGGTCATCTAGTCCAATGCCTGTTAAAAGCTGGAGCACTCCAACTAAATCATCTCAGCCAGGGTTTTGTCTAGCTGGGCCTTAAATGTTTCCAAAGATGGAGATTCTACCACCTCCCTACATAACCCATTCCAATGCTTCTCCATCCTCCTAGTGAGAAAGTTAATCCTAATATCCAATTTCAACCACCCCAGCTGCAACTTGAAATCACTGCTCTTTATTCTGTCCTCTGTCATTACCTGAGAATAGCCTAGCTCCCTCCTCTTTGAAGCACCCCTTCAAGTAGTTGAAGGTTGCTATCAAATCCCTCCTCAGTTTTCTCTTCTGCAGACTAAATAAGCCTAGTTCCTTCAGTCTCTCTTTGAAAGTCATGTGCCCCAACCCTCTAATCATTTTTGTTGCCCTCTGCTGGATTCTTCCTAATTTGTCAACATCCTTTCTGTAGTGTGAAGCCCAAAACTGGATAAGATATTCCAGGTGTGTTCTCGTTCATTCGAAACAGAGGGGAATAATCACATCCCCTGATCTGCTGGCAACACTGCTGCTGATGCACTCCTACTGATTTAAACATAGATATGTCTGTATAGATGGTGAGGGGAGGGTCACATTTAATTTCAGTGCTGAGAGGATTAGGATTTGGCCATTCAAAATCAAGTCCTTACTGTGTTTGACTTTGTTTTTCCTCATGAAGGAGTACTGCCTACATGAGAATCACATAAAAATGTGCAAGGGGCTTTAGGATTAACTCAGTGATACTTGCTGCACATTTTAAGAGCAGAACAAGACAGTATATCAGAATGTTTGGCCTTTTTCTTTCCAGTTAAAAGAAATTTAAAAATTCATCAAGTATTAATATCAACCCAGCATCCAAAGAGGAGAATAGTTTTCAGCAATACAATGTAAATATTTGCCTTGGAGGGACAACAAAGAGGCCTCTGTTTGGATGCAAGCAGCATAACAACCTAATCTGGTAAATGAGATTTTTGTGTACTCATAACACTCCCAGTAATTTGGATCATGAAATGCAGTCATCAAAATGTGGATTGTTCCTAGTGCGTTCCTTCTTCATCTCCAGTGGTGGGGAGGGATATGTTTGACCTCTTTGGGGAAGAGCTGATGAGCGATGTAAGCTTTTCTAACAAACATTGCTACTTGGAAAAGTTAATTGGCCTGTTACTCAAGAAAATTCCAAAGTAAGCACTAAGGGTATTATGGAGAAAAACAATATAAACACATCAGTCATATACAGGTCCTTTCATGTTGTGCAGAAGGGTGTAAAAACTGGATTGTATTAAAGTGCAACTGAGTGCTCTACATGTATAGAAATATGGTAAAGTAAGGTTACTTATCTATGTGTATACCCCCTATAAGAGATCAACATTTGAAAACTGGGCTATGTGAAGCCAGCTGAGAGTTTTTCATACTAGATCACTATAGCCAGGTTTAATTAATCCTATCTTTGCACATGGTTGTGGGCAACCTACCATATCATTAGATGTCTGCTGGACAATTAATGAAATGGTGCATCGTCACTTTGTATCCTCCCCACAGATCATTTAATTTCACCAGTGCACAGTGTTGAAGGTGGAGGAAGTGAATGGTGCATCAGCGGTATCAATCTAGTGGTGACTTTCGTCATAATGAGTTTGTCCGTAGAGTAAAGTGTATTTGTGTAATAGACATGTAAGCTCCTCGAGGCCTCCTGTATTGCCCCTGTGAAGTCCTAGCCAGTTGAATTACTTTGAGTGGTGTGAGTCCACACAGGCCCAGAGAAGGTTAAAGAGGGCCCAGCTAGACCAGCTGGAGCCCAGGAGCCAGGAGAAAAGGTGGTTGCAGTGTCAGATAAGAGGCAGTCTCTCTTAGACACTGTAAGGAGAAGGTTCTGCCTACACAGGGGCTGTGGGCCTAGCACCTGGGACAGCTCCTGGTGGATAGCAGGGCTCTGGAGGAAACGGGGCCTGAAACCTTGAGAAGGTGGCCTGCAGAAAGCCTTGAGAGGGAGAACAGGAGACTGTTGGAGTGAAGATAGAGGAGGACTGAGACTGACAGGGCTTTGGGAAGAACTAGAAAGAAGCCTGCAAGAGGCAGAGGTTGCGGAAGGTATAGGAGTTGTAGGGAGGTGGCCCAGGGAATCTTCATGGTTTGAGGGTTGAGGCAATGCCTAGTAGAAGGCATACAGGGTGTCTGGGCTGGGTTCTGGAGAAGTGGGTAGACCCAGGACCCTCCCTGCCTCCCCCAGACTGCTGGTGAGCAACCAAGAGCTGAGAGCTGAGGCAATCACTGCTACTAAGTGGGCCTGCCCAGACTAAAATTTCACTGGAAGCAGGGATACTGGGACCCAGCCAGTGGGTTGGGACACCCTGAAAAGCAGCTGAAAAGACAGACAGGACTGGCACTGTGGGGCGGACTTAAGGTAAATTCTCCCAAATAACATTGCTTGGAGCACCCACCCAGGAGCCAGGCTGAGGGGTCTGTGATAGGTGGGATGGGATCATGTATTTAATCCATGTTATCTCTGAGTCTACTCTTGCTGTGTGTGGAGTTCTCAAACTACATGGCAGATGAGCAGTTGGAAGTAAATTTGTCTCTCTGAAATAGTTTGGTGCAGTTATTCTTTCCTGCCTTTATATTGCTACGTTTCACCTGACCTCCCTGGGTTTCATGGGATTCCAGTCAGCTAGCTGCACCACCAAACTTCATTCAGCTGCATGGAGGATGGATCCATGTCCTTTGTGGATGAACAGACAGTGATGAATGCCTGGACCTACTATTGGCAGAAAGGGTTGTATGGAACTGCAGTTCTTTGTGATGATTGGAAATGCTTAAGAATAGCCCCAAAGGTATAGCTTGAATTTGCAGAGTATTTTCTATAGCTGGTGATCTTCTCTAGAATGTACTACCAGTGAAATAGCTATGTACAAAGTATGATCGCATGGTGAAAGTCTTGCAAGATAGGTTTTAGGCTTTGGTAACTGCAATCTCCCTTTATTCTGTCTCTCAATCTACTTCCAAGGTCATCCTTGTCACAGTCCATCTACAGTGATAGATCTGAGAAGGCTCTTAGAGTATTAGATTTCTGCATTGGGAAACACGGCTTCATCTAACAAGTTTCCTTTATGGCTAGGTACTTAAGACAGGCAACCAGTCTTGAGGTTTTCTACACATTCCTTTCACCATAGCACTGTAACAGTTAACTTTTTATGTATACTTACCATGTAAACATTTATTTATAAATCACACAGGCTTTCCCATGTCCTCTTTCAAACAGTCTTTCTCTGCTAATTGGAACAGATTAATTTCTCATTTTACATGACCATATTTGAAGTTTTAAGTTTTGATAAGATACTAACAGGAAATAACTTTGTAAATTGTACAAGCATTTAGGTATAAGAAACTTATAAGATTTTTACACTGCATTACATTGCAGTATATGTTGCAGGTCTCATGAACAATGATAGGCTGATGTTTTCAAACAACATTTGCATTGAGTTTGTGCTGCCATTTCAATTTCTCAATATGAAGGCTGTAATTACAAAATGTTAATGTTTTGACACATTGACAGAAGCCTGGCAATTCACTGTTAATGCTGGTATTCCTTTTCCACTTGCCTTTGATGTCTGACAGCTTTAGTGTAGGCAGTAATTGACTACAAATGACAATAGCAATTAACATGTAACCTCCACTTAAATACACATTTTACCATTCATTATTAGAACAAATATTTGTGTGTGAGTAACCTTGTGATATAAACTAAAACCGGTCTGAAGATCGGCTCTGAATATCAAGACTTGTCTTAAATATAGTAGGATTTTTAATTTCTTTGCTATGAAAAATATCACATCATGCTGCTCTTCACTTCTTCCTGATCTAGTTTTGTGTCCCATTGTTGCTGCAGTTGGTTAGAAAACCAGTTCATGGTGGTTTTTTTTTTTTTAATTCAGTGATTTCATTATAACAAGACATTGCCAGCAATGATTTTAAGAGTGTATTAAAAACCTGTGCCCTGCCTTCTCATTGTTTGTAATTAGTAAGAAGGCAGAATTGGGAAAATACGAACTGACTCACATGTGCCTTTATGGGTTTTCAAAGTAGACTGTGATTGATGTGTCCTGACTAACAGCTCCCTACTTAGAGCTTTGCTTATAAATGAATAGGTAGATTTTTTTATGCCACTTCAAGGCTATTTATTAATCATTGAAGTTGTTTTAGGACAAAATATTGAATATTTAAAAAGATGTTTCCAGGTAACCACCTGTGCATGTGCTATATTAGAAATCAAAGCAGTCATTTATTTTCTTTTCAATTTATGATGTGCTTTGGGCTCATGAAATTGAGGGACTTGATATTGCTTTGAGTTGGGCATAATGTAGAGATGCACCAGCAGGCTTTCCTCAAAATATATGGCAGTGCATCTCAGCCAATATTTTGTTTTAAAGTCAGCTTCCTAAATCCATAGTTAGGCTTCTAAATATAGGTGACTTGATTCTGAAAGGTGCTGAATACTTTACAGCTCCCACTGTTTTCAATGTTGGAAAACTGCATGTTGTTGAACACTTCTGAAAATCAGACTCCTTAATTGTAAGCTTAATAATAATGCCCCCCCTGCACACTTAAAAAAATTCTTAACCTTTTAGTTCAGCTACTACTTGCTAACTAATATGCAATGTCCATTTTCGAAGACCTACTTAGTACGAGGTCACTTTTGATGTACATGTACAAAGGTTGCAACTACGTAGTTAGCAACTTCCCAAAGTTACCACATGGTGGTATCTGCCCCTGCATTCATTTTTCCTTAGTTTTAGAGTAAAAGGACTCGTGTAACTGTGATTAAAAAGTTCCAAAGGGGTAGCTGTGTTAGTCTAGTTCAGCTAAACAGACAAGGAGTCCTATGGCACTTTTAAAGACTAACAAATTTACTTTTTTGCATGAGCTTTCATGAAGTCCCACTTCACCCATGAAAGCTCATGCAAAAAAGTAAATTTGTTAGTCTTTAAAAGTGCCATAGGACTCCTTATCTGTTTTGCTGAAATCCCACTTTCTGGCATCTGATGAAGTGGAACTTTTACCCATAAAAACTCATGCAAAAAAAAATTAGTCAGTCTTTTAAGTGCTACAGGACTCTTCTTTGGTTTTGTGTGATAACAGGTGAGAACTTTTAACTTTTTAACACCATTTATTGTATAGTGTAGAAACTCTGCCAGTGTAATCTAGGAAAACACCAAGCTTTCAGCCAGGTTCCCCCTTGAATAACCTACCCGCTAATCCCATTAAAATGAAAGGAAGTGGTGTGTGTGTCTCATTCTTCCATTTTGGAAGATAAACAAATGGTCAGAGTTGTTAAATTATTGTACTTTGCTGTTATTGACTCTGCAGGAAGAATTTTATAAAACAAATTTTATAATGAATTATATGAATTTTATAAAACAAAATTACAGGTCCTACACCTACTTTTGCTTCTGAATTATTTATTCATTCTTACAGAATTTGCAAATTGAGGTTGTGTGCAAATTATGCTTGTGAAGACCCATTAAGTCAATCAGCAAATCAATTGCTGAAAATCACCCTGACAACTGGAGTAGCACTGTCAAAGGAGGGAGCGCTCTCACTTCAACTCAGGGCAGTGGATGTGCTGATCCTAGGGAAGTCAAAAGCAGATACATGGGTTATCTTAAGTAACTTTTGTATCTTTCTTCTACTGCCCGTGAAAATGGCAGGCAGTGTAGACCTACCCATAATCAAGCCCTAAATAGCTCAATTTAGGCACATGCTAGGTCTTTGAAAATCCAGCCAATCACACATTTTAATTAACAACTTCAACCTTAATTGGATCTGAATACAAAGAAAAATAATAAAAATAGAACAGAGAGAGGCCATTGTTTGCAAGCTACACTCATCTGCATTCCAGGGTTCAGTCTCTGGCTGGAGCTGACAAGTCCCTTGAACACTGTGTTGAAATTGTTATGGGTGTGAAAGGTGCAGTAAATACACAGTCACTGTGGTTCTTAAAGATCCAAACCTGCATACTGAAGCTAGCCAGTGCCCCATCAGAACTCCCACCATCACTCTTAAACTTTTTCTTTGTAGCTGCTCCTTGTCAAATTTCTTGAATACATCCACAGTGGCCACAACTACCATTTTAATGCACACCTGTGCCTCAAGTGTGTCTTTTTCTTGTTTAAATAATGCAACTTCCATTGATTCTGATACTTTAAAGGTGTGCAAAGCTAGTTTGACATATAGGAAGAGGAGGTGGAAGGGGTAGAAATATTTCAGGAATACTTATTTTCCCTAGTTAAATAACAAATTTAGTATTTTTTTGAGAAACTCTAACATTTAAAGGCAAAAGACAGGAGTCATTCCCACATGCCTTGAATTCAGTGGAACTTGTGCCGCTACAAGCCGAAATCTGTGTTATTGCACAGATTCCAGAAGCGAGTATTAGGATCATCTACTCCTCTTCATGTTGTTATTTAGTTCTGATCAGCCTTCCTATTTGTTTTTGTTTGCTGCTCTATTTTTTTTTCCTGTTTCCTTCTTAGTAGTCTCATTATATATATATATATATATATATAAAAAAATTCCTCTCTCACCCCCTATGGGTGGTATGTGTCATCCTCAAC